>CAXKVI010000011.1:305780-421004 GCA_964058755.1 Campiglossa producta
CGTCAAGCCAACGAAAGATGGCTGCAATCTCCAGGATGCCGGATATCCAAAGAAACCTGGCCGAAATGGGATCATAAAAGATCAAGACAAATTTATGCCCTAAGGAGAAGAGAAATCTCCATATTAATAGGCGTATTAACTGGGCACTGCCTCATTGGTAGGCACGCAGAAAGACTTGGTGTGCCTACCGACGATGCTGTAGGAGTTGTAAGGATGATGAGGAGGAGGAAACGGTGGAGCACCTCATCTGTAACTGCCCGGCTTTAAGTGGCGCGAGAATGCGCTTTCTGGGAGTTCCCTCCTGGTCAGCCTACGCCAGGTCACGGAGCTGGACATAAAGGACCTGATGGCCTTCATCAAGTCATCTAAATGGTTCGAGGAGGAGTAACGGTGTCGGTATAGGAGGGTCAGTCCGGGATTCTGTTATGTGAAAATCCTAACAACTGAGGGATTTTCCATATGGCAGGGTCCCTGAACTGACTTTCCTAGTGTTCGTGGTATCACAACGGGCTTTTAATACTGGCCTAGGTGTGCCTCTGCGGCAGCCACTTGAACCTAACCTAACCTATGGAGTTTTTTTTTCTCCTTAGGGCATAAATTTGTCGTGATCTTTTATGATCCCATTTCTGCCAGGTTTCTTTGGATATCCGCATCCTGGAGATTGCAGCCATCTTTCGTTGGCTTGGCGGAGTGTTTACTCCTTCAGCATTAGCTTGCATGTGGCAAACGGCATACCTAAGCGCTCTTTATCCCGAAGAACCTGCTTGGTCGTGCCCTGCCTCGCAAGTTCGTCTGCCCTACAATTTCCCTCAATGTCCCTATGCCCCGGGACCCATGTGAGGTTCACGCGGTTCTGTTGGGCCATCTCTTGTAGAGATCGACGACAGCTGAGCGTCAGTTCAGAGTTGAACGAGTAAGAGCCAAGGGATTGATGGCCGCTTGGCTGTCGCTGAAATAAAATATCCTGTCTGATAGTGAGTTGGCCTATCCAAGCCGCGGCGTCGATGATTGCTGAAACTTTAGCCTGGAAGACACTGCAGTGATCAGGTAGTCTGAAGTAGAGCTGAAGGTTAAGATCCTTTGAATAAACCCCTCCTCCAACTCTGCCGTATAACTCCTTCAGCATTAGCTTGCATGTGGCAAACGGCATACCTAAGCGCTCTTTATCCCGAAGAACCTGCTTGGTCGTGCCCTGCCTCGCAAGTTCGTCTGCCCTACAATTTCCCTCAATGTCCCTATGCCCCGGGACCCATGTGAGGTTCACGCGGTTCTGTTGGGCCATCTCTTGTAGAGATCGACGACAGCTGAGCGTCAGTTCAGAGTTGAACGAGTAAGAGCCAAGGGATTTGATGGCCGCTTGGCTGTCGCTGAAAATAAAAATATCCTGTCTGATAGTGTGTTGGCCTATCCAAGCCGCGGCGTCCATGATTGCTGATACTTCACCCTGGAAGACACTGCAGTGATCAGGTAGTCTGAAGGAGAGCTCAAGGTTCCCCCAACTCTGCCGTCTAACTTCGAGCCATCAGTATAAATGGAAGTGCCACCATGAGTGACGTTACTCCGATCCGTGCTCTCCCATTCTTCCCTGCTGGGAATGTTGATTTTAAAACCGCTATCTCCGACTGTTGTGGTCGCACAGCGATCTGTGCTCAGCGGAAGAAAGCTATAGGATCCCAAAATACAGGCGTGTCCAGTAGTGCTTGCGCCCCAGCCGGACGTTTCCCTTAGACGCAGAGCCGATGCTGCTGCTACTCGGTGCCCTTCCAGATCGAGTGGCAAAATGCCAAGAATGGCCTGGAGTGCTTCATTGGGCGTTGTTCTTAACGCACCGCTTATACAGATCATGCAAGATCTGTGTACTTTACCTAGCAGATTAAGGTTTGTTGCCTTGCTCAGCGCAGGCCACCATACCACAACTCCATAGAGCATGATTGGTCGAATGATTGCAGTGTAGATCCCTTTGCATATTTTGGGGCTGAGCCCCCATTTCTTTCCAATGGCTCTTTTGCATGTGTAGAGTGCAATACACGCTTTCTTCTGGCGCTGAAGAACATTCTCCTTCCAGGTTAGTTTCCTATCCAGAACTGTGCCCAAGAACTTGGCTTTGTCAGCCAAGTTCAGGTGCACGTTATTCAGTTTTGGTAGTATTAGCGGTGGTATCTTATAGCGGTTGGTGAAGAGGACCAGTTCTACTTTTCCCGGGTTGATGCTCAGTCCGCAGCGCGAGCACCACGAGGAAACCTCTCTCAGTGCTACTTGCATCAAGTCGCACAGGTTTGTGGGAATTTGCCCCTGTATACTATAGCTAAGTCATCTGCATATGCCACTACCTTCCCACCCCCTCAGCTTGTGTCTCGCAGCATCAAATTGACAGTGAGGTTCCATAGAAGCGGGGAGAGAACACCACCCTGAGGCGTTCCCCTTGTGACATAGCCTGATAAGTCAACCGAGCACAGTGATGAAACTATTCTTCTACCCCTTAGTAGTTGATCAATAAATCCAATAAGAGACCTGCTTATGCCCAGACTTGTTAAAGCGGTGTTTATAGCATCAGGGCTTATGTTGTTGAGGGGTCCTTCAATATCTAAAAAGGCCACAAGACAGTACTCCTATTCATACAGCGATTTTTCAATAACAGAAACTAAGCTGTGAGACGCCTTCCCGCCTTAGGAATAAACACTACCGAGGCACTTCTCCAGGAGCACGGAATGTAGCTAAGAGCCAGGCAGGCTGAATAGAGAAATACCAGCCATTTGGCTGATGTCTCCAGCATGTTTATGAGTTGTGCGGGAATAATCCCGTCTGGCCCGGCAGCCTGGAACGGTTCGAAGCTCCTGATGGGTGTGTATACAGCCAGGTTTGTTGTAGGTGCTAAGAGTTCCTCATGCAAGTTCCCTGGGAAGTGCCTATTCAAGAGCAGCTCTAAGGTTTCCTCCTCCGTGCTGGTCCAGGATCCGTCAAGTTTGCGCAAATAGCTTGTGGCTGTTTGAGTTTTTGAGAGCATGCTGTACCCCATTGCAGAAATTTCTCCACGATATTCTCTTTGGCTGCCTCAGAGCTTTATTGTAGGCCCTAAGTTTCACTTTATATTCGAGCCATTGAGTCTCCGTGTCAAGGCTCTTGGCCTTATTAAATTGTGTCCTACATGATTTGCGGAGCGAGTCCAGGTCGATGGACCACCAATGCGGCCTATGTTTACAGCGTGGTTTTGGCACTGGGCAAGCCTGTTCTAGGGCATTCGAGAGCGCGGTGGTAAAGGTCTTTACCAGGTCCTCCAACTCCCCTACTGATGAGGGGACTTGTGGGGGCAGTGTTGGTAGGTCCCTAGATAGTATTTCATTGTGTAGCTGCCAGTTAGTGTTACGTGGGTTGCGTTTCATAACCGGCTGCTCAACAGAAAAGTCTAGAACTAATTCTACGTACCGGTGATCGGAGAATGAATGTTCATCGAGAACACGCCATTTTCTGACCCACTCATAAGCGCCTTCGCTGCAAATATGAAGTGAGATCTATGACCTCCCTACGGGTTTTAGTAATAGACGTAGGTTCGTTACCGACGTTGCAAGTTAGTTGTTAATAAATAGTCACACAACGACTCTCCTCTAGTATTGATATCGGAGCTTCCCCACTGGACGTGATGAGCATTAGCATCAGTTCCGATAATAAGATGACCCATGGAAAAATTTGCCACCAGGTTTTTTACCTCCCTCTGTGGTAGGTAATAAATATTACTGCCGCTGTTTATGGAAAAAAATTTCTTCAAAATAAGTTAAAAAAATTAACTCTACTTTTTCTATTAGAAAAATGTTAAAGTGGAACGTTAATATGAGTGATGCTTTCTGAGACGGCCACTAAGCATTTTTTTTTTCGGATGTCATACCTACATTTTTATACCTTTCGTGAACATGAAATGGTATTCTAACTTTGGTCCTATGTTTGTAAATATGAGAAGAATAAGTATACCGAAATGATCAGGATGACGAGATGAGTTGATTTAGCGTGCCCGTCTGTCCGTCTGTCTGTTTCAACGCAAACTAGTCCCTCAGTTTTTGAGATATTCGGCTGAAATTTAGTATGCGGCCACCATTTTCCAATATAGGAATCATTTGTCGGAACCAGCAAGATCGGACCGATATTACATATAGCTCCCATACAACCGATTATTCCGATAAACGGATTTTGGGCTATAACTCTTGTAATTAAACACGTAGGAACGTGAAATCATGGAAGCATCGCTATTTTTATATGTGAAATATCGATGTTGAAAATCATTGAGATGGGATAAATATTTCACATCATCATTTATTGGCGCTTAACCGCCTAAGCGATTTTGGCCGTTTCGTATCAAAGCACGCCAGTCATTCCTTTTTAGCGATAACTGACGCCAATTGGAAACCCCAAGGGAGTTCAAGTCATCCTCCACCTGTTGTTTCCATCTCAGTCGAGGCCTCCCCCTTCCTCTGCTACCGAATTCAGGCGACGATAGGAAAACCTTCTGTGCTGGAGCTTCTTTGTCCATTCGCATAACATGGCCCAGCCAGCGGAGTCTTTGGGCTTTAATTCGCTGGACTATGGTCAGATCTGCGTAGAGCTCGTACAGCTCGTCGTTAAATTTCCTTCGATACTCGCCGTTGGCATCACGGGAAGGACCATAAATCTTCCGCAGAACTTTTCTCTCAAATACTCCAAGGGCTATCTCATCTTCTCTTGACATTGTCCATGAGTATGAGCCATACATCAGGACAGGTATGATGAGAGACTTATAGAGCGTGATCTTTGTTCTTCGAGAGAGGACTTTACTTCTCAATTGCCTACTCAGTCCAAAGTAGCACTTGTTGACAAGAGTGATTCTCCGCTGGATTTCTAGACTGATATTATTTTCGGTGTTGATACTGGTTCCCAAATAGACGAAGTCCCTCACAGTTTCAAATTTGTAACTATCAACAGTGACATGGCTGCCAAGGGGCAGGTGCGCCGATTCTTTCTTTGATGACAGCAAATACTTCGTCTTGTCCTCGTTCACGGCAAGACCCACTTTTTTCGCTTCCTTATCCAGTCCAGAGAAGGCAGCGCTTACGGCGCGGTTGTTAAGGCCAATGATATCAATATCATCGGCATACGCCAGCAATTGCACGCTCTTGTAAAAGATTGTACCATTGCGGTTTAGCTCTGCTGCTCGAATTATCTTCTCCAGCATCAGATTGAAGAAATCGCATGAAAGGGAGTCGCCCTGTCTGAAGCCTCGTTTGGTTTCAAATGGCTCAGAGAGGTCCTTGCCGATTCTGACGGAGCTGTTGGTAATGCTCAACGTCATTTGGCAAAGCCGTATAAGCTTTGCAGGGAAGTCAAATTCAGACATGGCGGCATACAGGCAACTCCTTTTTACGCTGTCAAAAGCGGCTTTAAAATCGACAAAGAGATGGTGAGTGTCGATTCTCTTATCATGGGTCTTCTCCAGGATTTGGCGTATCGTGAAAATCTGGTCGATGGTAGACTTACCAGGTCTAAAGCCACACTGATAAGGTCCAATCAGTTTGTCTACGATGGGCTTCAGCCTTTCACACAACACGCTAGAAAGAACCTTATATGCGATATTAAGAAGACTAATTCCGCGGTAGTTGGTGCGGTTAGCGGGATCGCCTTTTTTGTGGATTGGGCAAAGCACACTTAAATTCCAATCCGGAGGCATGCTTTCGTCTGACCATATTCTGCATAAGAGCTGATGCATGCATTTTACCAGCTCTTCGCCTCCGTGTTTGAACAGCTCGGCGGGTAGTCCGTCTTTTCCAGGCGCTTTGTTGTTTTTGAGCCGGGATATAGCTATCCTCACTTCATCATAGTCATGTGGTGGGACGACTTTCCCATCGTCAGGGATTGGGGTATCGGGTTCGACGTCTCCCTCGCCATTTAGCAGTGAGGAGAAGTGCTCCCTCCATAATTTAAGTACACTTTGTACGTCGGTTACCAGGTCGCCATTATTGTCTTTACAGGAGCTTGCCCCGGTCTTAAAACCTTCCGTCATCCGCCGGATCTTTTCATAGAATTTTCGGGCATCATTCCTGTCAGCCAGCATCTCAAGCTCCTCACACTCACGCCTTTCGGCCTCACTTTTCTTTTTTCTGAAAAGGCGTCTCTCTTCTTTCTTTGCCTCACGATATTGTTGCCATACACTGCGGGTTGCGCCCGTTCGCAACGTCTCCTTGTAGGCAGCGTCCTTTTTTTTCGCGGCAGTCTTGCATTCCTCATCGTACCAGTTATTCTTGCGGGCTCGCTGGAACCCTATAGTGGCCTCAGCGGCGGTACGCAATGAGTGAGAGATATGCTTCCATTGCTCCGTTACATCGTTAGGTCGAGGATTGCCCTCTGCTAGCAGGTGTGAGAGTCGAGTTGTGAAATTATCAGCTGTCTGTGTCATGCGCAGCTTCTCGACGTCAAACTTTCCTTCCGTTACTGTGCGCACTTTCTTCGTTGCACAGAGGCGTGTGCGTATCTTGGCTGCGACAAGATAATGGTCAGAGTCAATATTGGGACCACGCAGTGTACGCACGTCCAGAACGGTGGAGCTATGTCTGCCGTCAATCAAGACATGATCAATCTGGTTTCTAGTTCTTTGATAAGGGGACAGCCATGTGGCTTGGTGTATTCGCTTATGCTGGAACCTAGTACTACTGATGACCATATTGCGAGCAGCGGCGAAGTCAATCAACCTAGTGCCGTTGGGGGATGTTATATCGTGGAGACTGAATTTTCCAACTGTGGGACGAAAGACTCCTTCCTTGCCCACCTTGGCATTAAAGTCGCCGAGCACCATTTTGATATCATGCTGGGGGCAGCGATCATAAGTCTGTTCAAGTTTATCGTAGAAGGAGTCCTTCTCTGCGTCGTCCGTCTCCTCAGTCGGCGCATAGGCGCAGATAAATGTTATGTTGAAAAACCTCGCCTTGATGCGGATCGCAGCGAGACGCTCGTTCACAGGAGTGAACGCTAATACTTGGCGGCGAAGTCTCTTACCCACCACGAATCCTACACCATGCGCTTTGCCGCCTGTCTGGCCACTGTAGTATACGTCACAAGGACCGATGGTCGTCTTTCCTTGCCCCGTCCATCGCATTTCCTGCAGGGCGGTGATGTCGGCCTTTGCGCTTACGAGGACATCAACCAGTCGGGCAGCGGTACCGTCCCTTGAAAGGGTCCGGACATTCCCGGTACATGCCCTAATATCCAAATCATTATGCCTTATTCGTTTTGCCGGGTCGTCAACATTAAAGAGGGTTCTCATCCCAGGCTTTAATACATTTTTCATTGGACTAAATTTTTTACGTGGCGGGTCCCAAACCCAGCGCACAACCCGTTTCGGGGTTTTTGGAAAATATTTACACATTTATATAGCGAGCCGCTTGCTTCAAGACAGACGCCCGCTTGCAGCCGCACCTCATGGTGAACAGACGCTGCGCAAAAACCTCGGTGAGCCCTTAAACCAAGTATGTCAGAGTGGCCCCACCGGGGCTCCCTCTCTTTCTGCCGCGAGCCTAGGTAGCTCCCGTTGCCCAGAGTGCACGAACGAGGACGCAAGAGTCGGGATTGAGCAAGGCCACTTAGCAACCACACTCCATTACACTCCAAAAAATATTTCACATAGCCCCCATAAAATCGATTGTTCCGATAAACGGCTTAGGATAGATAACTCCTGTAATTATGCAGGTAGGATCGTGAAATTTTGGAAGTATCGCTATTTTTATATGTAAAATATCGGTGTTGAAAATCATTGAGATGGGATAAATATTTCACATAGCCCCCATACAATCGATTATTCCGATAAGCGGATTTTGGGCTATAACTCCGGTAAATAAACACGTAGGAACGTGAAATTTTTGAAACATCGCTATTTTTATATGTAAAATATCGATGTTGAAAATCATTGAGATGGGATAAATATTTCACATAGCCCCCATACAATCGATTGTTCCGATAAGCGGATTTTGGGCTATAACTCCTGTAATTAAACACGTCTGAACGTGAAATTTTGGAAGCATCGCTTTTTTTATATGTAAAATATCGGTGTTGAAAATCATTGAGATGGGATAAATATTTCACATAGCCCCATACAATCGATTGTTCCGATAAACGGATTATGGTAGATAACTCCTGTAATTATGTAGGTAGGAACGTGAAATTTTCGAAGTATCGCTATTTTTATATGTGAAATATCGATTTTGAAAATCATTGAGATGGGATAAATATTTCACATAGCCCCCATACAATCGATTGCTCCGATAAACGGATTTTGGTAGATAACTCATGTAATTATATCAGTAGGAAATTTCGTAACTGTTGCTATTTTAGAATGTGGAATCTCGATGTTAAAAATCAATGAGATTGGATCAATATAACACATCGCCCCCATATAATCGATAGTTCCGATAATTTCGGTATGAGCTAAAGTTAAATTCACACAGGCTGCACTGGGATCAAACAGTGAAAACCGTGACGCTTATTCATGAAAGGTATTTAGCCTTCGGCACAGCCGAAGACAGATTTCCTTACTTGTTTTCGATGGCTTCATTCGCATATAGTTCAATTATTTCGGAATTTTGATATTGAGGTCAAAAAGTGTCTTACTTAACCATCTTACATGAAAATTATTCAGGGTAGCCTCTTTAAAATAAAATATGTGTCCACAAAAAAATTCAAACCGTTTGGAACCGGTTCCGGCTTTTGAAACGGTTTCGGTTTCGTTCTTTTTCAGAAAAAAATAACGGTTACGGTTTCGGTTTCGGTTTTGAAAAATGAATCGTTTTTAATAGGTTACGGTTACGGTTTCGGTTTCGGTTTCAGTCCTTGTGAACAACACATTGTAAATAAAAATAAGGCGAGGATGGAGAAGGACAAAGATAAGGAAAGGGCCTCAATAAATGAAATAAATGCATTCAACTGGTGCCCTCAATAGCCGCATCATTTAAACAAAAGCTTGCTATACATCAGTTTACTTTTTTAATTTGAAAACATCGGAAGTTTTTTGCTTCGTTTGGCACGAAGGAGAAAGAGGAACAGATTCAAATGTCTTTGCTTCATGTGTTTCATACGTTCTAGAGCATCACTCGGACCTTAGCATTCCAGCAGTCTTATTTAGTGATGGCTGTAGCGCTCAAAATCTAAATTTTACGTTGGCCAACGCATTTCAGTTAATAGCAATGAGATATAATACGACCATTTATCAGAAATATTTAACTGTTGGCCATACTCAGATGGAATGTGACTCAGTGCACTCAATGATAGAAAAGAAAAAGAAGTCAAAGGAAATGTATGTTCCTGCTGATTTTGTTCGAATCGTAACAGACGCCAGATCCTAAAAGCCGTATAAAGTATCTTATATAGATCATACATTTTTCAAAAACTTTTCTGGAATACAATTTAACAAATCAATTAGACCAGGCATTAAAAAGGGCGATCCTCAAGTTACAGATTTAAAATGCTTCGGGCATGTATTTTAAACTGGATTATGACAACGATTGGGATATGACCCCACAAAGAAAAGCAAAGATTGATATAACTAAAAATATTCCTCCTCTTTATTCTACACACAGAATAATTTTCATGTTGAATCAACACTTTTTGAACACTTTTTCAGGTTAGACTGGTTTACAGCCAAAATGCACCAGAGACGCCATAGTGAAATTCCTATGTAAAATCACCTCCTAATTCCGAAAATCAAGGTTATTTTTACTTGAATGGTACCGTTTTTGAGATATTTACGATTTACCGTTATTTCAAAAAACAAAAAAGATGGCTCCACTTAATCGTGTATATCTCAAGAACAAACTGAGCTCTTCCAAAACGGTTTGAAAAATTTGAAAGCTAATAAAATTTACTATAATCAGTACATACAACACTTTTTGCTAGGTCCTGCAGATTCAAACATATTGAACAATCATTACGGATTTTTTAAATTTTTTTTGTAAAAATATAAAAAAATGTGTACTTTGCGAGGAAGCATCTCGAAAACTTTTTGTTTTTTAGCAGATATTTCCCCCCCCCCCCCCCCCCCCTCTAAGCTCTGTTTTATTACAAAAAAAAAGAAGCTATCAGTGAACAAAATCGATGAACTAATACAAAAGTTATAAGCATTCAAGTAAATATATCCATTTAATGCTTAAGTACCCTACTGGTACATATGTGTTAGTATTCGTATATCAGTTAGTTAGCAGGTAGATTTTCGAAAAGTTATTAGATACAAAAAGCTGTTAGTGTCGTTTTCTCAAACCTAGGTACATTTTAAACAAGAGCATATTTTTGAGGCAGGTAGTGTTTTCTTTGTAGAACTAGGGAACCTTTTTGTTTAGGTAGGCTTGAATTTTTACTGGATCTAAGTATAAATAAGAGTACATGCGCCTTGTTCCTTCATAATATCTGCAAGTCTCGCCGGATACTGTTCAGTTTATAATTGCAGTTTATAACCCGTCATTTACTTAAAAATAAAAAATTAATAAAAGGGCGCGAGAGTTTGAGTGTACAAATTATCCAGATATGTTCTGTTTCATCTGCGGTCAATTTATTGTTAAAAGCATGAGACGTGTGTTTTCAAATCCTTTGAAAGTTACATACTATAAGTGTTTTGGAATTGAGCCTAAAAACCATGGACACCGAACACTGTGTGCACCACATGCCGAGTCGAATTGATTTCTTCGGAAACCGGAACAAAAAGGTACGTTGTAAAAATTAGGAATTTGTTCCCTTTTAATGCATAGCTGACTAATTTCTGAAACTATCTATTTAGGCGACGTGTGAAATTTATTACACCAATGAAGTGGAGGGAACCAACTTGCCATTCAACGGACTGCTATATTTGTACTACAAAAGTACTTGGGGTTGGAAAGTTTAGAAAAGTAACCTATGCGAGCGTATCTACAGTGTCATTACCAGAACTAATTTCAACAGAAGCGACATTGCCAGAATCAAATTTAACTTTAGTTCCGGCTCCAGTTTCATTGTCAACAGTAGTATCTGATTACGCGGCATCATGTTGTTTTGAATTTCAAACGAAAGAAATTCTTTGTCACAAGCACAACTCAATGATTGGATAAGGGATTTGGAATTGTCAAAGGAAAAGGCCGAAATACGCGCCTCTCGTATACAACAATTTAAATTTGTTTCATCCGATGTTAAGGTAACATATTATAGAACTCGTCACGAAGAATTTTCCAAGTACTATACGAAGGAGGACACTGGTTGTTACTGCAAAGACATTGCTGATCTATTCAAACAATTTGGTGAACCATATGATTCAAAACAGTGGCGATTGTTCATAGACGGCAATAAATTAAGTTTAAAGACCGTATTATTGCATATTGGCAACCAAAAGCCATCTATCCCGATCGCGCATGCAGTAAATACGAAAGGAAACATATGAGATAATGCAAAAATTGCTCAAGTTAATCAAATACGAAGAACATGATTGGAAAATATGTGCCGATCTTAAAGTCGTTGGAATGCTGTGTGGTCTACAAAGTGGATACACAAAATACTGTTGCTTTCTATGCAAATGGGATAGCCGAGCTCGTCAAGACCACTACATCATAAAGGATTGGCCAGAACGAATCGAGTTTCAAGTTGGGGTAGATAACATAAAATACTCTCCACTTATAAAGAAGAAAAAAATAATTCTACCTCCGCTCCACATCAAGCTCGGCCTTATCAAAAACTTTGTGAAGGCTTTGGACAAAGAAGGCGAAGCTTTTCATCATTTGAAGACAATCTTCCCAGAGATTTCAGAAGCAAAAATAAAGGAAGGGATTTTTGTGGGACCGCAAATAAGGAAAATGATGACCAATAACCATTTCAAAGAACTATTGTCACCAGTGGAGGCAGCAGCGTGGGATTCTTTTGAAAAGGTCGTTACTTCTTTTTTAGGCAAACACGAAAGTCCTAACTACGAGATGATAGTGAACGACTTAATCAAAAACTATGCGGAAATGGGTAAATAAAAAAACATATTATAATAAATTATATATTACATAAATTTACATGAGAATATATAGCCATAAATCTGAATTCATCGTCCAGTTCCGAACAAACAAGAACGGGAAAAATATAAACAAAAAATTTGTTCTGAATTGAAAGATAAATCCAGCCTAAGAAAATTATATACTAATGTGTCACTTATGTATTTATCTAATTTACTTTTTTATTTTCTTTCAGGAGTAAATATGTCTTTAAAAATTCATTTCTTACACTCCCACTTAAATTTTTTCCCGCAAAATCTTGGCGACGAAAGTGACGAGCATGGCGAAAGGTTTCACCAGCAAATGAAAGTGATTGAAAGTCGGTATCAAGGATTCTGGGATGTCGCTATGATGGGCGACTACTGTTGGTTTCTCATAAGAGAAACCGATCCTAATCTAAATAAGCGTCAAAACAAGACACATAACTTTTTCAATTATAAAATAAGATCATAGAGTTAAGACAGAACCATATGTACATATGCTATTATTTGTAGGGTACTTAAATGGATATATTTACTTGAATGCTTATAACTTTTGTATTAGTTCATCGATTTTGTTCACTGATAGCTTGTTTTTTTTGTAATAAAACAGAGCTTAGAGGGGGGGGGGGAAATATCTGCTAAAAAACAAAAAGTTTTCGAGATGCTTCCTCGCAAAGTACAAATTTTTTTATATTTTTACAAAAAAAATTTAAAAAATCCGTAATGATTGCTCACTATGTTTGAATCTGCAGGACCTAGCAAAAAGTGTTGTATGTACTGATTATAGTAAATTTTATAAGCTTTCAAATTTTTCAAACCGTTTTCGAATAGCTCAATTTGTTCTTAAGATATACACGATTAAGTGGAGCCATCTTTTTTGAAATAACGGTAAATCGTAAATATCTCAAAAACGGTACCATTCAAGTAAAAATAACCTTGATTTTCGGAATTAGGAGGTGATTTTACATAGGAATTTCACTATGGCGTCTCTGGTGCAGAAAAAAAGTTGGAATTTGTGATCCAGTGTAATTATTTTGATACAACATTTGTTTTCTTGTTAAATCAACACGATCAGACATGTTAAATTAACACTATACTATGTTGAAATAACACTTTCGTCCTGTTAAATTTACACGATCTATCATGTGAAATTTACACGATATGTTATGTTAAATCAACACGATCTATCATGTTAATTTAACAGGTTTTTATTGTTAAATTAACACGATCTATCATGTTAATTTAACAGGTTTTTATTGTTAAATTAACCCTTAAAATAAAACACCTTGTTTTTGATTTTTTTAATAATTTTTATTTAGTTAATTAATTTATCGAAAACCTTTAACATACATATTTTCAGGTATGAAAGAATATAATGCTTGTATAATTTATTAACACGATCTGTCATGTTAATTCAACATTTTTTTATTGTTAAATCAACACGATCTATCATGTTAAATTACTACGATCATCATGTTAAATCAACACCATCTACCATGTTAAATTAACACGATCATCATGTTAAATTAACACGATCTATCATGTTAAATTAACACGATCTATCATGTTAAATTAACACGATCATCATTTTAAATAATAAAAGTACACATACATATACATATACTTATTTTAATCCAATCATTGGCAACTTCTGCATCGAAAACAGTAACAACAAGCCCCAACCTGAAAATTAAATAAAAATTGTTTCATTGAAAGCTCTTTAAATTATCCAAGCGATTGTAAAACTGGTAGCACACGTCCAATTAATGTAGGGATAAGTATCAAACGACGCCTTTTCTACCCGGTATCCATAATCCTAAAGCACTTCCATGGTATTTATGTATAGTGCGCGTTGTTTTTAACCTACCCCGACATTTTTGGACGTGTTTTAGCAGGAAGCGTTTACAAAATATGAAAAACAACACAAATTACTTACCCAAAACTTTTTGCAAAACTTCACAACTTATTCGCAAGTTAAGAAACTATCAATTTCACAATATATTAATTATTTATAATATCTACAACTTTTCATCAAGTCGGTATCTACACACTGACTTAAATTTTGTTCTTTTGAGAACAATTCTGTTCACAAACTTTGACAGGGAACAGATGGCAGTCGAAAACAACACTTGTTCATGTTAAAACAAACCGAATTTAGTGTAAGGGATACACACTAATGTAATTCTAATGCAGAAATATTTCATGTTATTCTAACCATACGCTTCATGGTAAAATGTTGGGAAACAGATGGCAGTCGAAAACTACACTTGTTCATGTTAAAACAAACCGAATTTAGTGTAAGGGATACACACTAATGTAATTCTTATGCAGAAGTACTTCATGTTATTTTAACCATACGCTTCATGTTAAAATGTTCGTGTTGATTTTCCGAAATTCTTTTTGTTTTACGTACAAGAGGTGTTCATGTTGATTTAACATGAATCATGTTAACTAAAAATGTAAGAAATTTTTTGTGTGTAGTTCTTTGCCGATTCCAATTAGGAAATATAATGATTTACAGAGCATGAAAAGGTTAATTCCACGAGATTATCACAGCTTTTTTGATAACTTAAACTACGTTTAATTATTAATGTAAATTTTTATAGTAAACAGATGTAGATTTTTTAATGTGCTTAAAATTTTTGGTTAATCTCGACTTTCCCTAAAATTCTGTTTTCTTGATAAAGTGTTTATAATTTATCAATTTTCAAAAGTTGCTCAGCTTTTTTTATTTGACTTACATACATATATAAAAAAACTTAAATTTCTAACGATTTATAATTTCTCAAATGCATTTAATCCAGAAGTGTTCTGTTTAAAACTACTCTTTTTTTGGTTTTAATGAATAAACATTAAGGCGCATAATCATAGTCAACTTAAAGCATGCGTTAAATAAAATTAGAGCATAGTCCAAAGTTAGAGCGGCGAATAGCTGTCACTAAAGCCGCTGTTAAATATACCGAGGTTGAAAAAATCTGTCATATATAGCGTTTTGTTCTTTAGATTTTGCTAAAATTTGGTATAAATAGTAAATAATAATCTTACTTAAAAAAAAACATTTATTTTTCATACTGTGCCAATTTTTTTTAAATATCAACAACTGCTTGGTCATGCAGGATGCGCTTATTCATCATAAACATAAACTCCTAACAGTCATTATGACACATGAAATAGTCATTTATGACTAGTGAACGTGCCATTTATGACTCATGAAAAAATCATTTATGACTCATGAAAGAATCATTTATGACTCATGAAAGAGTCATTTATGATTCATTGAAGTGTTTTTTATGATTCATTGAAGAGTCATTTATGGCTTCTGGAAGAGTCATTTTTAACTTTTGGTAGAGTCATTAACTACTCATAGAAGAGTCATTCATTACTCAAGGAAAAGTCATTTATGACTCATGGAAGTAATTTATGGCTCATTTTGTTTTATTTAATTTTGTTTAATTTAATTTATTTTTGTAATACTTTATTTCATTACATTTAACTTTATTTTTTATTATTTTTTTATTTTACCTTATTTAACATGCATATTCGCAATTTTTATGTTTCCCCAACATCTAAACACATGTTTTACAGCAATTTATTAAAAATTATTTATTTAAAAACATATATTAAAGAAAAAATAAAATCAAAGAAATTGCCAAGTTTCCCAAGTTTACCCAGATCCATTTTTGGTATTGCACAGTACTGACTTTTGAGTTTCTTTTCACAATGGCTAGCGGTTGTGGGCAGAGTTATAGCCGGAGTTGGCAACACTGTTAATTACGTATATGAGACAAAATACGCTCATTGGTTTGTAGACAACGACAGTATTTCCGCAGCCCATTGTGTATCAATCCCAAGTGTAAACTCTTCTGCATAGACGTCAAAATTCCAAAATGAGTTTAACACCTGTTTGAGATTGTGTTTAATAACAAGTGTGATATCATAGATATAGTCGTGAAAACTTCAAAGTGAGTTTAGTCACCTGTTTTTAATTTCCTTTTTTGTCCCACTTCTTTCCATCTTCCCATCTCTTTCTACCATTAGGTAAAAGATAGGAGACCGCCATGTTGATGTGTGCAGGATGTTAATACAACGCCATTGCTTTTCTGTTATTCGGTGCTGGCGACATTTTAATATGTGCAGGATGTAAACAAACCGACATTTTAATGTGTGTTGTCAAAAGAAGAGTTCACACTTGGTATTGATACACAATGCCGCAGCCGTTCTGCAATAAAGTTTGAAGTGGTGTACATCATTTTTCATTAATTTTGTTACTCTTCCAGCCGTAATGCCCTTATCACGCACTCTGGCTGCTTTTTGAAGAAAATCTGCGCATCCCTTGTCAAAAGCATTTATAAGATTTTGAGTGAGAGAAGGAAATATTTTTTGTTTCGGATCCCGTGACTTTTTTCCTTGGCTTTATGCAACTATAGTAAAATTTCCACTTTCAGAATTTTTATAATGTTGTCAAAACATGTCTTGTAACCAAGCTCCAGAATCTTCCATGAAAACTTTTCAGAGTACATTTTTGAAAAGAAAAAACATACGTGTCCACCAGGCCCGTGTGCAGGAATTTGCTATAGGGGGGTTTTGAACTTTTGGATGCTCCGAAGGCTGTGACTTTTGACAGTGTGTATGAAAAAATTCAGTCGTTGAGAGCCAATGGGGGGTGGTTTTAACCCCCAAAACCACCCCCTGCGTACGGGCCTGGTGCCCACTAAAAGAAGTAAGACATTAAAAAGTTCAAAACCGTTCGGAACCGGTTAGTGCTTTTGAAACAATTTCGGTTGTCTTGTAATACTTACTATCTCATCAATTACTAACGAAATCTTCTTATACCAAAAACAGGTAAAACTGTATTTAAAACGACAGTTATTAACAAATTGCTGTGATTAATTAAAGAAAGTTGGTGTTTGTAATCAATAGTGGTTTCGTTTCCAAATAAAAAATTTGCTGTTGCAATATGCGTTACAAAAGAAAGATATATTAATGGTCAAAAATCGAGAAATTCAATAAAAAATTAGAATGTTGTAGAAATTTTTTTGCTGACATATTTTCAAATACAAAAATAATATACCTATATTCCGTGCAGCATTTTGACGATTTGGAGGGAATAAAATTGAAGCCTGAGCAACCGGAATATAAATCAAGAGCAGTAGTTCAAGTCGAAGCAGATAGCGCATCTACAAATTATTTAGGTGGTTATCAACAGCGTTGTAAAGGCCTAAAGGTAAATTTAGCTACACGTGATGGCAATTTACAGTGTAATACAACAACTACAACAACAACAAACAGTGAATATGAAAGTGTTGTCGTTGACACAACGGATATAAAAGACGAGCCCGGCGATTTTATAGAAACCAATTGTCACTGGAGGGACTGTGGTGTCGAATTCGCCACACAGGACGAACTGGTGAAGCACATTAACAACGACCATATACAATCAAATAAAAAAGTATTCGTGTGTCGATGGATTCAATGTTCCCGCTGCGAAAAGCCGTTTAAAGCACAATATATGCTGGTCGTGCATATGCGCCGCCATACCGGAGAAAAACCACATAAATGCACAGTAAGTTAAAACTCATGGCAAACAATTGTAGACTTCTTGGATGCTCTGAGAATATTATGACTTTTGATAACGAATTTTGTTTGTCATGGTGTATGCAAAATTGACGCTAAAGATATATGGCTGATTCCGACTTTAATGTCAAAAATTTATATCAAACCAACATCTTCTTATATAAACTGATTTGTATCTCATCGAGTCATATAAATTAAGTGCAAAATTTAATCATTTATGGCATAGACTACTTTTAAACACAGAAAAAAGAAAAAATGCCACAAATTATGTGTCCCTTTGCTGCGGTTATGTACTTTTTTTGCATTATATGCTACAAATTGTGATCAAAACTAAATTATATATAAAAAGAAACACCATGAAATATCTGTCATCATTTATAGTTCGTGTTAGAGAAAATAGTGATCTGTTTCCAGAAAATAATAAATAATAGCGGAAAATCCAATAGCGACAAAAAAAATCAATTTTTTAACGATTCACTTATCCTCTAATATTGGATATTTGTGTACTAACTGTTATTTAGTGTTAATACATGAATAAAACGACTTTGAGCATATTGTTCATATATTATATCGCAAAATATAAAGTCTGAATTTAAATTTTACCAAAATTCCGCGAAATTTTGCTTAAACGGCAAAACTATTCATTAATCTCAGTCATCGAGACTGCGGTGCAAAATTTATTTTTGATACCATTAATTAATAAATTTTTGGTTAAATATTTAATTAAACACAAATAAAAAAATAAAAATATTGTTTTAATTTCCAGCAAATAGGTGTTCTCATAAGGTGTTAATGTGCACTCTAAATATGAAACTAAATAATTTTCTTGCGTTCTTTGTTTTTTTTTTCGTTAATGGGTTAATTTGTAGCGCAATGCGAATCACGGACTATTTCTTATACCCCATTCATACTGTATACACTTTCAAAAGTCATTTATCGTAAAATTGACTCACAAAAAGTCGATGTGAAACATATCAGTTTCCAAGGAATCAGTCATGTACGAATTTCAAGCCAACAACATATTCCCAAATTTTCTAAAGCAAAACTAAAACAATGTGGGAAATTTGTTATTGTTTCCCTGAAAACCAGATACCGGCTAGCAACCAAGTTAAATAGTTGGTTTCATTAATTTTTCATACGGTTACCGAAGTAGCTAATTTTGTTCAGGGCGGGTGAAAATTTTAACCATATGTATACTTTGCCTCTCCCGTGCACTTATTGAATTTTCCATTTGCTATAAAGTATACCTCCACTCTTCAAAATAAAAAATTTCCCTTTCAAAGTCTGGCTAATGTTTTGGTTAAAATGTAGTTCACAGCCATTTGTTGAAGTCGTCAATGTTTTGGCTAACATGTTGTTAATAGTACTTGTTGACATGGTTATGGAAACTGCTAACATGTGGCTAACATTATGTTATGAAACAGTAAATGTTTTGGTTAACATGCTGTTAAAATTATTCTTTGAATAAGTCAGCAAACAAGCTAGCATATGGTTAACATATGTAGTTGAATCGGTTACCGATCCAGCTAACTTTTGGTTAACATTTATAATTGAATAGGTTACCAAACCAGTTACCAAAACGGTTAGCAGTAAAAGGACAATACTTACCTAATTTTTCCAAATAAATTGCATCAAATTATATATGTACATATTTTATCATTTATTAATTTATATTATACACTTATTTATTAATGTTATACTAATAACTAAATATATACTAACTTAATTTTAACCTCCTCCACAACAATTAAAGAAACGTCTCCACAAGCACAACGACGAGGACACATCATCATACAAATAAAGCATTTGAGCCTGCAAGTCCACCTTAGCATGAAATCGATTCTATAGAAGTGCCGAATTTTGGCGTAGCGCAGTTCTCCTCTGCAATTAAGAAATCGCATCCGCAAACGCTATGCATATTTTGGGCATATTTTGAGAAGCCATTTCATGCAAAGCTGGACTTGCAGGTTCAAATGCTTTTTTGGTAGGTATGATGATGATACGTCTTCGTCGTAGTTTTTTTGGAGACGTTTCCTTCATATTCGATTTTATTCGGCGCAGCCATCACCCCTTGAACGATTTCAAACTGCTGGAATGTTGAGCTGCATCTCTTGAATCCCGTATGTGTCTCTCTGCTTTAAAAAGAAGCAAATACTATACAAATTTAAAATAAAAAAATAAAAAATTTTCGCTTACCTTTTTTCGGTTTTGGAAAAAAATTTACAAATAATAATTAATTTTTTGAAAGCTGTCTTACTGAAAAATTTGGGATATTTTTACAGTGGGTCATGCTGTTTCATTCGCACTCATAATTTTGTGAATAGTACAAAATAAGCAATGTTTTCTCTTTTTGGCAGAACGTTTGCACATTAACCCTAAAACGGACTTTTCGTATTTTTAGGCCCACATTTTAATTTAATTGAGAACAACTTTTTTTTTTTTGGTTGCTTAAGGTTAACATAATTTTGGGAAATTTGTCAAATAAAAAATTTGTGTGTGTTTGCAATAGCAGTGGTTTGCAGGGTTCACATTAAAATTTTATGGGAATTTCGTCCCCATGAAATTCATGATAGTGGCTATAGATACATTGATTGTAAAAAACATTCGTTATCAACAAGTCCTGCTTTGTGAATGGCATTTATGGCGGTTACCAAAAAAAATTTAAATAGTAATGGGAAGCAAATGACGAAAGTCTCTTAATAGTGAAAAATAGCAAAAAATTCTATAGTAAATGGCTATCAGTCAACAAACGAACTCATCATAAAACTATAGGTTTTTCGGTTCACGGGAAGCCAATGAGCATTCACATGAGATATTTAACATTTTCGTTTAATTTTTTTCGTAGCTTTTCTTTAAAAAATTCGCGATAATGTAAATTTTTAAATTAAACTAGTTTACAAAATGTGTCCTTTTTAAATGTACCTCGGCAAAATTATGCTTTGTAGACTAATTCGGGGTCGCTGTAGCCGAAAAAGCCATTTTTTTTTGCAAAGAACGGTTTTCGCGATATTCGCAAGAAACCGTTTTTTTTTTGCAATATTGCAGTTATGGCTTCAAACCCAGAAAATGGTGTGCCAGTTTGGTTTGAAGTATGTGAATTCTGAAAAGCACATATGTCGCCTTTCCGGCGATATATATATATAATATTTATAATATTTGTAAATTGAATCAGTAGTTTTCGCAAAATAGCACTTCAAAGTTGTAAAAATTTGCATTTGTTGGTTTTTTGCCTGACAAAAAAAGTTTTAATAATTATATATACTATATCAGTTTAAAGGCAATTATGTCACCTTTATTTTGAGCCTAAACTACTTTAAATCAAGTAACGATTGTAAAAGTTATAACGTATTATGTAAATGAAGACAATTTCAGTGTCTGATATAAACCATGTATTTTTGTATATATCACTGGAAAGATTTGAAACCGGGATATTTGAAAGAAAATCCTTAAGCATAAAAGGTTTAGTTTATTTGTATTTATTTTATTTATATGCAAGGTTTAATAAATGCAAAAATATTTTTTTCGCAATTCGGTGCAAAATTTTTTGCGACATTTAAAAGCGACAGGAATACAGGGTAATCACTTTGTAAAGTGAAATCGCTGACAAAATGTGTTTCAAGTGGTAGACTAAGTTTGTTGAAGCCAAAAATATGGTTTTTTCTCTAAAAATTTTTCTGTTGTGTTGCGTGAAATCTTCGCGAATTTGCATCCAGCAATAGTCGCTCAACATGCCTTGATCCCAAAAGGCCTCATAGCGCTTTTATATTGTAGCAATATCCTGGTGGAACCTCTCACCTTGTTCATCGCTTTCAGCACCTAAATTCGAAGGAAAAAAGTCCAAATGACTATGAAGTAGGTGCATTTTCAAAGACATGCGAGCATATAAAAATATAAACAAAAGCAAGATGCTAATTTCTTCCTGATTTTTCAGAAAATATTTTGTAATATTTAAATTGTTTAGTACAAACCTATAGCTTTGAAGTTTGTCATCATGGTATGTATTAATCGACGGTAGTCTCTGCTCCTTTTGTTTCCTAAAAGTCAGTGGAAGTGGAAAGCGCTCCAAGCCTTAGCTTCAGAAGTGTTAAGACATCGTTGAAATTTTTTGCCTCTAAACAATTTCCTTATTTGTGGGCCAAAGAATATACCCTCTTTTATTTTCTCAGTTGATAGTTTTGGAAACTTAGTTTTCAAATATTTAAGAGCTGGGCTTTCCGGGTTTTTTGGTAAAGCTTTTACAAAATTTTTCATTAGAACTAGTTTTATATGCAAAGGAGGAAATATAACATTGTTTTTTTGTTTTTTTAACAAGTGCTTTTTTGATAACGTTAAATGTTCCCAGAATATGACCAACACGCTTCGGCCAATCACGTTTAGTGAAATGCTTTTCATCTGCTCTGCTGTCCCAAAGACACAAAAAACAACTGTATTTCGTACAGCCACCTTGCAGACCAGCCAGTATAGCGACAACTTTTAAGTCACAGCATAATTTCCAGTTATACGAATTGTAGTTAATCAACTGAAGAATCTCTCTCATCGTCTCGTAAGTTTCCTTGAAATTTGTGGAGTGGGCAATCGGTATAGGCGGTTTCTTTGGGTGTAAGAGTAGGTCACCTCCCCGTTGGTGCCCCCTGGGTAACTCTAAATGACCTACATGGCCTACACGGCTAGTTTCTTGTATTGCCGGTTCTACGAGAACGGTACCAGTAATTGTGCTGTACCCATCGTACCGAAACGACCCGGGCCGTTTTCTTATACCCATCCGGCCAAAAGCAAAACACTCGGGGTGACCCTGTAAGACAGATTTTACACTGAACTTTCTACCATCAATGAATATACGCCAATCGTTGGGATTATGGATCTCTCCAAGTGCAGCCATTCACATTATTACAATAACAAACGTAGTTTGTTTTTGAAAAGTATTTTTCGAAATTTTTATTGCGAGTTCGGTAATACGTTATATTAGTACCTGATTCCAAATAACCGCGTTCTTGTAGACGTGCAGCGAGAAGCTCTGAATTTTCCTTGGACAAGCTGAGGTCACGACACAAATCGTTCAGCGAGAGTTGATTCATTAACTCCAATTACTGACTCACTATGCTTGAAGAACTGCTGAAATTTGAAATCGAAGTTGCAGTTTCTGAATAACTGTTCTCTGCATCTAATGTTGGTGGTTCAATTTTGGGATATTGGAATGAATGTGGTGCAGTCTGTGTCACTGATGATATTTCTGGATAACCAGCTTTTCTATAATTTCCTCCTCGAAATTTCGTGAGGCAAAAATAGCAATCACTTACATGGTCGATAGGACTCCTCCACTCAAATGGCTTACCAAAAGATAAGTATGAAGGTAAGCCTCTGCTAAATTCGCTTAAGCGTACAAAACATGTACCGCAGACAGAGTTTGGAGTCCACGGTTTCTCTACATTTCTTGGCAAGACACAAAAATATTGCTCGTAAGCTGCTAATATTTGTGGGGTCAACTTTTTTCGGGCACTTTCCGTAAATATATACAAACCACAAATAAAGCAGAACTTATCCGGTGAGATTTCACACATTTTGGTACAAATACATAAACTTTTATTATCACATTCGCGCACTGAGAGAAATGCATTGAATGTTGTGACAATATCACTATTGATAGCGCCGAGTTTGATGCAATATTCATTCAGAATGAGCGAGTTATCAAATATTATTTGCTCCCAATAAAAAGGTAAAATGACATGTCAACCATTTCGATATGATGTACTATTTTTTATATTTATGGATAGAATACTAATATATTTGAACGGCATATCAATATCTATAGTCGTGATATGAATTTCTATTGTCGGTATATCCATATCCATATTTACTACATAGTAATAATGGTAGAGACAGCGTATTAATATATATGGACGCAATGTAAATTTTTCTGGGACGCATAATCATAATAGTTCAACAATTTTTACTATGGATTTTCTAACAATATTACAACTTGTTGGAGCGGTTTTTTTTAATTCAAAATTTTTTGAATTTCTTATGATTGAACATTTTTCTAAAAATTGTATAATATGCCGTAGCCGAATGGTAGAATACTGGGCTAACGTGCCAGAGTGGCATGGTTCGAGTCTCACTGAAACCAGATGTCAAATTATATAAAATTTTGTTTTTTTTAAACTATTTAGAATTTATCAATAGTTTATATGGATACCATTTCAATAGTGATTTATCAAAAAAGCATTGATGAAACATCCATATTCATTGATGGGACAGAAATATCAATTTTTATTTATTGTGATATCAATAATAATGGATGTTCCATCCATAGATTTCCCTCTGTGCGATGACAACTAAATATTTTTATATATTAATGTGCAAAAATTAATTACAAAAATTTCAAAGCAAATCTGATTTTCGTAACAATTAAAACGGCTATTTAGAGTAGGGGTGAGATTTTTGTCGAGGTACATTTTTATTTCCTGGGTTAAGCTACTTCGGCCGTTCACTTTAAATGACAACAACAATTTGTTACATTTTCTTCTTTCGGCATCTTCCGCGCCTTCTTCAAGGGAATCTGTATATTTATTTTAAAACAATAAACATGAGTATCAGTGTAATTTTCTACATTGAATAGCATTACTAATAATTTACCTACATGTAGTTTATAATATTTCACATTTTTTTATTAAAAATTATCATAAAAATATTGCTGCTGCTATTGGATGAGGACCACATCTATTCAAAGGATCTGAACCTTGAGCTCTCCTTCAGACTACCTGATCACTGCAGTGTTTTCCAGGCTGAAGTTTCAGCAATCATGGACGCCGCGGCTTGGATAGGCCAACACACTATCAGACAGGACATTTTTATATTCAGCGACAGCCAGGCGGCCATCAAATCCCTTGGCTCTTACTCGTTCAACTCTGAACTGACGCTCAGCTGTCGTCGATCTCTACAAGAGATGGCCCAACAGAATCGCGTGAACCTCACATGGGTCCCGGGGCATAGGGACATTGAGGGAAATTGTAGGGCAGACGAACTTGCGAGGCAGGGCACGACCAAGCAGGTTCTTCGGGATAAAGAGCGCTTAGGTATGCCGTTTGCCACATGCAAGCTTATGCTGAAGGAGTACACACTCCGCCAAGCCAACGAAAGATGGCTGCAATCCCCAGGGTGCCGGATAACGAAAAAATCCTGGCCGAAACGGGATCATAAAAGATCAAGACACATTTACGCCCTAAGGAGAAGAGAAATCTCCATATTAATAGGTGTATTAACTGGGCACTGCCTTATTGGTACGCACGCAGAAAGACCTACCGACGATGCTGTAGAAGTTGCAAAGATGATGAGGAGGAGGAAACGGTGAAGCACTTCATCTGCAACTGTCCGGCTTTAAGTGGCGCGATAACGCGCTTTTTGGGAGTTCCATTCCTGGATAGCCTAAGCCAGATCGCGGAACTGGACATAAAGGACTTGATGGCCTTCATAAAGTCATCTAAGTGGTTCGAGAAGGAGTAACGGTGTCGGTTTAGGAGTGTCAGTCCCGGGATTCTGCTATGTGGAAAATCCCAACAACTCAGGGATTTTCCATATGGCTGGGTTCCGGGACTGACTTTCCTTGTGTTGGTGGTATCACAACGGGCCTTTCAAAACTGACCTAAGTGTGCCTCTGCGACAGCCACTTGAACGTAACCTAACCACAGTTTAATATTAATATTGCATTTTAATTTTAGTAACATTTTTGCATTAGTGGGTTGGCGTAAAACTGAGAAAAAAACTATTCTAGTTAGATGAACGCCCTAGATAGATTTATGTGTACTTGATGTCAAACAAAAACTTTTTATTCCGAAATTCTCATTAAAAAGAGTTTTTCGACCCATTTTAAGCATATTATTCTAATTTGTCAAGGGTGCATTGAATGCACTAAAAAAATTACATGTCGAACGGAATTCGATAAATTTACGAACTCTTTTAGGCACCTAAATCGACGCGGAAGTTTGTCAAATTTGTGTAAACTTCGTTACATATCTCGTCTTTTATCCCCAAACTTTCAGAAAATGCATTTGGAGGGAAGCGAATTAGAACTTTGACCCCTGAGCTATCCCATATTGTATGTGTTTAGAAACTTAAAAACAGTTTTTTCTTAGTTTTACGCCAACCCACCATTGCAAAAATGTTAATAAAATTAAAATGCAATGATAAAATTAAACTAGGGTTAATATCCTACCAAACGGTGCATAGCTCAGGTAACTGATTACTTTGAAAGTATTTTATTTGACCAGCACAGAATAAGGAAAAATTAAAAAATTACTTGGACTTATTAAAAGTCCCTGAAAGGGCACTCGCAGGTATCAGATTTATAAGGGCACTTTATCCTTGATTTCAATATAAATAAAAGTCGTTATGTCATTATTTCAGTTTCAGGCCACCCCTGCATTGCAAAAAATCAAAAAAAATATAATTCCATGATAAAATAAAACTGTGGTTAATACCCTACCAAACGCTTTATAGCTTATATTCTTCATTATTTTGCAAGTGTTTTATTTGACCATTACAAAAAAAAAAAAAAAAAACTTCGACTTATTAAATAAAGTCTTTGAAAGGATATTCGGATGCACAACATTTCAAGGGCCAATTTACTCCTGACTCCAATCTAAATAAAGATATGTAAAATTTTTAATGCATTTTTAGTCTTTACGTCAAAACTCCATGGAACTTTTTCTCTACAGATGGCTAGATTTTTTTACAGATCTTGTCTTTTATCCCCAAGCTTTCAGAAAATGCATTTGGAGGGAAGAGAATTAGAACTTTGACCCCTGAAATATGAAAAAAGTTCTTTCTCAGTTTTACGCCAACCCACCATTGCAAAAATGTTAGTTAAATTAAAATACAATGTTAATATTAAACTGTAGTTAATATCCTCCCAAACGGTGTATAGCTTATCTAATCCATCATTTTTCAAGTATTTTATTTGACCATGACAAATAAATTAAAAATAAAAAACTTCCTTGACAGAACACTCGCAAGTACAACATTTATATGGGAATTTACTCCTGACTGGATCCAAATAAAAGTCGTTATATCATTATTTCACCTTAAAATACTGGTTTAGGCGATGTTAGCAAAGGTTAGGTTAGGTTGTGCTGGCAGGACAACGCAGTGGCCTCACATAGACGTTTGCGTCCGTAGTGTTACCAGAAGAAAAAGAAAAACTTTTTACGACCTCTTGCTATACAGTTACACTTCAGTGTCTATGTTCTCTTCGCAAAAATCAGAAGCCTACTAGGGCTTATTTCTGTAAGTGACTCTAGGTTGGGCAATTGTCCCTTTCCAAAAGTTTGAAGCCGCAGTCTGGACATAGCGGGGCATGTGCACATGACATGCTCCACAGTCTCCGCTCTGCCAAAAGGCAGTGTCCTGTAAGGATACCAATTAATAGTCTGCAGTCATCTCTTTTTAGGGATACAATTGTTTTTGTAAGTTTCATGTCGTACGATTTACACATGATTTTAGAGATTTTACAGCCTTGCACATCTTTCCATGCCTTTTCTGCTTGTTTAACCATGTGTAAATCGCACTTTCGTCTTAATTCCCTAAGTGGAATTGGTACTTCGATAGTGTTGTTCGCATCTAGTGCCATTCCACTCTTTGCTAGCTCATCAGCTTTCTCGTTTCCCTCTATACCTTTGTGACCTGGGGTCCAGTAGATATGTATACTATGTTCTGCACTAAGTGTTTCAAGACTTCTTTTGCATTCCAGTACGCTGAGAGAAGCGCAACTATTTGAGGTAATGGCCTTGATAGCCGCCTGACTGTCGACGTAGAAATTCACCCGCTCTCTGAGCGCTAGACTATCTACCGCTATTTCTGCATCCACTTTAATGGCTATAACTTCCGTCTGGAATATACTGCAATGATCTGGTAGTTGCAACGATTTAGTGATCCCCAACTCATTGCAGTACACTGCGGCTCCTACTCCTTCCGTCATTTTGGAACCAACTGTATATATATGTACCGTGTTTTCCGTCATTTCTACACCTCTCCTCCAGCCCTTCTCCTCTATAGTGGCTTCCAGAACCTCTTCGAAGCGCAGGCAAGGGACCGTGTAGTCTATTCGTCTTGTCAAAGAAGACGCTATACTACTGTGGCCAAATGATCTGCACTCAAACTGCCCCGTGGCATATAGCCTGGTAGCAGTTGTTAACGCTATGTTCTTCGCCGTTAGGTCTGTGGGTGGTAGATGCAGAATGGCGTGTAACGCGGCTGTAGGTGTGGTTTTAAGCACCCCCGTTATAATAATCATAGATATTCTATACACTCTCTCTATTGACTTCATATACGTTTTCTTCGTTAGGGCGGTCCACCAGACCAGGGCCACATGGAATAAAATCGGTCTTACAATCACGTTGAAGACCCAATAGGACAAGGCAGGCGAAAGGCCCCAAGTGCAGCCCAGCATCCTCTTACAGATATACAGAGCAGCTGAGGCCTTTTTCAACCGTTCTTGTACATTGAGTTTCCAACTCAACTTGCTATCCAATATAATACCTAAATATTTGGTGCTAACCTTCGGTTCTAATACCACTTCTCCTAATTTTGGCTTTACCCAACTTGGTACTTTGTATTTCCTTGTAAATAGTATTAGATCTGTTTTATCAGCATTTGTGCTCAACCCAACCTCGCAGGCCCAGTCATGGATGACCTTAAGCGCTTGGTTCATCAGCGAGCTAAGCGTCGATAGACATTTTCCGCTTATTATGAGTGAAACATCATCTGCATATGCTGTCAGTTTTACTGGTCCCCCTTCGAGCTGCTTGAGCAGTTTGTTAAGGGCCAGGTTCCACAGCAACGGCGATAGTACTCCACCCTGCTGAGTGCCTCTATGTACTAGTTTTGTGGTTTCGCAACCGCCCCAGCTGGAAGTGATCTTCCTGCACCCCAGCATGCAGCCGATCCAATTTTCCAAGGCGGGATCCACCTCTATGTGTCGTAGTCCGTCCATTATGGCTCGCTTAGAGAGATTGTTGAATGCTCCTGCTATGTCTAAGAAGACACCCATTGCTAATTCCCCATGTTCTAGAGCTTTCTCTATGTGCATAACGACCCTATGCAGAGCTGTGTCCACAGACCTGCCCTTGGTATATGCGTGTTGTGTATTGGAAATTAAATCCTCTTTCACATTTAATTTAATGTGAGTATCTATTAACCGCTCTAGGGTTTTTAGTAGAAATGACGCCAGACTAATTGGCCTGTAATCTCCGGTGTACATGTGACTGCTCTTTCCTGCTTTCGGTATGAACACCACACGGGCAGTTCTCCATACTTCCGGCACGTACTTCAGCCTTATGCAACCTTCAAATATTACACTAAGCCATTCTATGGTTCTCTTCCCGGCCATTTGGAGCATGGCAGGGAAGATCCCATCTGGGCCTGGGAACTTAAACTTGGAGAACGAGATTTCAAATACCCTTGAAAACGGGTCCAATTTGTTGTTTTGGGATTTCTAAAAAGTTCCTCTCCTTTAACCGTACTTAGAGATATGTTATAACCAATGTACGCATGATCCGAGAAGGAGGGTCTGTTTAGGACCACCACACATGGTGGTGTGCATTTGCATCCGCGCCAATGACGATATTTCGTCCTACCCACCTGTAGTTTGCCTCCAGCCTCTCCAACTCAACCGGGGGAGCGTCAGCGTCATGCGCCATGTAGCAGGAAGCTAACACGAGAGCATCCCCTGTTCCCCGTTCTATCGCAACTGCCGCAAGGTCTTCAGTACTGAAATTAGACAATAAATATGAATTAAGTGTTTTACTTACCATAACAGCTGCTCTAATCCTACCTTCCACGTTCGCGTGATACGTCGTGAAACCTTGTGCGTTTAGTCCGGATACCCTTCCTCCGCAAGAGAGCCATGGCTCCTGGACTAGCGCAACATCGAACGACTTCTCCCCTAGCGTCAGGAGAAGCTCGCTCGAAGCTACCTTACTGTGATGGAGGTTTATCTGAAGGACCTTTAACATCATTAAGGTCACTGTCCCCCTCCACCTCCATCACCGTAGTCCCTCCTTCGCCTTCCACGATTCTCAGGCTCTCGAGTTCCTTCTCGACTTCCCCTGCTTCAATCGTGTTGTGGTTCCAGTCTTTCGGATTTCTCTTCCTGAGGCGCAGGAAAACACTTCCAACGCCCCAAGACATCTTTCCGAACTCTGGGTACAACATATCCTCCGCCTCCTTGTTGATTTGGAGGAAATAACACTGGCCCTCCTCCGTCGGCCTAGATACGTGAAGTACCTTCCAGTCCCGAGTCGGTATATCCGGGTTTTGGCGCTGCAGCAAGCCCAGCGCATCATCCGACTTCACCACCCCCGGGATCCATACCTTAGCTTTCGGTATCGTCGGGATCAGTGCTGTCTCCACCACCTCAAACCTAGCGCTGTTTTGCTTCTGGAGGTTTGGTACAACTCCCTTTAGCCATATTAGCGTTGCATCGTCATTACATTTGATGAGCTTCACCCCATTATACCAGCCCGCTGCATCGAAGCTGGGTAATGGCTTATTCGGCTCATCCTTCATAAGTTTGATTATGGCACTCAGCAGCTCCCTCTCTACAGATCGCCACCTGCCAGTGGACATCTGTCCGTAGGGATCTCTGCGATCAAGCAGCGCCACCGTTAGGTGCTTCACTTAGCTTTGAAGCCGGAGTCTCTACGTTATCTCCCCTTGGCTTTTTAGCTTCATATTTCGCGCTCGCCGCCCCGGATGTTGTCGGTTTTTCGCCGACTGCCTGGCTGTAGCGGCTGCTCCTTGCCGTGTCAGAACGAGTAGTCTGTCTCGCAGCCCTGGAAGTAGATGGCCTAGGGTCATGTCTCCGCCGCTTGTGGTCAGACTTCTCGCCCTCGGCTGAGCGCTGCCTTTTCTGGCCGCCGCTAAGCTGTTGTTCCTCAATACTGTTACGGTATCTAGAGCTACTAGCGGCGAAATCCGGCCTATCGAAATATTTCCGACCTGCGGCAACTGCCTCGCGGGCCCATTCCAGACGCTCGCTTTCCCGGTCGGTAGGTTCGACCACGGCTCTACAATCTTTATCGCCGCCTTATATTACGATAGGGCTCTTTTTCCCTCTTTGTTCCGTACTTTTTTCTCCAGTGTAGGGCTTTTCAGCAGCTCTCGCTCTCGCACTGAGCTTACCGACTCTGCACTACAGTCCGAGTCCGAGCTGTCGCTAATCGCGCTATCCCGAACTCCGGAACGAGAGTCATCTCTCCTCTTCCATCCTTCCTTCTTCTCCTCTTTTTCATCCTTCTTTTTGTTGTTGTTGTTGTTATGGTGGTTCATCTTGGTCGTACGACCACCTGCCCGACAAAGCAGACGCAGTGGTCTAAAAGTTTTTGTGGGGAAAAACTTCGTCCGCCGCAGTAGCGCCCCTTGCTGCGGTAAGGCCACCGTTACTCTCTGAGGCGGCCCGGTGTCAGAGAGGCTCCGTGAAAATACAGCCGATATTACCCCCTGGCTGCAAACCTTCCAATGGGCACGGTCCGCGTAACACCCTGGATTAGGGGGGGGGGGGGGCGATGGGTAAGGGAGGGAGATTTGGCAGTTCTTAGTCACCGACCACCATTGCTCAGCCACGGGTAGAACGACAGAAATGATAGCACTTGCGTCGTTTTATCACGTGGCCTTCCTGGCACATGGGGGTCAGCTTAAGTCTTCGCACCAACGGTCAAGGTTCCTGCCCTAGCGAAGGAGATGTTACCAAAAAAAACATAAAATTTTTTGGCCAGATTTTTTACAGATCTTATTTTGTATCCCAATTCTTTCAGAGAATGCCTGTGGAGCGAAGAAAATAAGAACTTTATTTCTGTGGGTGTTCTAGTGCATAACTTAAGTTGCGTTCTAAACGGATTGACCGATCATAACCAACTTCAGAACAGAAACTGAAAACCATCGATGAATTAAGGTTGATAGGGAAAAAGGTGCGGGCACTTAACATCCAAATGGGATTTTTCATGTTGGAAGTATTCATGCTATTCCACTAAAATTTAACAGAGTTATATGAAGATTTTTTGAAACCACTCGCAAAGAATTTGAAGAACAGGCATAATGGGTACCAGTTCTATCGACTTTATCGAACTAACCTACATGCTAAGCGCTTGGCATTGTAGGTTTTTATTTCGAGTTCGAAACTCGCTGGCGGTCATCAACTCATATTTTTTTTTTGCATTACCTAATCTCATTCCCGCCATCGTTTGACCGTCAAGTACAAAGGAAGAATAAGACAAAATTTGCCAAAATCAAAGATTTTGGGGTCGTTCGTTTTGGAAGGCAAAAACGATTTTGTGATTCAATTGCATCGAAGTAATTCAATGCACCATTGAAAATGTTTTAAAAATTGCCCAAAATCATCGAATTTTTAATTTTTTAACGCCAGGGTGGGCAAAGAGGGTGTATTTGGCCCCGCTATCAGAAAGTTCAGCCTCCATGATGAGACTTTGCAAATGGATTCAGACTGATTGACTTCGCAGGTGCACGAAACATGGTCGTTTCCAGCACCAGGTTCAAGCATAAAAAGATCCATCAACCAACATGGCTATCGTCAAATCGGAAAAACTCGCAACCGGATCGATCACTTTGTGAAAGACGGACGGCACGCTTCCAGCGTTATGGACGTACGTACGATGAGGGTAGCAGGCAAGATTCGTACCCGTCGAAGTACAACAAAAGAGGAGCCACAAAAAACGGAAGAAAGCTGGACGTCGAAAGACTGCGGTCACAACAGGCAGCCAATGATTTCCGACTCCCACACCTGCTCTCTGAGAGCACAATTCAACGCAGCGGAGTGCATGAGCAGTGGGAACATATCTCCGGGGCACTTCGTATCGCAGCCGAAGAAGTAATTGGATTCCGGAAAGTGCAAAAAAACAGCTGGTACGATGATAGAGAGTGCAAAGACTGCGAAAGAAAGGACGACGCCTATAAGGCAACGTTAAAAGCGAATGCAACGAGGAGCGTGTGTGAACACTACCGTGAGATGAAGAGGGAAGCGAGACGGATTTTCCGGGCGAAGGAAAGGGAAGCGTGAAATGGAAGAGCTTGAAATGCTAGCCAGCAGAAGCAACGTCCGAAAATTGTATCAAAAAATTCGACGAATGACGGAAGGTTTTAAACCCGGGGCAAACTCCTGTAAAAATGAAAACGGCGACCTGGTGGCAGATGTTCTTAGAGTACTAAGGTTATGGAGGGATCACTTCTCTGCCCTTCTAAACGGAGGAACAGAGCAACAATCCAGAGAAGAGGACGAACCCGACCCCACAATCGAAGACCATGGAATCGAAGTTTCACAGCCCGACTATAACTGCGCCAACTATCGTGGAATCAGCCTTTTGAGTATCGCATATAACGTCCTATCAAGCATATTGTTCGAAAGACTGAAGCCTGACGTAAACCGACTGATTGGACTTTATCAATGTGGCTTCAGACCTGGTAAATCTACCATCGACCAGATTTTTACAATACGCCAAATCTTGGAAAAAACCCGTGAGAAAAGGATCTACACACACCATCTCTTTGTTGATTTTAAAGCCGCCTTCGACAGCACGAAAAGGAGTTGCCTATATGCCGCTATGTTTGATTTTGGTTTCCCAAAATGACGCTGAGCAACACCACCAGCTCGGTCAGAATTGCGAAGGACCTCTTCGAGCCGTTCGAACTATGACAGGCTTCAGGCAGGGCGACCCCCTATCGTGCGATTTCTTTAATTTGATGTTGGAGAAAATAATACAAGCTGCAGAACTTAATCGCGCTGGAACAATATATTACAAGAGCGTACAACTGTTGGCATATGCCGACGATATCGACATTATTGGCCTCAACAGCCACGCCGTAACTTCTGCGTACTCCAAACTAGAAAAAGAAGCGGAAAAATGTAAGCCTGGAAATCCATCGAAGGATAACTCTTGCAAGCAAATGGTACTTTGGGCTGAGTATGCAATTGAGAAGTAAAGTCCTCTCTCGACGAACAAAAACAACACTTATCGTACCCGTCCTGGTATATAGTGCAGAAGCATGGACATTGACAGCATCTGACGAGGCGGCTTTGAGAGTATTCGAGAGAAAAATTCCTCGAAAGATTTATGGACCGCTAAAAGTTGGCGACGGCGAGTACCGAAGAAGATATAATGATGACCTGTATGAGCCGTACGCAGACGTCGACATAGTTCAGCGAATTAAAACCCAGCGGCTTCGCTGGCTAGGACACGTGATGCGAATGAGCGAAGACGCTCCGGCCCAGAAGGTATTCTTATCGGCACCCACTGGTGGAAGTAGAGGAAGAGGGAGGCCACCCTTCCGATGGCAGGACCAAGTGGAGGCAGATCTGAGAACACGCGGTGTCTCCAATTAGCGCCAGTTAGCTCAACAAAGAGCCGACTGGCGAAACATGTCAGACGGACAAAATCGCCTAGGCGGTTAAAAGCTATTTTAAGTAAGTAAGTAAGTATTGAACTTAAATTATAAATAAAATAAAAACATTTCAATGTATCTAAGCTGGAGTTAAATGGTGGGCGGCGAGCAGTTTATTATTATTGTTGTTGCTATATTATATGGTTGAGGGAGTTGGCCGGGGTTGCCGGTTCGAATCCCACCTCAACCAAAGTCTTTTTAATTTTATTTATTTTATTATTTTTATATTCCATCAAGTCTCATGGACTGTGTTTGGTTCTTTTTAATTATTCTTATGTACCATCAAGTCTAGTGGACTGTGTTTTGGTATTGACACTCTGTATGTATTAATTGGGGCGAGCACTTTGGCTCTGAGAATGCATCGTTGGCTATTCTCACTTCCTTAGAAAACCCCTCAAAATTGTTGGTGGTGAGCACTTGGGCTCTGAGGCATTGGCGACATTGGCTTACCTCATTTTACTTATGAAAAACGACGTTTTGTGACTGCGACTATAAGCTATGTATTCCGAATATTCCATAAATTATCTGCGAATTACAATAATATGTAATGCAGATGAAATAAACGAAACCATGTTATGTCGCTTAAACACAATGTGAGCAAAATATCGTTCGCTGCCTAATATTTATGTTTGCCTGGTAGCCCAAAATATTGCTTCCTCAAAATTCGAAGCGTAGGAAAATACCTAAGCATTTTAAGCATGACAATAACAAATGAGAATGAGGCTTTTGCTTGCTTGTTTTTATGGGAACCTAGGCATACAACTTACAAAATCAGGTGAAATTACTTCTTCAACTACTAAAATAATCTGCTACAACTTTCTAGTACCTGGGTGACCGAGCTTGCTCGGTATTCCTCGAAGTTGTCACCAAATCTTACCTACCAACAGTATAAGCTTTCCAAAAGAGATTTTCAAAAAACAAAACAAGCAGGTGGCAACCCCGTAACACACCGCAAGTGACAACACCCAGGTGGAAAAATTAGAATGAAGCATACTAACACTGTAATAAAATTTCATCCAAATGGGTCAATAGGCAATCGATATAGTGGTCGAGATAGCAAAGAATAAATAAAATGCGGTCAGGTGGCAACCCTGCTTGAAATTGTCATAATTGGAGTACGGTAGAAAATACCTTTCATTTGATACCCATATTGGCATATCTTGCTCATATGGCATAATTCCTTTCATGTGGAAAACTTCTACTATTGTCCCTTTAGAAAAAGTTAAAAATACGATCATAGGTGAAGAGTTACGACCAATAAATACATTGGCCAGAGACGAAAAAACTTTAGAACTTGTTGTAAAAAACCAACTGGTGCAATATTTAGAGACCAATAATATACTCATACCGCAGCAATCAGGATTTAGACAAAAGCACTCGTGTGAAACAGCCTTAAACATAGTTATAGCTGAATGGAAAGAGGAACTTAATAATAAAAAGTCAATCATAGCAGTATTCATCGATCTTAAACGAGCTTTTGAAACTATAGATCAAAAAATATTAGTCGATAAACTATTAGGTATTGGTATTCGAGATGTGGAATTAGATTGGTTCAAAAATTGTTTAACAAATCGATCGCAAAGGACAGTCACTGGTTCTACGTTATCTGAAAAAGTCGAGGTCAATATTGTCCTACCCCAAGGCTCCGTTCTTGCCCCAATTTTATTTAATATTTACATTAATGATATAAATTCCATCTTGAAATTTAGTTCTATTAAACTTGTTGCTGGTGATGCGCTTATCTCAATGGAAAAAGCGAGAAGGATATAAAAGAAAAACTACGGAGTGATTTTAATGCCCTTTATATTTGGCTTTGTGCTAATAGACTACAAATCAATATAGAGAAAACTAAATATATGGTAATTACAAGAAAAAATATTGAGGATCCTGAACCCATAAAAATAAATAACAAAATTGAAAAAGTAAACACAATTAAATACCTAGGCATCCAAATAGACAGCAAAATGAAATTTGACTCGCATATTGATTATACAATTAGCAAAATAGCAAAAAAACTGTGGTACATACAGAGAACTTGTAAAAACTTAAGTAACCATTACAAAGAAAAAGTATACAGATCAATAGTTGAGCCTTATTTTATCTATTGCTCTACAATTTTCTTTATAAGGAATGATTCTCATATTGAAAAGCTACAAAAAATGCAAAATAAAGCTATGCCCTTTATATTATGCAAACGGTATGATACCCCAATAAAAGATATGCTTATAAGTTTAAATTGGATGAGCGTAAAGCAACAAATATTTTTCCATACTATGAAATTTATTTACAATATAAAAAACTGAAATTTACCCGATAAAACAAGAAGCGTTGTGATCGGACGTGTTTGGCTGCGCTCCGAGTTTTCTGTTTTGTTAATATTTGATTCCTTATTTAATGGTGCATAACAATTAAAATTGTGATAGAGACTTTGATTCTTTAACTCTTTTTCTTATTTTCTATGCTTAATAATAATAATAATATTTGGAAAATTATGCCGTGCTTTTGTGGAAAACGAGTTGAACGCGCTCGTACTTCGGTGCAATGCGAGAAGTGTGGCGGGATTTATCATTTGAGCTGTGTTGTTGGTGACCCGCCTGTTGACTTGGATTTTCTAAATAATGCTGACAATATGTACGTTTGTGGTTTGTGTGCGCCAGCTCACGTTGAGTCTGTGACGGTGCATAATTCATCTCCGCAACAACAACAAGCCTTACAAGTGCAATTGCCTAATTCGCGATCTGATAGTGACAGTGAGAAAAATTCGCTTTTATCTGACATTCTTGCTGAGCTCAAATTATTGCGGGCAGAGCAAGCTAATGCTGTATCGGTAATATACTCTCTTCAAGAGGCATAATTCGTCGACGCCTGCTGCTGCTGGCACTAGTTCAGTTACTGCTATGTCAATGATACCTGTCGCCGCTACTGCTACTACGGTTGCTAACTCTCCTGCAGTTTCTGTTAAGGCAAAAAGGGCCAATCAAGAAATAAAAAAAAATAAAAATGCAAAAAATTAAACTGAGCCAAATGGTGCAGATGAAAATGGCATTGATAATTCTGCAAAAAATGGTCCTGAAAATAATAATGACGCTCCTGCAAATGATGTCGGGATGAATTGTAGCCCCAAACCAAAACCGTCTAACAAAAGTAACTTTCGTAGACTACCTCAGCCCTTAGTAATTGGTTCCGGTGCCGACAGGGAATTGAGCGCGGTATTGAGGAGGAAATGGTTGCATGTTTCGCCCTTCCCTGCTAATGTAACACCTGATAGTGTGAAACAATATATCTCCAAGTACACGGGTGTAGATGAGAACTCCATCATTTGTATTAGCCTTATCAAGAAGGAAGTGGATCCAAAATCTTTGAGGCACCTGAACTTCAAAATAGGGATAAGCGCCGATTTGTATCCGAAGCTGCTAAGCCCTAAGCTGTGGCCAACAAACATAATTGTGCGTCCTTTTCAGTTTACGGCAAAAAACGATGTGCCCCAACCGTTGCCCGAAGGCGATCGGTTGGGTTAGATGAAGAAAGGAGGAATTTAAAAATCTACTTTCAGAATATGGCTGGGATTAGAACTAAATCTCAGATTTTGCGCCTTTTTAGTTCGCGCCAAGGTTACGATGTTATCGTTCTTATAGAGACGTGGCTAAATGATAATTTTTATAACGATGAATACTTTGATCCAAACCTATATACAGTCTATCGTAAGGATAGAGATGCTTGCGCAACTGGGTGTGAAAGAGGTGGCGGAGTGCTCATTGCGGTACATCGCAATCATCAGGCCTCTCAGATAGTTTTGGAGAATAATAATGCGCTGCTTGACCAGCTTTGTGTTCACATTCGAGGTATCTCAAATTCCGTTTTTGTGTGTGCGTCGTATATCCCACCTAACAGCAAACACGACCTTTACACAGCTCATGTCGACAACATAACCTCACTAGCTTTGAACAAAGTAGGCAGTGATCATCTTTGCGTGTTGGGTGATTTCAATCTATGCAACGTTAGATGGTCACAGTCTATCTCCAAATCTGCGCTAATTGCTTGTGAAGTCAACAGCCGTAGTGAAATTTACTTAGTAGATAGCTTTTTAAGTTTAGATATTAAGCAAATCATTTGTTTTCCGAATAGGCTTGGCCGAACTTTAGATTTGATCTTTTTAAGTAATACCTTAAACTTTTCATTAGAAGAATGCATTTCGCCTATTATAAAGTCTGATATGCATCACGTTGCCTTAGTTCTTGACCTTGAATTTTATAAGTATGCCTTAACAAGTAATGTCACATCAAGCTTTTCTTTTAATTTTAAGCGCTGCGATTTTTCGAATTTGAACAATCTTCTTCTAAAAATTAATTGGGATAATGAGTTTCGGTCTGATGTTTAGGTCTATTGTTGTGGATATTTGTAAAAGCTGTATTCCTTTGGTGTCAAAAAAGAAATACAAAGTTCCCTGGCACAATGCAGCCCTGATGAAGCTCCGTAATTGGAAAAATAAATTGTATCGTAAGTACAAAAAGAATCCGAATACGGTTTTCTTCAATTATTATAAGGAGTGTGAAAGGAAATTCTCATGCCTGGAAAAATTTTTGCATAGAAATTATATCTTACGATTTGAAGAAAACCTAAAATCAAACCCAAAGTCCTTTTGGAATTTAATCAACTCGAGGAAATCAGTATCTAATATACCGTCCTCTCTCTTTCTTGGTGACAAAGCTGCTGATTCGCCGGGAGAGGTAGCAAACCTTTTTGCTGAATTCTTCATGGCCAATTTTGCTTCTGATGATGTTCGCAATGGTTTTTCTCGGCTTAAACCTTCTTCTAATACCGATGTTAATGGACTGTCTGCGATTTTATTAAAACAGTGTGATTCCCTAATTTATCCGATTTTATTAATTTTTAATAATTCTCTGTCAACGGGTGTTTTCATTGACGCGTGGAAATTAGCTTTCATAACTCCTATTTACAAGAGTGGTAATAAAAATAATATTAGTAACTATAGGCCTATATCCAAGCTTTCCGCTACAGCAAAGCTTTTTGAATGCATAGTTCAAGAAAAACTTCTTTTTTTTGTTAAGAGTATTGTAGGTCCAGAGCAGCATGGATTTTTTGCGGGGCGCTCAACTGTGTCAAACTTGGCTATTTTCTCTGATGACTGCATTGCAGCCTTTCAGTCGGGATGTCAAGTTGACACAGTATACACAGATTTTTCCAAGGCGTTCGACCGTGTTTCACACGTCATTCTGGTTAAAAAATTAGCCTGTATTGGTTTCCATTCTGGGTTCTTAGCTTGGATGGAGTCATACTTACACAATCGCCGTTCCATGGTGGTTGTTGACAATGTTAAGTCCCTTCCTTTCGTTGCCACCTCTGGTGTTCCACAAGGCAGCATACTGGGCCCTTTGCTCTTTGTGCTGTTTATCAATGACATTTGCTCCTGTTTCTCTTCGGCAAGGTTTTTGCTTTACGCAGATGACCTTAAAATATATTCGCCGATCTATAGCATTCGTGACTTAGAATTGATGCAATTAGGTGTGGATAAACTTAGTAGTTGGTGCAATGAAAATCGGTTAGCACTTAACATAAAAAAATGTTTCCATATAACTTTTTCGAAGCGCGTTAATGTCATTGATACTTCATATCATATGTCCAACTCGCCTTTAACGAGGGTCAGTGAAATTAAGGACTTGGGTGTAATCTTTGATACGAAATTCACGTTCATCATCATTTATTGGCGCTTAACCGCCTAAGCGATTTTGGCCGTTGCATATCAAAGCACGCCAGTCATTCCTTTTTAGCGATAACTGACGCCAATTGGAAACCCCAAGGGAGTTCAAGTCATCCTCCACCTGTTGTTTCCATCTCAGTCGAGGCCTCCCCCTTCCTCTGCTGCCGAATTCAGGCGACGATAGGAAAACCTTCTGTGCTGGAGCTTCTTTGTCCATTCGCATAACATGGCCCAGCCAGCGGAGTCTTTGGGCTTTAATTCGCTGGACTATGGTCAGATCTCCGTAGAGCTCGTACAGCTCATCGTTAAATTTCCTTCGATACTGGCCGTTGGCATCACGGGAAGGACCATAAATCTTCCGGAGAACTTTTCTCTCAAATACTCCAAGGGCCATCTCATCTTCTCTTGACATTGTCCATGAATCTGAGCCATACATCAGGACAGGTATGATGAGAGACTTATAGAGCGTGATCTTTGTTCTTCGAGAGAGGACTTTACTTCTCAATTGCCTACTCAGTCCAAAGTAGCACTTGTTGGCAAGAGTGATTCTCCGCTGGATTTCTAGACTGATATTATTTTCGGTGTTGATACTGGTTCCCAAATAGACGAAGTCCCTCACAGTTTCAAATTTGTAACTATCAACAGTGACATGGCTGCCAAGGCGAGGGGGGCAATTCTTTCTTTGATGACAGCAAATACTTCGTCTTGTCCTCGTTCCCGGCAAGACCCACTTTTTTCGCTTTCTTATCCAGTCCAGAGAAGGCAGCGCTTACGGCGCGGTTGTTAAGGCCAATGATATCAATATCATCGGCATACGCCAGCAATTGCACGCTCTTGTAAAAGATTGTACCATTGCGGTTTAGCTCTGCTGCTCGAATTATCTTCTCCAGCATCAGATTGAAGAAATCCCACGAAAGGGAGTCGCCCTGTCTGAAGCCTCGTTTGGTTTCAAATGGCTCAGAGAGGTCCTTCCCGATTCTGACGGAGCTGTTGGTATTGCTCAACGTCATTTGACAAAGCCGTATAAGCTTTGCAGGGAAGTCAAATTCAGACATGGCGGCATACAGGCAACTCCTTTTTACGCTGTCAAAGGCGGCTTTAAAATCGACAAAGAGATGGTGAGTGTCGATTCTCTTATCATGGGTCTTCTCCAGGATTTGGCGTATCGTGAAAATCTGGTCGATGGTAGACTTACCAGGTCTAAAGGCACACTGATAAGGTCCAATCATTCTTTTCATAGAATTTTCGGGCATCATTCCTGTCAGCCAGCATCTCAAGCTCCTCACACTCACTCCTTTCGGCCTCACTTTTCTTTTTTCTGAAAAGGCGTCTCTCTTCCTTCTTTGCCTCACGATATTGTTGCCATACACTGCGGGTTGCGCCCGTTCGCAACGTCTCCTTGTAGGCAGCGTCCTTTTTTTCGAGGCAGTTTTGCATTCCTCATCGTACCAGTTGTTCTTGCGGGCTCGCTGGAACCCTATAGGAGCCTCAGCGGCGGTACGCAATGAGTGAGAGATATGCTTCCATTGCTCGGTTACATCGTTAGGTCGGGGATTGCCCTCTGCTAGCAGCTGTGAGAGTCGAGTTGTGAAATTATCAGCTGTCTGTGTCATGCGCAGCTTCTCAACGTCAAACTTTCCTTCCGTTACTGTGCGCACTTACTTCGTTGCACAGAGGCGTGTGCGTATCTTGGCTGCGACAAGATAATGGTCAGAGTCAATATTGGGACCACGCAGTGTACGCACGTCCAGAACGGTGCAGCTATGTCTGCCGTCAATCAAGACATGATCAATCTGGTTTCTAGTTCTTTGATCAGGGGACAGCCATGTGGCTTTGTGTATTCGCTTATGCTGGAACCTGGTACTACTGATGACCATATTGCGAGCAGCGGCGAAGTCAATCAACCTAGTGCCGTTGGGGGATGTTATATCGTGGAGACTGAATTTTCCAACTGTAGGACCAAAGACTCCTTCCGGGTCCCAAACCCAGCGCACAACCCGTTTCGGGGTTTTTGGAAAATATTTACACATTTATATAGCGAGCCGCTTGCTTCAAGACAGACGCCCGCTTGCAGCCGCACCTCATGGTAAACAGACGCTACGCAAAAACCTCGGTGAGCCCTTAAACCAAGTATGTCAGAGTGGCCCACCGGGGCTCCCTCTCTTTCTGCCGCGAGCCTAGGTAGCTCCCGTTGCCCAGAGTGCACGAACGAGGACGCAAGAGTCGGGATTGAGCAAGGTCACTTAGCAACCACACTCCATTCACGTTCACGTTCGCAAGTCATATTAATTTATGTTTTGCGAAATCGTACGCCATGCTTGCTTTTGTGAGACGGCATAGCTTGGAGTTCACTGACCCCTATACGCTAAAGCTTTTATATTCGGCGTTTGTGCGTTCGAAACTTGAATACGCCTGTTTCATTTGGTCGCCCTATTATTACTGCCACATTGCAAGAATAGAGCGAATTCAAAAAGTATTTCTACATTTTGCCTTACGAAACCTACGTTTCTCGGAGCCTATACCAGCTTATGAGCCACGGTGCTTATTAATTAATCTGAAATCACTGCAGAGCAGGAGGTCTATTTTGTCGCTCTCGTTCATTTTTGACGTGTTTCGTGGTGCTGTGGACTGCCCTGTGCTTCTGGAGAGGATACTGATTAACATTCCGGCCAGAGCTCTTCGGAGTTCAGAGTTTTTCCATGTGGGCATTTTCAAGGCTCTTTATGTGCGTAATGCGCCAATTAATAGAGCCCTGATTGAGTTCAATAGAATTTTGAAATCTTTGGGTATTGATTTTTCTTATTCGAAAGTTCGCTTTTTAAGTAATTTAAATGATTTTTACATGTAACGTAGTTTGTATATCATTATATTAAGTCCTAGTCTTATTATGTTCAATATAGCCTATAAGAATTTAATCACTTTGGCTAAAATAAATAATAATAATAATAATAATAATAATAATAATAATAATAATAATAATAATAATAATAATAATAATAATATAAACCGAATCTGAAAAAAATAGTCTTTCTTACAAAGGGCTAAAATGCTAATGAATTGCCAGAAAGTGTAAAAAATTGTGATAATAACCTTTTTAAAAAGGGCTATATGAGCACGCCAAATCTTTAAGTATTAGATAGATTCTATGACTGCGTGGGTTTGTGGTACATATTTCCACTCAATTTAATATATTTATTTTTAAATAATTTAATGTAAAATTTTTCATTTTGCAATGTGACTTTTTTATTACAATTTTTTAATTTTTTATTTTAACTAATGTTGTTTGAAGAATGATGGAATGATTAATAGTTTTGGTTAATATTCAACAGGTAGTAGCTTTATTTAATTAATTTACAACGAGAAAAACAAGTTGATGAAAAATGTATACCACGTGATCTACGTCTGCACAGAAGAAGGCCCTTTTTTCTTTCTGACGTTTCTTACTTCCTTATTCGTTTGTTGTAGTTATGAGCAGGTACGTACGAGGATAGCACCGATAAGCCAATCAGCGGCTGCCAGCTTCATCAAAGTTATTAAGATAGAAAATATTATGCACAAAGCATAGACACCGATGACATGTGCATTTTCACCACATACTCCTACGCTTATTGGGGTTGCTGTGGGGCTAGGTTGCATTGATCTTTAACATTCCGCCCACCTCGTCCATCTAGTGCGACGAAAGCTCCCGGGGAGAACCGCCCACCGTGAGGGTCACAATTAGCATCTGCCGGCAAGGCAACCAGCTTGGAAATGGCTCTCTTAAATATTGACGTGGCAGTCCGAATAGTCGCCACCCTCACAATGCCATCGTTTCCTGGATGTATTGCCAACACTCGGCCAAGAGGCCACTGCAGAGGTCATCACGAAGCAGCACTAAATCGCCAACCTTTAGATTCTGGGATGTCTGCTTCCACTTGTATCTCACTTGTAGCTGAGGGAGGTATTCGTGGCTCCAGCGTTTCCAGATATCTTGCTGCATCTGTTGTAGCATCTTCCATCGCTTGAGTCGATTTGTGCTTGTTTCAAGTAGATTGGGTTCAGGTATAGCTAGAAGCGGACCGCCCACCAAAAAGTGTCCGGGAGTGAGCGCGGTTAAGTCACTCGGGTCATCTGTCAAAGCACTCAATGGGCGAGAGTTCAGTGATGCCTCTATTTGCTTTAGCACCGTGAAAAATTCTTCAAATGTTAGTGTGGCTCGGCCGATGACGCGCTTTAAGTGATACTTCGCTCCTTTGACTCCAGCTTCCCATAAGCCGCCGAAGTTCGGAGAACCTGGTGGTATAAAGTGCCAAGAATTACTCTGACAGCAGCAAATCGAGCTGCAGCTTCCAACTGCTGTGTACAAGCCTTAAGCTCAGCCTTAAGTTCTGCATTCGCTCCCACAAAGGTAGTTGCGCAATCGCTATATATGTGAGAAACATATCCTCGCTGAGCGATAAACCGCCTTAGAGCAGCTAGAAAGGCATCGGTGGTTAGGTCGCTAACGAGCTCCAAGTGTACCGCACGAGTAACAAAGCATACAAACAATGCGATGTACCCCTTGTAACTGTGATGGCCTCTACCCTTTGTAGTGCGTATATAGTACGGTCCACCATAATCGATACCACAATAGTCAAATGCTTTAGCTGGATTGCAACGATGCGAAGGTAGATTTCCCATAAGCTGCGTAGGTGTTGTGGGGTTTTGCTTGAAACATTTTATACATTTACGAATATATTGTTTGACCGCTGGTCGAGCTTTTATAATCCAGTAGCGCTGTCTTAAAAGGTTGAGTGTCGCTTGAGTACCTCCGTGTAGATTGGATTCGTGTGCATGCGCAATTAATAGCTTACTAAATACTCCATCGTGCGGTAGAACGATTGGGGATCGTTCATGTACGGATAGAAATCGCGCATTCTGTAATCGCCCATTAAGCCGAGCGATGCCATCGCCATCAATGATTGGGTTTAACTGAAGAAGCTTGCTTTTTGTATGGATTGGCCTGTTCATACGGAGACAAGACAATTCGTTATTAAAATATACATTTTGAACGTACCTGAGCCAGAGTTGCAATGCTTCTGTGCGCTCCTTTGCCGTGCACCATTTAGTAGTTTCGTGTGGTTTCTTCATGATCGCAGCTGTGAATCGTTGAACAAATGCGGTGACTCCCAATAATTTGTTAAGGGTTGAATACTTAGGGAGTAGTGCTGTCAAGAATGATGGAGGCTGCTGTATAGGCGTTCTAACTAGCAGCGAAACAGGTCCTTCAGCCTTATCTGGCAATGTAATAGGTTGTGAAGGCCATTGATGGGGCTGCAGCGAAAGCCAAGAAGGTCCATCCCACCAGATAGAGAGCTCTAGCAGCTGTGAGGGTAGGATGCCACGGGATGCTACATCCGCAGGATTACTTGTTGTTGGAACGTATCTCCAAGAATTAACCGATGTGTAGGCTTGAATTTTGCTCAGACGGTTACTAACATATTGTTTATGTTTTCCGGGATTTGACCGGATCCAGCTGAGTACTGTTTTGGAATCAGACCAACAGTATTTTTGAAGGGACGGTAATGTAAGCGTTTCAGAAAGCTTGCTTATTAACTTGGCTGCCAATAGAGCCCCGTTTAATTCCAAACACGGAATTGTGATTTTAGTTAAAGGAGCAACCTTTGTCTTTGCCGCTAAAATAGAAACCTGTGCGTTGCCTTGTGGTGAGTTAATTCGAAGATATGCTACTGCAGCAAAGGCAGTAGTAGATGCGTCAGAAAAGACATGTAGTTGAAAACCTCTAGATCCTGGTTCTACACCTAGCCATCTTGGAATCCTTAACCGTTCAAATTCAGCCAACTCAGTTCTAAACCTTTTCCATTCCTGCTGTAATGGTTCGGGGATTGGGTCATCCCAATCTAAACCCCCAACCCACAGTTTTTGGCACATAGCTTTTCCAGTTACCGTTATGGGGGCTAACAAGCCTGGAGGATCATCATATATTTTTCCGATATCTGATAACTGTTGGCGTTTGGTGATTTGTTTCGGCGACGGACCTAAGCTAACCTTATATGTCAGAGAATCGGAATCCACTAACCAATAAATACCAAGAGCTTTCGTTTCGCGGTCCAGATTCAAGTTAGCGCAAATATTTTTATGTTGGTCACCTTCACTTAGACACTGCATGAAGTCCGCAGAATTAGAACTCCACTTACGCAAGACGAACCCACCTTTTTCAAGGAGCTGTCGTAGTTGGTGTTGTATTTCCAGAGCACTTTCGACAGTGTCAGCTCCATGCAGGCAATCATCTACATAAAACGATTCCTCAAGGATTCTCGATGCTTCCGGATAATTTTGTTTTTCATCCTCCGCTAACATTCGCAGTACTTTAATTGCGAGGTAGGGTGAACAATTCAACCCATAGGTGACAGTTAAAAGCCGATATGCTGCTGGCTCACCTTGGTCATCTCTCCATATAATACGCTGCATATCAGCGTCCTCTCGACTGACCAGAATCTGGCGATAGCACTTCTCCATGTCGGCCATGAACCCAATGCGATGGAGACGCCATCGAATAATTATTTGACTTAAATCGCTTTGCAGCTTTGGCCCGACATGGAGACAATCATTTAAAGAAATGCCTTTTGCAGTTTTGCGGGACGCGTTAAAGACGGTACGTAGTTTGGTTGTGGAACTTGATTCCTTGTACACACCATGATGTGGGATATAGCAAACAGCTGCCGGCTCCTCGAGTTCAACTACTTTCTCCATGTGCCCCAAAGATATGTACTCCGCCATGAAGCTCGTATATAGGTGCTCCAGCTGGGGGTTATTTCGAAGCCTAGCTTCTTGCGCCTTGAAAAGGTTGATGGCGTCACCTTTTGATCTTGATAATTTCGTAAGATCACACCCGTCTTTGAATGGGTAACGAATGAGATACCGTCCTAAACTGGTTCGCTGAACAGTGGAACTAAACAATGCTTCGCAGTCTAGTTCGTCTTGCGTCATATTAGTTGGGGGTAATATATCGGTGCAGTGAAATAAGTCCCAAATGAAATAACTCCCATGAAATAACTCCCAATGAAATAAGTCCCAATAAAAATGAAATAACTCCCAACTTTATTATATGAAATAACTCCCAAAGAAGGAAATGAAAAAACTCCCAATATTTGGCAGTTATTTCATAGTGAAACCACAAGTCCCAAAAAAAATGAAATAACTCCCAAATGAAATAAGTCCCAAAAAAATGAAATAAATCCCAAATCCAAATTTGAAATGGTATTTGTTGACTTTTTATTTGTTATTTAATAAAAAATACTGGAAAAACCTAGTAAAAGTAAAACGGAATTATTTTGCAACCTTATTAATTGATATATAAAAAATGGTGAGGAAGGGGGTGGGCGGCGCTGCCCCGGCGCTGCCCCGGCGCGAGCGCGTAACAGGCCGCGCGGCGGTGCGCGCGACGCGACGCGACGTCCCCCCCCCCCTCCCCGACGTTTCTAACCTTTTCGTAATATTCGATATGAATTAAAATCAACTGCTTAAAACATCCAAGTGGTACAATTGAAAATGTACCATCAATTAAAATCTGTTTATTGTTGTTGTTGGGAACGTCAAAATTCTAACAAGAACTGATGGCGTACAGATTGATAATTGAAAAATAACTCAATGTTTTGATACAGATTTCTTTACAACAACAGTTATAGAAACCGTTAGAAGAACGTCGAAATTTGATAAAATTGTATTTTTAAGAAAATGAAATAACTCCCAAAAAAAGTGAAATAACTCCCAATGCCTGGATTACAAACAATGAAGTAAGTCCCAACAAAAATGAAATAACTCCCAATTTCCAAAATTTATGAAATAACTCCCAAAGAAAATTTTTTGGGGATTATTTCATTTGGGAGTTATTTCATTATGAAATAATTCCCAGCAAAAATTATGAAATAAGTCCCAATGAATTGGGAGTTATTTCATAATGAAATAAGTCCCAACTTGTATGGAAAATAGTTGGGAGTTATTTCATTTTTTTGTTGGGAGTTATTTCATTTGGGACTTATTTCACTGCACCAATATATCGTCATATTCATGGAATTTCCACAGTTGCTGAACTAAGGTGCTTAAATTCTCGGAGTCTGTTGTGGTACAAAGGGCTGTACATAGTTGAGGAGCGGCAAAGCTTGGTATGCGACCGCAAATGACCCAACCTAGATGCGTATTTTGAGCTATGGAGAACCCACATGAACTGTGCTTGACACCACCCTTCATTAAGAGACCATAGAGGTCAGCGCCGATGATGACGTCAACTGAGCCAGGTTCGAAGAAATTAGGATCGGCGAGTGTAAGGTCTAAAAATTCGACGTAGGGCTTTGGGTCGACTCGCGTCAAGGGTACAAGATTTCCTAACCTTGGCAAGATGAGTGCCGAGCAGTTGACGCTAAAAGAGGAATCTATAGGTGAGCGTAAACTGAATGAGACTAGACCCCTTGATTCACCTACGCTACGACCGCCAATGCCAGTGATAGGGATATGTACCCAATTCCTTCGAAGTCTTAATTGTTGAACGGCATATTCGCTTATAAAGGATGCCTGCGATCCGTTGTCGAGTAATGCTCGAAGTTGTATGTAATGCCCAGTGTATGACTGAGCTTTAATATAAGCGGTGGCTAGCAGGACAGCGGGAAGACAGGCTTCCTGATTGCTAGGGCTTTGGTTATCGCAGTGGTCTTGATACGTATGAAGTACAGAGACGCTACTACGGTGAGCTGACAAGCTGTCGTGAAGGAGTGTGTGATGCTTCAGCGAGCATCGCAAACAAGTAAATGATGATTGACATTCGTCGGCAGAGTGTTTGGTTTTTAGGCAATTTCTACATAGGCTAAACCTTTTTACTAGTTCCAACTTAGATGCTGGTTCCTTCTTTTTAAATTCAGCGCAATACATTAAAGCGTGCTTACCTGAGCAACATGGGCAGCGGCCTAGATTGGTCTGATGACTACGAATTGAAGTAGGGGCTGTGGACTTGTTGTTATATGATGCGTCCTTACCTTTGTTCTTGTGAGCAGAAGACACTGCTTCAAGTCCCTGAATACGTTTTTCTAAAAACTGCACCAAGGTCTTAAATTCTGGTATAACATTCGGCGACTCTAACGACATCTCCCACTCTTTTACTGTGGCAGAGTCTAACTTTTCAGTTACAAGCAGAACGAGCCAATCGTCCCAGTGGTCTGTAGGTCGTCCGAGTTGCTTGAGTGCGCGAATTGATTCAGTAGCAGTATCCAACAGTTTTCGCATAGCCACGTCTGACTCAGGTATGACTTGACAAGACGACGCTTATTATCATAACGTTGTTGAAGCATATCCCAAGCTATGGAAAAATTCTTTTCCTGAACACTAACACTGCGAATAACGGCATCAGCTTCACCTAATAAACTGCCTTTCAAGTAGTGCATGCGTTGTACATCAGACAAAGTAGTTTCATTAATAACGCATGTAGTGAACATGTCTTTAAAACTTAACCATTGGTCAAATAAGCCATCAAATTTGGGCAACACAATCTTCGGTAGTTTGGAGGCAGATGTGGTGTTCGGCCCAGCGCATGTATTGTTAAGCATAGTTGTCGACGAATTGGTCTTACTGTGATCGGCGACATCGTCAATCTCATCATTTATTTCACCTAGGGCCTCACAATAAGCTGACTCTATGCTTTCTAAACGGGTTTCGCTTAAAATCAGATTACTCTTCTCCTCGTCTCCCTCAACTCCTCGGGCTGCAACAATTTCATCGCGGACATCGTTGTAGCGCCTCCAATAGTCCGATAAAAGATTTTTCCTGGCCGCTAGATAACCTTTGGTCCTTTTTTGTTTTGAGAGTTTTCTAGTGTTTGCGGCAAAGTTGAGGATTAATCTCGCTAGACCTTCCTCCTTATCAGCCGACATAATTGCTAGAAGATTTAAAGTGTTCGTCACTGTAGGTTATAAGCGGTGAATTCAAGCGATTGGCTAGAGAAGGTTCCCCGCAAGGGCTTGCCAAAAATGTTTGAAGAATGATGGAATGATTAATAGTTTTGGTTAATATTCAACAGGTAGTAGCTTTATTTAATTAATTTACAACGAGAAAAACAAGTTGATGAAAAATGTATACCACGTGATCTACGTCTGCACAGAAGAAGGCCCTTTTTTTCTTTCTGACGTTTCTTACTTCCTTATTCGTTTGTTGTAGTTATGAGCAGGTACGTACGAGGATAGCACCGATAAGCCAATCAGCGGCTGCCAGCTTCATCAAAGTTATTAAGATAGAAAATATTATGCACAAAGCATAGACACCGATGACAAGTGCATTTTCACCACATACTCCTACGCTTATTGGGGTTGCTGTGGGGCTAGGTTGCATTGATCTTTAACAAATGTAATAATATTAAGTGTTGATCTAGGCTCGAAGAGTCGTAATAAATAAAAATAAATAAATAAATATTTTAAAAAAGATCGAGAATGGTGGCAACCCTTTAAACCGACCCATGTATATAATCTAAAAATGAATCAAATTGTCTATATCCCAAATTTTATCCCAATCGGTTAGGTGGCAACCCTAAGTAGCATTCCTGCTTGAAGTAGTTTGGAATGCGGCCGAAAAAACGGAGCCTCTCTGATACCGGGCTGCCTCGGAGAGTAACTATGGCCTTACCGCGGTATGGGGCTCTGCCGCGGCGGACGACTCATTCCCCTTACTCTTCCCTTGACCCTAAGCTGGCCTTACCCGGCGAGGGGTCGTACGAACAAGATGAAAAATTATCTGCCGAGAGATCGACAGCGTTGCAACTACGGGTCGATTAGCTCTGCATAATAAGGGGGCAATCCCCAAACTAAACTTCAGTAAGTGCCGGTACCGAAACCAAGTCTTTCATGTCTGTGGCAGTGGTCTCACGACCTGGCCCCAGAGATCCAAATAAGGGAACGACCGCGATGGCAACTACGGGTCGAAATTCACCCCAAAAGACATCTCCCAGTCGCTCTGAGTACTTGGACAAAAGAGCGGCCGCAAGGATCCTGAAGAAATACGAGGGTATTTCCAAGAGATGCTTTCGCCGAATGCCAGAAAGACGGTGGAGATGGCTGAAGCTCTCTTACCGAACTTCCAAAGCAATTATGCGCCAGAGATCGGACGTGGATTTAAAACCTCACCCGAAGCGTACGTCCGGAACGCGATCGGCAATGCCCCTCTTGACATTATGGATGAGTCTCCGGGTACCACGCCGATGGCTTCTGATGCGGGATGGCACCAGGGCCGAGTCAAGGTACTCGCTTGCGAGGATGCAAAAACTGTTGCACTGCACAAGGCAGCAGCTGCAAGACAGGGTGAGATCTACAAAGGGGCAGAGCATGGATTCCTGCAATCCTGCGAGAGCATGGATTCCTGCCATCCCTGCTGAACCTGAGAGAATTCTCAGGATTCTGTGGATCATGAACCCGTCTCTCCCGACGCAGGACTAGAGTGTCAATCTGGTTGAGGGTGCGGTAGGGCCTGATAGGCAAGTGGTCTTCACCTTGAATAAAGAGGCACTCGAGCCCCTTAAATGGTGCAATGGACGAGTGCACTACGGCATGGGTCAGATCGTGATCCACGTATACCGCGACGATGCACAGCGCGCTGCTATTTCGGCTGCACCGGAGGACTCGGACATCGGAGTGCCGGAAGAGGAGTCGGAGATGTCAGACTCGGAAAGTATGGTATCTGCCACGTCAAATGGGAAAGGAGCAGTGAACAGCTCGAAGATGGGAAACAGCCTGCTGGACGGGGAAGACATCAATGTCACAGGGATAGCAGCTAGTCATGAGCGCACCAATGTCGATACTGCCACAGTTAGCAGAGTTTCCGGCACGCCAAATCGTGGTCTGAAGAAATCGTCGTTGAAAAATAAGCCTCCAGACGAGGTGGAACTCGACGATACGGCGTTGGCAGGGAAGTCTGAGCGCACTCATGTTGGTGGTGATTCAGATAAACCTGCACAAATCTAAAGCAGCCTCGGCTGCTTTAATCAGTCGTCTTTCTAAAGGCGACGTAGATGTGGTCCTCATCCAAGAACCCTGGGTCAACAGCTCAAGGATTTGCGGTTTGGGGACTAAGGGTTTTAAGCTTATCCGAGCCAGCGAGGGGGCAGGGTTAGAGCCTGTATTTTGGTTAAGTATGAGCTGAACGCCTTCTCTTGGCCAACTATACCAATGGTGACGTTACAGCTGCCAGTTTAACAGTCGACAGTACCAACCTGACGATGGCGTCGGTCTATATACCCTACGACGCCGAAGAACCTCCTCTACAGAGGGAGCTAAGAGACCTGGTGGCAAGTTTTTCCATGGGTCATCTTATTATCGGAACTGACGCTAATGCTCATCACGTCCAGTGCGGAAGCTCCGATATCAATGCTAGAGGAGAGTCGTTGTTTGACTATTTGTTAACAACTAACCTGGTAGTTTGCAACGTGGGTAACGAACCTACGTTTATTCCTATAACCCGCAGGGAGGTCATAGATCTCACTATGTGCAGCGAAGGCGCTTATGAGTGGGTCAGAAAATGGCGTATTCTCGATGAACATTCATTCTCCGACCACCGGTACGAATAATTAGTTCTAGACTTTTCTGTTGAGCAGCCGGTTATGAAACGCAACCCACGTAACACTAACTGGCAGCTACACAATGAAATACTATCTAGTGACCTACCAGCACTGCCCCACAAGTCCCCTCATCAGTAGGGGAGTTGGAGGATCTGGTAAAGACCTTTGCAACGGCGCTCTCGAATGCCCTAGAGCAGGCTTGCCCAGTGCCAAAACCACGCGGTAAACATAAGCGCATTGGTGGTCCTACGACCTGGACTCGCTCCGCAAATATAATAAGGCTATTTGCGCAAACCTGACGGATCCTGGACCAGAACGGAGGAGGAAACCCTAGAGCTGCAATTAAATACGCACTTCCCAGGGAACTTGCATGAGGAACCCTTAGCACCTACAACAAACCTGGCTGTATACATACCCAACACGGAGGAAAAGGTTAGGTGGGCGGTTAAAAGCTTCGAACAGTTCAAGGCTGCCGGGACGGACGGGATTATCCCCACGCAACTTATAAACACGTTGGAGACATCAGCTAAATGGCTGGTATTTCTCTTCACAGCCTGCCTGGCTCTCAACCACATTCCGGGCTCCTGGAGAAGCGCGACGGTAGTGTTTATCCCTAAGGCTGGGAAGGCGTCTCATAACGAGCCCAAGGACTATAGGCCGATCAGTCTTTCATCCTTTGTGCTCAAAACCTTCGAGAGGATAATAAATTACTCTCCTCTACTATTGATAGCAACCTTATCTGTGGCTATCAGCATGCATACACCAAAGGGAAATCTACAGAAACTGCGCTTCACAGCCTAGTTTCTGTTATTGAAAAATCGCTGTATGAAAAGAAGTACTGTCTTTTGGCCTTTTTAGATATTGAAGGAGCCTTCAACAACATAAGCCCTGATGCTACAAATACCGCTTTAACAAGTAAGGGCAGGTCTCTTATTGGACTTATTGATCAACTACTAAGGGGTAGACGAATAGTTTCATCACTGGGCTCGGTTGACTTATCACGCTATGTCAGGCTTTCCTCATGGTGCTCGCGCTGCGGACTGAGCATCAACCCGGGAAAAGTAGAACTGGTCCTTTTCACCAACCGCTATAAGATCCCACCGTTAATACTGAAAGACGGGCGCCTGAACTTGGCTGACAAAGCCGGGCATAGGGACATTGAGGGAAATTGTAGGGCAGACGAACTTGCGAGGCAGGGCATGACCAAGCAGGTTCTTCGGGATAAAGAGCCCTTAAGTATGCCGTTTGCCACATGCAAGCTTATGCTGAAAGAGTACACACTCCGCCAAGCCAATGAAAGATAGCTGCAATCTCCAGGATGCCGAATATCCAAAGAAACTTGGCCGAAATGGGATCATAAAAGACCAAGACAAATTTATGCCCTAAGGAGAAGAGAAATATCCTTATTAATGGGCGTATAAACTGGGCACTGCCTTATTGGTAGGCACGCAGAAAGACTAGGTGTGCCCTACCGACGATGCTGTAGAAGTTGCAAGGATGATGAGGAGGAGGAAACGGTGGAGCACCTCATCTGACATAAAGGACTTGACGGCCTTCATCAAGTCATCTAAATGGTTCGAGGAGGAGTAACGGTGTCGGTTAAGGAACGTCAATACCGGGATTCTGCTATGTGGAGAATCCCGATAATACGGGATTTTCCTAGTGTTGGTGGTATCACAATGGGCCTTTTAATACTGGCCTAGGTGTGCCTCTGCGCAGCCACTTGAACCTAACCTAACCTGATACCCATATTGGCATAACTAGCTCTATATTTAAAAAAATTGGAGTAGGTGGCAATCCTGTAAATCACCCTAAGTGGCAGCACTCACGTATATAATCTTAGAATGATTTAAGTTGTCTATAAGCCAAATTGTATCCAAATCGGTCAAGCAGTTCCCGAGATATACAAAAAAAATTGCGGTTAGGTGACAACCATAAGTGGCACCCCTGCTTGAAATTATCATATTTGGAAAACGGCCGAAAATACCTTTCATTTGATACATATATTGTAAAAAATCGCCAAAAACGTATAGCCAGTATACGTGAAAGAAGTTAACTTCTTAAGTTCAGAAATAACGAAATATGAATGAGATGTATTCGAGAATGGTTTAGATTCACAATATCTTACTTCCGGGATGTGGACCCGGGAAACGATCCATTCGAAAATATCTTATATATGGTGCGTTTTCCTTAAAATTGTGGTACATGGGTAAAATTAGGCCTAAATTAACAGGGGCCAATACGAATGGGATATAGAGGAAGAGGGGCGTGGTAGAAGGAAAGAGGACAATGAAGAGCAAAAGGGAGGGAGATAGGAAAGAGAATTGTACGAAGAAAGATAGGAAGACTAGGCGGAAAGCCTGCTTGAAATTTAAATATTTGGAACACTGTCGCAAATACCTTTCACTTGATACCCATATAGGCATATCTTGCTCAATATTATAAAAAAAAAAATTGATAGGGGCAAGCCTTTGAACCGCCCCAAGTGGCAACCGCCACGTATGTAGTCTTAGAATGAGTCATACTACTAATAAGGCCAAATTTAATACAAAACGGCAAAGCGGTTCCCGAGATTTAAGGAAGGCAACCCTAGCTGGCAACCTTGCTAGAAATTGACATATTTGAAATGCGACCGAAAATACCTTTCATTTGAAACCCATATTGGCACATATTGCTCAATATTAAAAAAAAAGCCTGCTTGAAATTTAAATATTTGGAACACTGTCGCAAATACCTTGCACTTGATACCCATAAAGGCATATGTTGCTCAATATTAAAAAAAAAAAATAGATACGGGCAACCCTGTTAACAGCCTCAAATGGAAACACCCACGCATGTAATCTTGGAATGATTCATACTATCTATAATGCGAAACTTGAAACCTGCTTGAGATTTACACATTTGATATCAATATTGGCATATCTTGCTCAATATTTAAAAAATTTAGATATGTGGCAACCGGTTGACTTTAGCTTCTACCGAAATCGGCAAAAAAAATTTTAATTTGCAAAAAAAAAAGTGTGCCTCATACAAAATGCATCGTGTTTTCTGTAATATGCACTGGGGGGAAAAATATAGCGGGAAAACTATAACATTTACGAAAAAAAACTGACAACATACTTTTGACGGAGTATCACCTCATCAGCAAACTGTAGAAGAAAATTTTTTCACAGATGTTACCATTACCGAAATAATTAAAAGAAACGAAAAAATTTACTTTAAATGGCTGTAGAAAAGAATGCTCTGCATATTTTTAATTTTTTTTACCCATATATGTCCACTGATAGGAGAGTTAGATAAACCAAAAGAAAAATAAACATGACCCGAATCACTTCCCTATTAAGTGGATTCTCTGCTTCCTCCCTGGACCATGTTCTTTTTTAAAAACTTTTTAGAAGTCTGATCCTAATACAACTGAATTTATGTTATATACAACGAGCTACATGCAGAATAATTTCCATGTTGAATCAACACTTTTTTAACACTTTTTCAGGTTATTTATTTTTTTTCAACACTATCACCCAGGTTGTTTTAACATGAAGCTGATTTTTCACTGTTCCTACATGTTAGATGAACATAAAGGAACAGTGTGAATTTAACATTATCACAAACGTTTGAGCCAACCTGTTAATATAACATTAATTGTCTCGTTAAATTAACACTATTTCATGAAAGTTTAACACGATCTCTCTCTGGCAAATTTTTCCATGGGTCATCTTATTATCGGAACTGACGCTAATGCTCATCACGTCCAGTGCGGAAGCTCCGATATCAATGCTAGAGGAGAGTCGTTGTTTGACTATTTGTTAACAACTAACCTGGTAGTTTGCAACGTGGGTAACGAACCTACGTTTATTCCTATAACCCGCAGGGAGGTCATAGATCTCACTATATGCAGCGAAGGCGCTTATGAGTGGGTCAGAAAATGGCGTATTCTCGATGAACATTCATTCTCCGACCACCGGTACGAAGAATTAGTTCTAGACTTTTCTGTTGAGCAGCCGGTTATGAAACGCAACCCACGTAACACTAACTAGCAGCTACACAATGAAATACTATCTAGGGACCTACCAGCACTGCCCCCACAAGTCCCCTCATCAGTAGGGGAGTTGGAGGATCTGGTAAAGACCTTTGCAACGGCGCTCTCGAATGCCCTAGAGCAGGCTTGCCCAGTGCCAAAACCACGCGGTAAACATAAGCGCATTGGTGGCCCTACGACCTGGACTCGCTCCGCAAATCATGTAGGACACAATTTAATAAGGCAGAGAGCCTTGGCACGGAGACTCAATGGCTTGAATATAGAGTTAAACTTAGGGCCTACAAAAAAGCTCTGAGGCAGGCGAAGAGGGTATTGTTTACGCGGCATAAGCTTTGTTTATTTCGTTCATTTCATATCTTCTGCATTACATACCAATGTAATTCGCAGATAGTTTATGGAATTTTCGGAATACATAGTTTATAGCCGCTTCAACAAATCGTGGTTTTAGCACTGTGCTAGCCTCCTATGCATACTTTTGGAAGGGACCAGTCCCTATATAAATAAAATGTGGGTAAAGTGAGCAGTCATCCAGATGCCTGTCTCAGAGCCTAGTGCTGAGTGTCATTCAGCTTTTGCTGCTATCTGCAAACTCGTTAGTGCTAACGCTCACCCTCATTTAGTAACAACAATAAAATTAAATTTACAGTCCACTTATAATTAAAAATTAAAAATAAAATAAAAAAATTAATAATTAAAAAAATACCGGCGGCGGCGGGATTCGAACCCTGACCGCCGGAGTGTGAGTTGGGTACGTCAACCACTGTGCCACAGCTCATACTCCTTAGCCAATAATTAAATACATATAATAATAAACTACTCTGCGCCCACCATTTAACTTCAGCTTAGACATGGTCCTTCGAGCCGGATCAAACCAGCACCTATGGCTCTTTACTAGACGACTAAGCCGTCTAGGGCGGGGAGTATGTTTACGCGGCATAAGCTATGTTTATTTCGTTCATTTCATATCTTCTGCATTACATACCAATGTAATTCGCAGATAGTTTATGGAATTTTCGGAATACATAGTTTATAGCCGCTTCAACAAATCGTGGTTTTAGCACTGTGCTAGCCTCCTATGCATACTTTTGGAAGGGACCAGTCCCTATATAAATAAAATGTGGGTAAAGTGAGCAGTCATCCAGATGCCTGTCTCAGAGCTTAGTGCTGAGTGTCATTCAGCTTTTGCTGCTATCTGCAAACTCGTTAGTGCTAACGCTCACCCTCATTTAGTAACAACAATAAAATTAAATTTACAGTCCACTTATAATTAAAAATTAAAAATAAAATAAAAAAATTAATAATTAAAAAAATACCGGCGGCGGCGGGATTCGAACCCTGACCGCCGGAGTGTGAGTTGGGTACGTCAACCACTGTGCCACAGCTCATACTCCTTAGCCAATAACTAAATACATATAATAATAAACTACTCTCCGCCCACCATTTAACTTCAGCTTAGACATGGTCCTTCGAGCCGGATCAAACCAGCACCTATGGCTCTTTACTAGACGACTAAGCCGTCTAGGGCGGGGAGTATGTTTACGCGGCATAAGCTATGTTTATTTCGTTCATTTCATATCTTCTGCATTACATACCAATGTAATTCGCAGATAGTTTATGGAATTTTCGGAATACATAGTTTATAGCCGCTTCAACAAATCGTGGTTTTAGCACTGTGCTAGCCTCCTATGCATACTTTTGGAAGGGACCAGTCCCTATATAAATAAAATGTGGGTAAAGTGAGCAGTCATCCAGATGCCTGTCTCAGAGCCTAGTGCTGAGTGTCATTCAGCTTTTGCTGCTATCTGCAAACTCGTTAGTGCTAACGCTCACCCTCATTTAGTAACAACAATAAAATTAAATTTACAGTCCACTTATAATTAAAAATTAAAAATAAAATAAAAAAATTAATAATTAAAAAAATACCGGCGGCGGCGGGATTCGAACCCTGACCGCCGGAGTGTGAGTTGGGTACGTCAACGACTGTGCCACAGCTCATACTCCTTAGCCAATAACTAAATACATATAATAATAAACTACTCTCCGCCCACCATTTAACTTCAGCTTAGACAGGTATCGTGGTGAAATTTCTGCACTGGGGTCGAAAATGTCGACGATACAGCGAGACTTAAACGAGTGCTCTCAAAAACTCAAACAGCCACAAGCTATTTGCGCAAACCTGACGGATCCTGGACCAGAACGGAGGAGGAAACCCTAGAGCTGCTATTAAATACGCACTTCCCAGGGAACTTGCATGAGGAACCCTTAGCACCTACAACAAACCTGGCTGTATACATACCCAACACGGAGGAAAAGGTTAGGTGGGCGGTTAAAAGCTTCGAACAGTTCAAGGCTGCCGGGCCGGACGGGATTATCCCCGCGCAACTTATAAACACGTTGGAGACATCAGCTAAATGGCTGGTATTTCTCTTCACAGCCTGCCTGGCTCTCAACCACATTCCGGGCTCCTGGAGAAGCGCGACGGTAGTGTTTATCCCTAAGGCTGGGAAGGCGTCTCATAACGAGCCCAAGGACTATAGGCCGATCAGTCTTTCATCCTTTGTGCTCAAAACCTTCGAGAGGATAATAAATTACTCTCCTCTACTATTGATAGCAACCTTATCTGTGGCTATCAGCATGCATACACCAAAGGGAAATCTACAGAAACTGCGCTTCACAGCCTAGTTTCTGTTATTGAAAAATCGCTGTATGAAAAGAAGTACTGTCTTTTGGCCTTTTTAGATATTGAAGGAGCCTTCAACAACATAAGCCCTGATGCTACAAATACCGCTTCAACAAGTAAGGGCAGGTCTCTTATTGGACTTATTGATCAACTACTAAGGGGTAGACGAATAGTTTCATCACTGGGCTCGGTTGACTTATCACGCTATGTCAGGCTTTCCTCATGGTGCTCGCGCTGCGGACTGAGCATCAACCCGGGAAAAGTAGAACTGGTCCTTTTCACCAACCGCTATAAGATCCCACCGTTAATACTGAAAGACGGGCGCCTGAACTTGGCTGACAAAGCCGGGCATAGGGACATTGAGGGAAATTGTAGGGCAGACGAACTTGCGAGGCAGGGCACGACCAAGCAGGTTCTTCGGGATAAAGAGCCCTTAAGTATGCCGTTTGCCACATGCAAGCTTATGCTGAAAGAGTACACACTCCGCCAAGCCAATGAAAGATAGCTGCAATCTCCAGGATGCCGAATATCCAAAGAAACTTGGCCGAAATGGGATCATAAAAGACCAAGACAAATTTATGCCCTAAGGAGAAGAGAAATATCCTTATTAATGGGCGTATAAACTGGGCACTGCCTTATTGGTAGGCACGCAGAAAGACTAGGTGTGCCCTACCGACGATGCTGTAGAAGTTGCAAGGATGATGAGGAGGAGGAAACGGTGGAGCACCTCATCTGACATAAAGGACTTGACGGCCTTCATCAAGTCATCTAAATGGTTCGAGGAGGAGTAACGGTGTCGGTTAAGGAACGTCAATACCGGGATTCTGTAATGTGGACAATCCCGATAATACGGGATTTTCCTAGTGTTGGTGGTATCACAATGGGCCTTTTAATACTGGCCTAGGTGTGCCTCTGCGCAGCCACTTGAACCTAACCTAACCTGATACCCATATTGGCATAACTAGCTCTATATTTAAAAAAATTGGAGTAGGTGGCAATCCTGTAAATCACCCTAAGTGGCAGCACTCACGTATATAATCTTAGAATGATTTAAGTTGTCTATAAGCCAAATTGTATCCAAATCGGTCAAGCAGTTCCCGAGATATACAAAAAAAATTGCGGTTAGGTGACAACCATAAGTGGCGCCCCTGCTTGAAATTATCATATTTGGAAAACGGCCGAAAATACCTTTCATTTGATACATATATTGTAAAAAATCGCCAAAAACGTATAGCCAGTATACGTGAAAGAAGTTAACTTCTTAAGTGCAGAAATAACGAAATATGAATGAGATGTATTCGAGAATGGTTTAGATTCACAATATCTTACTTCCGGGATGTGGACCCGGGAAACGATCCATTCGAAAATATCTTATATATGGTGCGTTTTCCTTAAAATGTGGTACATGGGTAAAATTAGGCCTAAATTAACAGGGGCCAATACGAATGGGATATAGAGGAAGAGGGGCGTGGTAGAAGGAAAGAGGACAATGAAGAGCAAAAGGGAGGGAGATAGGAAAGAGAATTGTACGAAGAAAGATAGGAAGACTAGGCGGCAAGCCTGCTTGAAATTTAAATATTTGGAACACTGTCGCAAATACCTTTCACTTGATACCCATAAGGGCATATCTTGCTCAATATTAAAAAAAAAAAATAGATACGGGCAACCCTGTTAACAGCCTCAAATGGAAACACGCATGTAATCTTGGAATGAATCATACTATCTATAATGCGAAACTTTATCCAAATCGGTCGAGCGGTTCCCAAGGTATAGAGAAAAATAAATAAAATGCGGTTAGGTGTCAACCCTATTTCAACCCATATTCTCCTCAATATTTAAAAAGTTGAGATAGGTGGCAACCCTGTGAACCGCAGCCCACGCCTATAATCTAAGAATGAATCATACTATCTATAATGTCAAACTTTATCTAAATCGGTCGAGCGGGTAAATAAATTAAATGTGGTTAGGTGGCAACCCTGACTGAGATTTCCATATTTGGAATACGGTCAAAAGTACCTATCATTTGATACCCATATTGGCATATCTTGCTCAATATTTAAACCAAATTTAGACATTTGGCAACCCTGTGAACCGCCCCAAGTGGCAACACCCACGCATATAATCTTAGAATGAATCATACTATCTATAAAGCCAAACTTTATCCACATCGGTCAAGCGGTTCCTGAGATATCAATAAAAATAAATAAAATGCAGTTAGGTTGCAACCCTAGGTGACAACCTGCTTGAGATTTACATATTTTGAACACGGTCGAAAATACCTTTCATTTGATACCCATATTGGCATATCTTGCTCAATATTAAAAAAAAAATTAGATAGGTGGCAACCCTGTGAACCACCCAAGTGGCAACACTCACGCATATAATCTTAGAATGAATCATACTACCTATAATGCCAAATTTTGTTCACATCGGTCAAGCGGTTCCCGAGATATCAATAAAAGTAAATAAAATGCGGTTAGGTGGCAACCCTGCTTGAGATTTAAATATTTGTGGCAACACCCACGCACATAATCTTAGAATGAATCATACTATCTATAATGTCAAACTTTATCCAAATCGGTCGAGCGGTTGCCGAGATATAGAGAAAAATATATAAAATGCAGTTAGGTGGCAACCCTGCTTGAGATTTACACATTTGATATCAATATTGGCATATCTTGCTCAATATTTAAAAAATTTAGATATGTGGCACCGGTTCACTTTAGCTTCTACCGAAATCGGCAAAAAAAATTTGAATTTGCAAAAAAAAAGTGTGCCTCATACAAAATGCATCGTGTTTTCTGTAATATGCACTGGGGGGGAAAATATAGCGGGAAAACTATAGCATTTACGAAAAAAAACTGACAACATACTTGTGACGGAGTATCACCTCATCAGCAAACTGTAGAAGAAAATTTTTTCACAGATGTTACCATTACCGAAATAATTAAAAGAAACGAAAAAATGTACTTTAAATGGCTGTAGAAAAGAATGCTCTGCATATTTTTAATTTTTTTTACCCATATATGTCCACTGATAGGAGAGTTAGATAAACCAAAAGAAAAATAAACATGACCCGAATCACTTCCCTATTAAGTGGATTTTCTGCTTCCTCCCTGGGCCATGTTCTTTTTTAAAAACTTTTTGGAAGTCTGATCCTAATACAACTGAATTTATGTTATATACAACGAGCTACACGCAGAAGAATTTCCATGTTGAATCAACACTTTTTTAACACTTTTTCAGGTTATTTTTTTTTTTTTCAACACTATCACCCAGGTTGTTTTAACATGAAGCTGATTTTTCACTGTTCCTACATGTTAGATGAACATGAAGGAACAGTGTGAATTTAACATGATCACAAACGTTTGAGCCAACCTGTTGATATAACATTAATTGTCTCGTTAAATTAACACTATTTCATGAAAGTTTAACACGATCTCTCATGTCCGATGTGGATAAAGTTTGGCTTTATAGATAGTATGATTCATTCTAAGATTATATGCGTGGGTGTTGCCACTTGGGGCGGTTCACAGGGTTGCCACCTATCTCAATTTTTTTTAAATGTAGAGCAAGATATGCCAATATGGGTATCAAATAAAAGTTATTTTTGACCGGGAACCGCTCGACCGATTTGGATAAAGTTTGACATTATAGATAGTATGATTCATTCTAAGATTATGTGCGTTGGTTTTGCCACAAATATTTAAATCTCAACCGCATTTAATTTATTTTTATTGATATCTCGGGAACCGCTTGACCGATGTGGATAAAATTTGGCATTATAGATAGTATGATTCATTCTAAGTAAATACCATGTTTTGCACATGAATATTATGTACTTACCCATTATCCATCGAATTGCATGCTACCGCAAATAATATCGCGGAGAACTTCCACTTCATTAGCCCCAGGTTCATTTGGCGATTCTACCAAATGTTCGACCATTATTTCCTCTGGAGTCTCAATAAACAAGATATCCGAGTTTTGGTCGAAATGAGGCATAACGCAATTTATTTCATCACACATTTGGCTAAAAGTTTCACACTTGAATAATATAATTAAAACTTTGCAAAATGTTTCACAGGTACACAGCAATTCACTTGCAGATCAAATTCGAAATAATACAAGAGGCAGCAGGGTTGCCAGTATTTTTTTATAAATGTGTCGGTTCTCCATTTAAATCACCAAAACTCCAAATTTTACTAGCTTGTCACCAAATAAGTCGCTAACAAAATTCCACCAACAATAATGTGAGCACAGGGATGCTGTGGTTTTGACATTTATATTATTTCACATAGGTCGGATAATTGCAGTGTAAATCCATCTGCATATTTTGGGGCTGAGACCCCACTTTTTGACTATGGCTCTTTTGCATGTGTAAAGTGCAACACACGCCTTCCTCTGGCGCCGAAGAATATTCTCCTTCCAGTTTAACTTCCTGTCCAGAACTATGCCCAAGAATTTGGCTTTATCAGCCAAGTTCAGGCCCACACCATTAAATTCTGGTAGGCGATAGTGTTGAAAAAAAAATAACCTAAAAAAGTGTGTTCCAGGGAGGAAGCAGAAAATCCACTTAATAGGGAAGTGATTCGGGCCATGTTTATTTTTCTTTTAGTTTATCTAACTCTCCTACCAGTGGACATATAAGGGTAAAAAAAATTAAAAATATGCAGAGCATTCTTTTCTACAGCCATTTAAAGTGCATTTTTTCGTTTCTTTTAATTATTTCGGTAATGGTAACATCTGTGAAAAAATTTTCTTCTACAGTTTGCTGATGAGGTGATACTCCGTCAGAAGTATGTTGTCAGTTTTTTCGTAAATGCTATAGTTTTCCCGCTATATTTGTCCCCCCCAGTGCATATTACAGAAAAGACGATGCATTTTGTATGAGGCACACTTTGTTTTGCAAATTAAAAATTTGCGTTTGCCTATTTCGGTAGAAGCTAAAGCCATATTTTTGAAGTTAACTTCTTAGGCGGCGATATGAAGTTTTGATTGAGAGTAAAATTTGAGAAAATGGATGACGATGAAACGGAAGTTATGGCACGGAAATAGAAATTGTAGCCGACTTTCAGGCGTATGTTGCAGACTTTCAGGCGTAGGCGTTTTTCTTATATCTCGGGAACCGCTCAACCGATTTGGATAAAATGTGGCATTATAGATAGTATGATTCATTCTAAGATTATATGCGTGGGTGTTGCCACTTGGGGCAGTTCACAAGGTTGCCACCTATCTCAATTTTTATTAAATATTGAGCAAGATATGCCAATATTGGTATCAAATGTGTAAATCTCAAGCAGGGTTTCCACCTAGGGTTGCCACCTAACCGAATTTTATATATTTTTCTCTATATCTCGGGAACCGCTCGACCGATTTGGATAAAGTTTGACATTATAGATAGTATGATTCATTCTAAGATTATGTGCGTTGGTTTTGCCACAAATATTTAAATCTCAAACGCATTTAATTTATTTTTATTGATATCTCGGGAACCGCTTGACCGAGGTGGATAAAATTTAGCATTATAGATAGTATGATTCATTCTAAGTAAATACCATGTTTTGCACATGAATATTATGTACTTACCCAAAATCCTTTGTAAAACTCCTCCATCGAATTGCATGCTATCGCAAATAATATCGCGGAGAACTTCCACTTCATTAGCCCCAGGTTCATTTGGCGATTCTACCAAATGTTCGACCATTATTTCCTCTGGAGTCTCAATAAACAAGATATCCGAGTTTTGGTCGAAATGAGGCATAACGCAATTTATTTCATCAAACATTTGGCTAAAAGTTTCACACTTGAATAATATAATTAAAACTTTGCAAAACGTTTCACAGGTACACAGCAATTCGCTTGCAGATCAAATTTGAAATAACACAAGAGGCAGCAGGGTTGCCAGTATTTTTTTTTAAATGTGTCGGTTCTCCATTAAAAATCACCAAAACTCCAAATTTTACTAGCTTGTCACCAAATAAGTCGCTAACAAAATTCCACCAACAATAATGTGAGCACAGGGATGCTGTGGTTTTGACATTTATATTATTTCACATAGGTCGGATAATGGCAGTGTAAATCTATCTGCATATTTTGGGGCTGAGACCCCACTTTTTGACTATGGCTATTTTGCATGTGTAAAGTGCAACACACGCCTTTCTCTGGCGCTGAAGAATATTATCCTTCCAGTTTAACTTCCTGTCCAGAACTAACTAATGGCGGCGATATACCAACAGGTTATCATAACCTCTAACGAGATTTTTAGCCGAGCTTCTCTTTCCAACTTGTGGCGTGTTGCTTTTTGAGTTTTCTACAAGTTGGCGGGACCTACAGTTTTTTGCCGACTCCGAACGGCACTTGCAAAGCAAATGAATTTTTTGCTGAGAAGCTTCTCATGGCAGAAATACACCCGGAGAGTTTGCCAAACCACTGCCGAGGGGCGGCCCCGTTTAGAAAAATTATTTTTCTAAATAATTTTTGATGTTACTTTTGCCGGGCATCGAACCGCCACGACTTGGTGTAGAAGGCCGAACACTTAACCGCTACACCACGGCGGCCGCCTGTCCAGAACTATGCGCAAGAATTTGGCTTTATCAGCCAAGTTCAGGCTCACGCCATTAAGTTCTGGTAGGTCCAGCGGACGTATTTTGTACCGGTTGGTGCAGAGAACGATTTCCACTTTTCTCGGGTTGATACTAAGTCCGTAACGAGAGGACCATGCCGAGACTTCACGCTGTGCTACTTGCATCAAGTCACACAGAGTTTGTGGGAATTTGCCCCTGTACGCAATGGTTAGATCGTCTGCATATGCCACTATTTCCAAATACTAGCCATTTGGCTGATGTCTCCAGCGTGTTAATGAGTTGCGCGGGGATAATCCCGTCCGGTCCGGCAGCCTTAAACGGTTCAAAGCTCTTAACTGCCCGCCTTAAACTTTACTCCGTTATGGGTATATTTACTACCAGGCTTGTTTCCGGTGCTGACAGTGCATTATGCAAGTTACCCGGAAAATGTGTGTTCAAGAGCAGCTCAATGGTTTCCCCTTCCGTGCAGTTTTATGGCCCACCTCGCTAGTCTGCCGCTAAGATCTTTTCGCTGCATGAGCCAACGCAAACTTGCATGATCACTCACAACCTTGAATTGCATCCCTTCAATATACATTCTGAACTTTTTTATTGCTAGTACGACAGCTAAGCACTCTAGCCCTGTCACTGAGTAGTTTGCGCTTTGTTTAGCTTATGTGACATGTATGCTATAGGTCGTTCTTGATCATTATGATCTTCTTGTAGCAAACATGCTCCTACTCCTACCTGACTAGCATCACATTGTAAAACGAATGGTTTATTATAGTTAGGGTGAATTAATATGGGGGCTGAAGTCAATTTCTTCTTAAGGTCATCAAATGCCTGCTGAGCCTCCGGATTCCACACAAACTATTTTTTTGTTGGAGAGTAACTCGGTTAAATGAAATGTAGTTGCATCCGGTCATACCAAGGAATTCTCGAAGTTGGCGTACCGTCTTTGGGGTAGGATATGACTGAATCGCAGAAATCTTTTCGTAGTCCACCCGGAGAGATCCGTTTCCCACTGCAAAACCTAAATAATTGACTTGACTTAGACAAAATTTACTCTTTCGAATATTTGTTGTCAAGCCAGCCTTTCGCAATAATGCGGAGACCTCGGACAAGTGAATCAAATGTTCATTAAATGATGACGACACTACTTATAGATCATCTAAATATACGAAAACGTGAGTTTTCAAATTATACGGTATCACTTTGTCAATAAGTCTACACATTGTTTGTGGCGCGTTGCACAATCCAAAAGGCATCCTTTTGAATTGATACAGTGGCCTGTTAGGAACGGTAAAGGCAGTCTTTTCCCATGATTGTATTTCAAGGCCGATTTGCCAGAATGCATCTTTCAAATCGATCTTGGAAATCCAATGAACGGGTGGAAGCCTGCTTAGCAATCCTTCAATAATTGGAATGGGATATGCGTCCTTTAACGTTACCTCGTTTAATTTGCGCGAATCTAAGCAGAACCGAACCTTTCCAGGTTAACCACTAGCACTCCTGGCGACGACCACGCTGAGCTTGGAGCTTCTTCTATCACTCCTAAGTCCAACATTCTATCTATTTCTTGGCAGAGCATTTTCTCCACAGCCGGAGATAAAGGATAAAATCTCTGTTTTATGGGTTTTGCACCTCCCATATCTATGACATGCTCAACTACATCGGTCAATCCCAGTCCCTCTCTCTCGAAATTCGGAAATGATTATATTATGCTATCTAGCTGCTTTTGTTACTGGGTAGTCAGAGACGCCTTCCCCTCGGAATTAATGTCTAATGTATTTATGTGACTGCACTGAGTCTCAATCTTTACTTTAATGTCGAACTCATTCCAAAAATCCATGCCGCAAATGGCTGACTGTGCTATCGATGGAACGATCAAAAATTCTATGTTTTTATTTTGGCCATTGTAGTTAACGACTACAGTTATCATTCCACTTATTGGTTGGCGCTGACCATCACCTGTTTTCACATAGCCACTAAAGGCAGGGTAAGTGGAACTTTGCTCTAAAATGGTTTTGGCCAACTGACCTCCAATTACGCTTTTATCCCCGCCGCTATCTAACAATGCCAGAATTGATTCGCCTATAAAATCAATTTGTATATAAGGGCTTATGTCTGAAGTTTGGTACAAAATAGAAGAGATGGTGAATTTTCGTAAGCATTTCTTTTTGGCCCAATAATTTTTCATTCGTCTTGCGGAACGAGAAACAATTTTTGGTGGTGTTGAGAAAAGTTCAGCTCGACGCCGGTTGTACTCGGCTAACCGAACATGAAAGGGTCTTAATGGAGTTAATTTGGGTTGACCAGCGAACTTCGGAATCAAGTCGTTGGAGTTCGCGAGCCTGATGCTATTACTTACATCCGAGGCATGTGGTTCAGATATCCCCTTCTGCGTACATCCTGATTCGGGTTTTCCGCCCCTCGATTACATTTCGGACATGTGGGTTTGTAGATATCGGGTTTACCACAACCATAACAAAATATTTTTCGCACTGGGTTTGTGCAATCTTCGTGAAGGGTGGATACCTTGCCGCGGTACGAGGGCTTAAGTCGATAGCCACAGGGCTACGCTGCCCTTGTGATCATAGCTCCGTACGGCACTTCATCACGAGAGCAGCCTTGCCTCTCTGGCGCGACGACAAAAATCTTTCCCCTCCCAATCCAGGGTGTTATGCGAAACCGGTTTTTTTTGTTAGAAAGTTGGACGCTTCAACCTTAAGACTATGTAATGGCTGCTTGAAAAAAGTTCCAAAAATTATACGAAAATTTACTTTGAAAAAAAAAAAATGTATATTGGTTTGGGAGATCCATCAGCAGAGACCCTTAGTATGAAAATAACAAAACGAAATGTTCAGGTATTACAAGCTAAATGTCAGGACTGGAGTCCATGAGAAATTAGTGTTTTTATCTCTTGAGAAACATGTCCGTTTTAGAGCCTGAAAAACACGATTTTTGAATACTTACAAATCTCGAGATAATCAGTTATCTATAAGGGGTGAGTTGTTTTGACCAATGGATGGGTTTGTTTCTTCTAAGATATGTACCCTTAATTTCTGAAAAAAATTTAGTGGGTACTTAAAACAGTGAAGACGCCAGAGCCAGCTAAAATTGACAAAAAATGATAAAAATTACCTATTTTTAGTACCAACTTTTTAATACCAGGTACTCGCTGTATGATTTATTATTTACTTTTAAAGAAACTACTCTCTTTTACCTTTAAAATGCCGTATCGCAGGTAAGGATATCTCTAATAGAAACATTTTACAACAATAATAGGGTAAGCCTAAAAATGACGTTTTTCAAAGTTTGAAATTCGACCAGTCCGAAACGAGTGGTTATTGAAATTAAATGTGTGTAAATTTGTTCCTTTAGAACCCTAAAGAAGTGTCCCTCAAAGTTTGAGCGAAATCCGAGACTAGTCAGCGACGATTTTTGCTAATATTAGACGTTTTCATATGGACTCTATTATGAACTGTAACTTTCTGAATATGAAATAGTTATAACTTTGTGAACATGAAATGAAAGTTCTGATTATGAATTAAAAATTTCTGAATATTAATTGAGACTTTCTGAATATGAAATGGAAATTCTGAATATAAATTGCAGCTATCTGAATATAAAATGGAAATTCTAAATATGGATTGTAACATTCTGAATATGAAATATAAATTCTGAATATGAAATGGAAATTCTGAATATGAATTGTAATTGTGGCTTTCTGAATATAAAATGAAAATTCCGAATATGAGTTATAACATTCTGAATATGAAATTGAAATTCTAAATATGAAATGGAAATTCTGAATATGAATAATAATTTTCTGAATATATATCGCAACTTTCTGAATAAAAGCTGAAAAAGGTGTAGCCTATTCAGTACCGGATTAACCCTAAGGCAGAATAGGCAACTGCCTATAGGCCCCGCATCCGACCCGAGGCCCCGTCAACCCACAAAAAAAATAATACCTATGCTAATGAACGAACACTTTATTTGAAAATTGGTATGCAATTTTCTAACAACAATGTTGCAAGATTCACGATTAATTGCACATGAGTCGACAAATTCAATCAAAATGCACACAACAAACGAAACAAACCCTGCAAAAAGCGACTACAAGAGGGACAACGCTGTCAATGCGCTGAAATAAATGATGAATCGATTCATACACGGAGAGCCATCTATTAATTGTCGAGTGGTAGAACTAATATTAGCTCTATTTGGCGATATATTGTAGGTATCCAAATGTTAAAGGCGGGCAGCACTACACTACACCATGATCCAACTAGAAGGTCGTGGCATGAGACAGCTGATTAAAAAGTTGTTTCTCAAATTTTGACATAATGCCCATTTTTCAGTTCAATATTGACATTACGCTCACAAAGTACAACAGCAAAATATATACAAAAATTATGTATGCACGGGTGTATGTCGCCACGCGGTCACCTGTTTATTGCATCATGCACTACACGACAAAGTGTTCTTTTCATGTATCCTTACGTATACCTAGTGACGGCAGCATATCGTCGTCTCATGGTGAACACGCGTTGTAAGCCATTTTGATTGATTGAAAATCGTGGCTGTATTTGAACGGAGCCTCACTGATACCGGGTCGCCTCAGAGAGTAAGCATGGCCTTACCGCGGTACGGGGCTCTGCCGCGGCGGACGACACATTTCCCCTACTCTTTCCTTGACCCTAAGCTGGCCTTGTCCGGCGATGGGTCGTACGAACAAGATGAACTCAAATAAAAACGAGAAACCTAAAAAACAAACAACGCCAAATATCACTCCTCAGTAGAGGAGAGCTATGGAGGAGCAAGCGAGAAAGCAACAACAACGCCGGAGGACAACCTCCGCTCCACAATCAAGGGGGGATCGACAGCGATGGCAATTACGAGTCGGTCAACCAAACCTCTATTGAGTAAGATTGACTTGATGGGAGCTAGCACCAGTGCGGTTGCCAACGCAGCTAAGCGGACAACGGCGGAGAAGGAAGCTGCAACTGAGATTTCGGCAAAGGGAGCGACCGCGATGGCAACTACTGGTCCGCACTCCCGGGAGGCATCTCCCCGCCGCTTCACATACCACGAAAAAGATTGGCTGCAGAGAGGTATGAAGAGGTACCGCAGGAATCCCTGTCGCCGAATCGGTAGAGCTAGCGAAAGCTGTGATACCGGATTTCCAAAATACTTACATGCCAAAGAGGTTAAAAGTCACCCCTTTCAAGCGCCAGAGATCGGACCTGGATTTAAATCCCCCTCCCAAGCGGCATCAGATTACCCCTGGAGCGGTAACCAAGGACAGGATCCTTATAGGCATCCTTGACCGAGGCAATGACCGTCTGGCCATTCCCAAGGACCGGTGCTCCGGAGTTTCCGGGTAGTTGCTCCGGAGTTTCCTGGTAGTTCGGCGCGAGTAACGGATGCGGGTTGGCACCAGGGTCAGATAAAATTACTCGCATGAGTTATGTTCACTACGTACAGTGAACGGGGAGCAGTAGAGAAAACACAATTCGACAGTTGGTTACAGTATGAAAAAAAAGAACCAACGATTTGATTTATAAACTTTTATATTTATTAAAATATAATTTTCTTCTTCATTCAAAACATAATTCTTTATCTTAATTAAAGTATGGGTTTTATCTACTATTTTCAAGTATATAAAAGTACATAGATATACATATGTACATATATCTGGCTTGCCCAGTATCTGTGTTATTTTGCGTACTCAGCATTCCCACGGATTTTTGAGTACAAAGTATGCCTGGCCTACTTAAATGTTTGTGTGGGTGTGCATGTATGCATACCCAAATGAATTTCCGTTAGCTTACATTGTTGCTTGCAACAATAGACTCGTTGCGAGCCCAGCCATTTGTTTATACCAAGTGTGGAATGCCGAGTATCGTCTTTCTATCCAAACAAGCAACCAAGTCTTAAAATATACTTGGTTTCTTGTTCGGTTTCGTGGGTTGTGGGCCATTCCACATAACTCCCCCACGGTTTGAGTAAGAACTCTCCTAAGTTCTTTTATCAGCTAAATCAATTTCTACGCCATTTATATCTGGCGTTTCTTGTTTTATTTTATTAACAATTTTAATATTTTTTCTCTAATAACATTTCATCAGTATCATTATTATCAATGCCAAAATTAATAAGACTACTACCGCATTTATTCCATATGTAACATTTTTGTGATATACAAGCTCTTCAATTTTTTTTGTATTTTCTATCTCATTTACATTAATTTCTTTGAATTTCAGCTCATCATAGCTCTGTTTTAACATTGTAGCTGGGTAGTAAAATTTCTCTGTAAATTCGACTTTTCGATTTTCAAAAATTTGATTATTTATATTTCAGTTTACAATTTGCATAATGCACCAAGTAATTTCCTTTTATTTTAAAATCCCTATTATCACAATTTTGACTTATCTGTTCTTGGTGTGCATTTATTATTAATAATGTATCATCTTCCAAAATATTTATTTTAGTCTTGTTATTGAATCTAAATATGCAATCATTTCTAAATATGCAGTGTTAGCTTCTTTTTAAATCTTTTACTGCTGTATCTTTTTTATACTCGAAATTTTCATTATCTATTGTTACAATTAATTCCCTATCTGTTTCGACCTCTAAATGATTTTTATTTGGTAAAGGTACGAGCAACTTTAAATCTGTTTGTATGTAACTATTCGGAATTTTTATTGCAATAACAATGGATTGATTTTTATATGCCAAAACTCCTATTTTAGACAGTTTCAATTTATCTATTTTGAAATAATTTATTTCTTCCCTGGTTAAAATTCCAGGGTGAATCAAGTTATATTTAGCTGCCGCTATATTATCTTGTATATTGTCTACTTTGTCTTTTACAAATCTTATTTTATTTATTATGTCATTAAAAAGCAATTGGTTAAAAATTTCCGCGTTTTGTTTGCTGATACCTTCAAAAAGTTTAATAATTTTTTTCCTATCTTCTACTATAGTATCCCTAATTAAGTGCAAGGTGTCATTGAACTGTTTATTTATCGAAATTTACTGATTTAAATTTTTTATTATATTGTGCTCATTTTTCTGTTGGACCTCCAGATAACCCAATATCTCCTTACGATCATCATCGTCCATTAGTCCGAATAGCCAATTATAAGTTGTTCCAACAAAATTTATTAAACCCCTCTTATTCCTGCTAACCTTTTCTGGTTGTATTGTTTTTACCCTTGACTCTAATGTTTCTAATTCATTGAGGAGGAACCTTTTCCCTTTATAGGCATTCCCTCAATGTCCTGCTTAATTTGATGCAATACATCCAGAATTTCCTGTGGCTGTATTACATGTAATATAGTAATGGTCTTATTAACTATTTCCACCTGTCCCATGTGAATCATTGTATATCCCGCTTCATCCAGTATTGGCGTCACTTGAAGGTGTCCCCTTACTAGACCTTCAGCTCACCTCATTTGGGCTACCAACATTAAAACCATCACGGAAAACATCATCTGAAATGGCAACAATAAACAGTATGTAACCACTCCATCAATTTTTCACGAATTAAAATCTTATAATGTACCCCTACGACTATACCTATCAGCTAATTGTTTTATCAGAATTATTTACTAATTTTGGTTTTTCCTTTTACGTATCCCCATTATGAGCGGTGATGCTAAGCCTATCGTCTTCTTCATTCCCATTAATTAAATTTGGTCTTCCCGCAAATTTCTTTGGTCTTTTGATATTTGCGGGATGTACATTTTGTAACGGATTCATCATGTAGTAAGTTTCATCTTTGTGCCTTACTCGTTTATAGTTTTTTTATTGGGCCTGTTGCTCTGAGTTCTTCATATTGTCCCCTAGTTTTATTTGCTTTTTCAATGGTGTTTTTCTTTACTTGATCTATTGTGTTTTTTAAAATTATTGGATATGAACTGTCTTTTGCATATCTGGGTGAACATTTTATGGTAGAGTGATAGCGTTCGTTATAGTTGCCTCTAACGATCTGTATCCTCATTTCTGTTGAAAGACTCGGGTCATCAGTTCCTGTTAGTTTTTCCAACAAGGTTGAGTGGAGCCTCTCAATATCTGCATTACCTGTATGATTATTTGGTTTTGTTAAGTGAACTTCGACGCCTTCCGAACTCAAAAACTGCACTAATTGCTCTGCCCTAAACTCATTATCCATGATTACTTTCTTCGGCTTACCGAACTTCGCAAAATGTTCAAGTATAATTGCCTTCTTTGATCTCCAATTCCTATCCGTAATATTATACCCTGCTGCAAACTTTGTCAGCTTATCAATAGTCGTTACAAACGCCATTTTTTTAAAATGAAAAATATCTATATGTATCACTTCGTTCTTCTCCTTTGGCGTTTCAGTTAATTGGAATTTTGGTTTAATGGGATCTCTATCGTATTTAATTTGTTGGCACTTCTCACAGTTATTTATTATCAACTGAATATGTTCCCTAAATTTTGGATAGAAAATTTTATCATTTAATGTGTTATATGTCTCACCGATGCCACTGTGCATAGACTCAACACTATAATACAAGGAAATTTGCCTATGCAATTCTTCCTCCTGCAAAATATCTGTGGCTCTTTTTGTACATTTTATAAATTCCAGCTTACTGTTACAGGAAAACATTGACATCAACAGCAATTGTATTCTGTGATAATCGTGTTCCTCTACTTCAGAAAAAATTCCCACTTTACCATTTTTAATATTCCTTTCTAATACATTCCTTAATGTATTTTCGTGATCTCTAGGGTTTACTTCAATAATTTTTTTTCCATGCACCATCACAACTTCAGCTTGCGGGCTGTATGTTATGATGATTTGTGTCTTATATTTATTTACAATTTCTTCTTTAATCACAAAGCGATCCAATAATTCCTCTTCAGCCGAATGTATCGTGTCGGACATCTCCAAATTCGATTCTTGATCATTGTTTTCATCGATTTTCGGAGAATCCTCTATTCGGCTTAAAAAGTCAGCCACTACGTTATTTTTGCCCTTCACATATTCAATTTCGTAATTGTATTCCTGCAGCTTTAAAAGCCATCTTTGGTGGCGCTGCGAAAATTCTTTCCCCTTGTATTTATTATTCAAATACATAATTGGGCAATGGTCTGTAACTATTTTGAACTTACTACCGTATATGTAGGGTCTAAAATAAGTGACCGAATACATTATTGCCAGAAATTCTTTGTCAGTAGTAGCATAGTTCTGCTCATGGTTGTTAAGAGTACGGGAAATGTAGCATACCCGCTGTCCCTGCTGAGACAGCACTGCCCCAATAGCATAATCACTTGCATCTGTTGTGATCGAAAATTCCTTGTCATACTCTGGGTATTTAAGGATTGGGTGAGAGGAAATTAATGATTTGAGATTTTTAAAACTCGAAATATATTAGGATTTATTTTGCATCCCTTCTTTAAATATTTAATCATTGGGTAAGCAATGCTAGAATACTCCTTTACGAATTTCCTGTAGTAACCGGTAGCTCCCAAAACACTTCTTAGCTGTCTTTCGGTTTTTGGAATTTTTAAATTTAGAATAACCTCGATTTTCTCTTTGTTTGGCTTTATTCCTTCTTTCGTTAATGTGTGGCCCAAGAATTTTGTTTCCCTCCTTAGGAAACTGCATTTGTCAGCCTGGATTTTCAACTTATGCTCTTGTAATTTCGAAAGAATCTTTTCCAGTGAGCTCAAGAGTTCCTCCAACGATGTGGAAAACACCAATATGTCATCCAGATAGACAACACATATTTTATTTATATATTCCCTTAGAATTTCGTTCATCAATCTCTGAAACGTAGCCGGGGCGTTTTTCAGCCCAAACGGCATTCTGACGTATTCATACAAGCCCAGTGGGGAAACAAAGGCCGTCTTTTCAATATCCTTAGATGCCATTAGAATCAGATGGTAACCCTTTCCAAGATCAAGAGTGCTAAAGTACTGTGCTTTGCCCAACTTATCCAGAATTCCATCGATATTTGGCAAGGGATACTTGTCGTCGGCGGCGGCCGCCGTGGTGTAGCGGTTAAGTGTTCGGCCTTCTACACCAAGTCGTGGCGGTTCGATGCCCGGCAAAAGTAACATCAAAAATTATTTAGAAAAAGAATTTTTCTAAACGGGGTCGCCCCTCGGCAGTAGTTTGGCAAACTCTCCGGGGGTATTTCTGCCATGAGAAGCATCTCAGCATAAAATTCATTTGCTTTGCAAGTGCCGTTCGGAGTCGGCAAAAAACTGTAGGTCCCGCCAACTTGTAGGAAAACTCAAAAGCAACACACATCAAGTTGGAAAGAGAAGCTCGGCTAAAAATCTCGTTAGAGGTTATGATAACCTGTTGGTATATCGCCGCCATTAGTTTTTTTTTATACTTGTCGTCGATAGTTATCTGATGCAACCTTCGATAATCAACAACTAAACGAAACCGGTTATTTCCCTTTTTAATAATTATTTAATTATTGGTATGTACCATCAAGCCTAGTGGACTGTGTTTTGGTATTGACACTCTGTATGTATTAATTGGGGCGAGCACTTTGGCTCTGAGAATGCATCGTTGGCTATTCTCACTTCCTTAGAAAACCCCTCAAAATTGTTGGTGGTGAGCACTTGGGCTTTGAGGCATTGTCGGCTATTGGCTTACCCCATTTTGCTTGTGAAAAACCACCTTTTGTGACTGCGACTATAAGCTATGTATTCCGAATATTCCATAAATTATCTGCGAATTACAATAATATATAATGCAGATGAAATAAACGAAACCATGTTATGTCGCTTAAACATAGTACTATAATTATAGGAGAACTATACTTACTCCTACTCTTTTGAATTATTCCCTGTTTTTCCAGGTCTTTAATTTGTTTGATAGCCTCCTTTTGCTTTGGAGGAAGTCTATATATTCTTGAATTAATTTGTTGATTTTTGGTGGTTCTTATTTAGTGGACCACCGTTTCCGTATTTGTGAGGGTATCCCCCTCTTTATATATTAACTTCCCATATTTCTTTAACAATTTTCCAACCCTTTTTTGCTCATCTGATTTTAGATGGTCAAGTTGTATATTTTGCATTTCCCCAGAATCCAGAGCGTAAACCTGCTCCTGTATTATTTTTGAACAAAATGGAATCCTTGCTCCATTACGAAGAACAATTTCCTCCTTTTCAACATTAGTTTCACATTCTTTAATATGAAATCATTTCCCAACAGAAGGTCATATGGTTTATCAAAGTCGACCTTTAACCATCTCATTTTGGCATTATTAACACACTGAAATTCGGACGGACAAGGAGTACTAACTCTCTCATTTGGTCCCTTTATATTACCATTTAGTGTACTTATTATCACGCTTTTTTCATCAATCACTGGTAGGCTGTATTCACTAAAACCGCCTTTTTTCATTATACTTATTGTAGACCCTGGGTTCACTAACGTTAGCCATTTCCTTCCAAACAGCGTTAATGTTATAAAAGTTTTATTTTGATTTTCCGAGGCTAATTTAAAAAAAAAATCCTCGGTTGTATTTGTGTCTTCCGCTGCGCTGGCAGCGTCTACGTCCATGGGTTGAGGCCCATTTGAACGCCTTGTTTGATGCGACACATTTTGCCTATTTGTGTTATAATTATTATAACTAGTATATCCCGTGGTCGAAATTCGACCAATTTAAAATAGTTGAACAAACGAACCTCGGCCAACTTAAATGTATACATTAAAAACTCATCTATAGGCAAAATGAGGCCATCAAAGAATTAAAAAAATAGCGGCTGTTATTATATAATAAAAATATTAAATTACAGCAGCCCATTCCAAAATTATTTATGGCAAATTCCATGCAAATATTCGGTTTTCGAGATTTTATGTTGCACTTGAATAATCGGATGATGAGATTGTGCTTAACAAATAGCCACTAATTTATGCGATCGTTTTGAGCAGGTGAAGAACAAAAAAATATTTGGTTGAAAATTAAGTAAATTGTATTAGTTAAGATTAAAGGTTTTTTTAATATAAAAAACATAATTTAAGAAAAAAAAAGGAATAATCCGCAACCGGGTCTTGCAACTGTGCACACCGTTTCTATACGCTTACCGCCGCGCCATTACCTTATGCACAAAGCAGTTATCAAATTCTGCAATTAGGCTTTATGAGAATCAGAATTTAAAAATTAACAATATACCAACAACAAAGTTAGACTATTAATATAAATAATGGACCGAAGTACTCAATGAGCGAGGGAGTGAAAATAATTTCTCTAATAACACTGGTTTACAGCCAAAATGCACCAGAGACGCCATAGTGAAATTCCTATGTAAAATCACATCCTAATTCCGAAAATCAAGGTTATTTTTACTTGAATGGTACCGTTTTTGAGATATTTACGATTTACCGTTATTTCAAAAAACAAAAAAGATGGCTCCACTTAATCGTGTATATCTCAAGAACAAACTGAGCTCTTCCAAAACGGTTTGAAAAATTTGAAAGCTAATAAAATTTACTATAATCAGTACATACAACTGTTTTATTACAAAAAAAAAACAAGCTATCAGTGAACAAAATCGATGAACTAATACAAAAGTTATAAGCATTCAAGTAAATATATCCATTTAATGCTTAAGTACCCTACTGGTACATATATGTTAGTATTCGTATATCAGTTAGTTAGCAGGTAGATTTTCGAAAAGTTATTAGATACAAAAAGCTGTTAGTGTCGTTTTCTCAAACCTAGGTACATTTTAAACAAGAGCATATTTTTGAGGCAGGTAGTGTTTTCTTTGTAGAACTAGGGAACCTTTTTGTTTAGGTAGGCTTGAATTTTTACTGGATCTAAGTATAAATAAGAGTACATGCGCCTTGTTCCTTCATAATATCTGCAAGGCTTGCCGGATACTGTTCAGTTTATAATTGCAGTTTATAACCCGTCATTTACGTAAAAATAAAAAATGAATAAAAGGGCGCGAGAGTTTGAGTGTACAAATGATCCAGATATGTTCTGTTTCATCTGCGGTCAATTTATTGTTAAAAGTATGAGACGTGTGTTTTCAAATCCTTTGAAAGTTACATACTATAAGTGTTTTGGAATTGAGCCTAAAAGCAATGAAAAACCATGGACACCGAACACTGTGTGCACCACATGCCGAGTCGAATTGATTTCTTCGGAAACCGGAACAAAAAGGTACGTTGTAAAAATTAGGAAATTCCCTTTTAATGCATAGCTGACTAATTTCTGAAACTATCTATTTAGGCGACGTGTGAAATTTATTACACCAATGAAGTGGAGGGAACCAACTTGCCATTCAACGGACTGCTATATTTGTACTACAAAAGTACTTGGGGTTGGAAAGTCCAGAAAAGTAACCTATGCGAGCGTATCTACAGTGTCATTAGCAGAACTAATTTCAACAGAAGCGACATTGCCAGAATCAAATTTAACTTTACTTCCGGCTCCAGTTTCATTGTCAACAGTAGTATCTGATTACGCGGCATCATGTTGTACTGAATTTCAAACGGAAAACGAAAGAAATTCTTTGTCACAAGCACAACTCAATGATTGGATAAGGGATTTGGAATTGTCAAAGGAAAAGGCCGAACTACACGCCTCTCGAATGCAACAATTTAAATTTGTTTCATCCGATGTTAAGGTAACATATTATAGAACTCGTCACGAAGAATTTTCCAAGTACTATACGAAGGAGGACAGTGTTTGTTACTGCAAAGACATTGCTGGTCTATTCAAACAATTTGGTGAACCATATGATTCAAAAGAGTGGCGATTGTTCATAGACGGCAATAAATTAAGTTTAAAGGCCGTATTATTGCATATTGGCAACCAAAAGCCATCTATCCCGATCGCGCATGCAGTAAATACGAAGGAAACATATGAGATAATGCAAAAATTGCTCAAGTTAATCAAATACGAAGAACATGATTGGAAAATATGTGCCGATCTTAAAGTCGTTGGAATGCTATGTGGTCTACAAAGTGGATACACAAAATACTGTTGCTTTCTATGCAAATGGGATAGCCGAGCTCGTCAAGACCACTACATCATAAAGGATTGGCCAGAACGAATCGAGTTTCAAGTTGGGGTAGATAACATAAAATACTCTCCACTTATAAAGAAGGAAAAAATAATTCTACCTCCGCTCCACATCAAGCTCGGCCTTATCAAAAACTTTGTGAAGGCTTTGGACAAAGAAGGCGAAGCTTTTCATCATTTGAAGACAATCTTCCCAGAGATAAGGAAAATGATGACCAATAACCATTTCAAAGAACTATTGTCACCAGTGGAGGCAGCACCGTGGGATTCTTTTGAAAAGGTCGTTACTTCTTTTTTAGGCAAACACAAAAGTCCTAACTACGAGATGATAGTGAATGACTTAATCAAAAACTATGCGGAAATGGGTAAATAAAAAAACATATTATAATAAATTATATATTACATAAATTTACATGAGAATATATAGCCATAAATCTGAATTCATCGTCCAGTTCCGAACAAACAAGAACGGGAAAAATATATATATATATTGTTCTGAATTGAAAGATAAATCCAGCCTAAGAAAATTATATACTAATGTGTCACTTATGTATTTATCTAATTTACTTTATTATTTTCTTTCAGGAGTAAATATGTCTTTAAAAATTCATTTCTTACACTCCCACTTAAATTTTTTCCCGCAAAATCTTGGCGACGAAAGTGACGAGCATGGCGAAAGGTTTCACCAGCAAATGAAAGTGATTGAAAGTCGGTATCAAGGATTCTGGGATGTCGCTATGATGGGCGACTACTGTTGGTTTCTCATAAGAGAAACCGATCCTAATCTAAATAAGCGTCAAAACAAGACACATAACTTTTTCAATTATAAAATAAGATCATAGAGTTAAGACAGAACCATATGTACATATTAGAGATATACGCCGCCGGCAAACGCCGCCGCCGCCGCCGACAAAAGTCATTTTCGACGCGCCGCCGCCGAATAGCCTTTTTAGCGGCGCGGCGGCGGCGGCGGCGCGTTTAACATTTTTTTGTGATAATTTTCTAAAGTTACAAATTTTTTTTTTAATTTACAACACACTAATGGCCGTGCACTAAATGTGTTAAAAGTGCAGGTATTTGTTTCCTTTAGGGGACAACTGTTAATAAATTAGCTAAAATTGTGCGGGAGGGCTTAAAAGACGGGATTTGGCCTCAGGATCACGAATCCGGAAGCGCTTTTTTTATTATTTTGAGTTACATATTTGCGATCAAAGTTGTAAGTTTTCATGTGATTGTAATTTATTTAGGCCGTCCCTAAAAAGCGCTTCCGGATTCGTGATCCTGAGGCCAAACCCCGTCTTTAAAGTCCTCCCCCATAATTTTAGCTAATTTATTAACAGTTGACCCCTGAAAGAAACAAATACCAAAGTGCAAAAGATGATGGATCTAGCAGCTGTATTTCACACAGCAAGAACGTCTCAACAGGGAATTTAACACGTCATTTAAAAAACGAGCACAATATACGTAACTTTGATGGAGAAAATACTTCTTCATCTACACTGACAAATTTTTTTCAAAAATGTCCAAAAAAAAGTTCAACCGATTCTAAATGGATGTTGGGAAGGGACTTAGCCGTATGGATGGCACGTGATTTATTACCGTTCCATACAATTGCACACAATGGAATAAAAGACTTTTTAAAAAAATACCATGTAGTAGTAAACGATAATGATATACCACATTATAAAACAATTGCAACAACAGCATTAGATGATGTTTATGAAAGCGTTTTAAAAGTCGTTAAAGGAAAAATATCTGGGATGGAACATTTTGCTTTAACTTTCGATCTATAGACGTATAACTAAAAAAAAAAAAAAAAAAAACGAATGGCGGCTATATACCAACAGGTTATCATAACCTCTAACGAGATTTTTAGCCGAGCTTCTCTTTCCAACTTGTGGTGTGTTGCTTTTGAGTCTTTCCTACAAGTTGGCGGGACCTACAGTTTTTTGCCGACTCCGAACGGCACTTGCAAAGCAAATGAATTTTTTGCTGAGAAGCTTCTCATGGCAGAAATACACCCGGAGAGTTTGCCAAACTACTGCCGAGGGGCGACCCCGTTTAGAAAAATTCTTTTTCTAAATAATATTTGATGTTACTTTTGTGGGGCATCGAACCGCCACGACTTGGTGTAGAAGGCCGAACACTTAACCGCTACACCACGGCGGCCGCCAATGGACGGATAACTACTGTAGGCGTAATTATATAACTTTTACTTTTCATTACCTTTCAACAAACTTCGCTATGTCGAGTCTCACACTAGAAACAAAATATGTCTCAAAGTCCCATACAGGAAACAACATATTGCAGGAGATTGAGAAAGTAACTGAATACTTTAACGTAAAGCTTGGTTCGAATTTCGTTGTCACTGACCAAGGCAGTAATATGAAGAAAGCCATCGATTTGGGCAGCCTTGACAACCACTTCTGTGTTGGGCATGGGCTTCACAATTTGCTTACGGTAGATGGGTAAGATTCCGTTCCAGAAATAAATCGTCTAATTTTAAAGTGCAAAAAAATCGCGCGAGCCCTTCAAAACACATACTCTGAAGTTACAGGCCGATGCCATACAAAAAGAGATTTTGTCAAAAATTGATAACTTGGAAGAACTCCTGGCTTCAGAAGACGCTTCATGGGTCGACTACGACGAAGGGTTCGATCCCCTTGATGATGTGTCCTTGGAAGTATATAGAAACATAAATAATACCAATGACTTGCATGGCAGTTTGGTGGATAAGAGAAACAGCACCCTTAAAAATTCGATATCTACAAGATGGCACATTATCAATATTATCTGAAAACGATGACACTGATTTAAATCAGAATAATTTCATTTTGTCACGATCATTTATTGCAACAAATAAAAAAAATATGAAGAGTAAACTTGACTATAGATTTCCAATAACTGATATTTTAGTATGCGCAACGCTGCTGGATCCGCGTTTTAACACATTAGATTGTGTTACAGAATACTGCAAAAGCAAATGTAAGACAGAAGTACAGTTTTTGATAGAGATGTATAAAAGACTTGTTGGTGATTCATCAAAAAACGGAAATAGTGTAAACGATTCTGAAGAAACTTCACCTTCTTCTAAAATATTGAAACTTGCCAAGCGGTATTCGTCGAGTTTGAAAAACTCTAATTTAGAAGCAGAATGTCATTTGCTGCTAAGTCTGTCCTCCAATCAGAATGTTTTAGAGTTTTGGAGGGAAAAGGCGGCTGCAATGCCCTTGCTATCCAAGCTAGCAAAAAAAGTTGTATGCATCCTGCAACAAGTACGCCGAGTGAGCGAGTTTTTTCTATAGCTGGTCTGACAGTCTGCTAAAAAACAAAAAGTTTTCGAGATGCTTCCTCGCAAAGTACAAATTTTTTTATATTTTTACAAAAAAAATTTAAAAAATCCGTAATGATTGTTCACTATGTTTGAATCTGCAGGACCTAGCAAAAAGTGTTGTATGTACTGATTATAGTAAATTTTAAAAGCTTTCAAATTTTTCCAACCGTTTTCGAATAGCTCAATTTGTTTTTGAGATATACACGATTAAGTGGAGCCATCTTTTTTGTTTTTTGAAATAACGGTAAATCGTAAATATCTCAAAAACGGTACCATTCAAGTAAAAATAACTTTGATTTTCGGAATTAGGAGGTGATTTTACATAGGAATTTCACTATGGCGTCTCTGGTGCAGAAAAAAAGTTGGAATTTGTGATCCAGTGTAATAGGAGGAGCTTATTGAGTGAAAGAATGAAATTCATTTTGTAGAAATATGAGTTCTATTTATAGAAATTTATTATTTAGTGTTGGTAAATTACAAATGCTGGTTAGGGCAAATCTAGGCTTTTTCAAAAACAGTTAAAGGTTTTTCTAGCTTTTTTCTTTATCCATAAAGCGGGCTACTCACCTGCCAAGAAACGTCAAACTCCATATAAAAAAACGCTCAAGAAATGGTCAAGAACTGTTTTCGCACGTCAGGTTTTCTTGAGCCAATACTCAGCTCATAAGAAAAAATACTACAATTTTCTATGGTTGGCAATGCCGCTTTACCTCAAGAAATAAATATGCTCGTATATATTTCTTGAGGTAAACGTGCAAATTCACGGCAAAGGTGAGTAAATATTTCACTAAACATGTTTTATACATTTTTATTAGAGTAATTTGCAAAAAAATGGAAAATTTGATAAACGTCAAAATTTCTTGACCAGGCACAAGAAATATATGCTCATTTTTTTCTTGAGGCATTTCTTGGCAGGTGAGTAGCCCGCTTAACTTAGCAATATTTAGAGGACATTTTAATTTGATTTTTGATTTGATTTAAAAAAAAATTTAGGTATATTGATTTAAAAAAAATGTATTCAAAGTGGTAAAATCAGCCAAAATCTACACAGAGCCAAAAATGCCTAATAAAATTAATAAGATTGTCTTCATGAGCGGGTTTTGGCTGAGGGGTAGTCGAAACGACGGAAACGAAAAAAAAACTATACGCAAATCTATTTGGTTTAATGAGGAAATTCTTATTGATATTATTAAGTGCAATTTCTTCTTATTTCTTTTCGATTTCTTTTTATATGTGTTATTAATAAGAAAATCTTCTTATTTTAATAAGATGATCTTAGGGTTCCTAACAAGAAGATTTGACTTATTAATGTTTTCAAAGGGAAATCTTGCAGAAAACGAAATAATTTCTTAGGGTTCTTTTTAATAAGATGATCTTAGGGTTCCTAACAAGAAGATTTGACTTATTAATGTTTTCAAAGGGAAATCTTGCAGAAAACGAAGTGATTTCTTAGGGTTCTTTTTAATAAGATGATCTTAGCGTTCCAAACAAGAAGATATGACTTATTAACTGATTTCCGCATAATTGTATGTGTTAATAAGATGATCTTAGGGTTCCTAACAAGAAGATTTGACTTATTAATATTTCCAAAGGGAAATCTTGCATCATCATCAGCAGACATCATGTAGAACAAGCAGAGAAGCAGAAGTACCCGATGGCTCGATGGTAAGCACCTGTGTTCAGCATTCAATATGTGGTTAGTTCGATTCGCGGTGGAGGCAATATGGCAAGTGTGGAAGGCAATGTAAGGAAGAGTGCGGTGAGATGGCTTGAAGGAAATATAAAAAGGCAACATAAGAAGGTAAAGGCAATACAAGAGAAATCTAAAACTGAATCGTAACTGATAATCTGAAGTTCTTGAAGACAATATAAGAACTCTGAAATATAATTTTTATTTTTTTTATTTGAAATATTAAAAAGAAGATCTTCTCAATAATATGTGATTTCATTTTGAAAACATTAATAAGTCGAATCTTCTTGTTAGGAACCCTAAGAAATCAATTCATTTTCTGCAAGATTTCCCTTTGAAAACATTAATAAGTCAAATCTTTTTGTTAGGAACCCTAAGATCATCTTATTAACACATACAATTATGCGGAAATCAGTTAATAAGTCATATCTTCTTGTTAGGAACCCTAAGATCATCTTATTAAAAAGAACCCTAAGAAATCAATTCATTTTCTGCAAGATTTCTCTTTGAAAACATTAATAAGTCAAATCTTCTTGTTAGGAACCTTAAGAAATCAATTCGTTCTCTGCAAGATTTCTCTTTGAAAACATTAATAAGTCAAATCTTCTTGTTAGGAACCCTAAGATCATCTTATTAATACATACAATTATGCGGAAATCAGTTAATAAGTCAAATCTTCTTGTTAGGAACCCTAAGAAATCGGTTTGTTTTTTGCAAGATTTCCCTTTGTAAACATTAATAAGATTTTCTCTTCAAATTTAAAAAGAACTTCTTCTTGGAGAAAATCTATAGAGATATCATATGACTTTTGTTCTATTTTATTAGGCATTGTTGGCTCTGTGTAGCCTTTTGCAAAAACTGTTAAAGGTTTTTCTATCTTGTTTCCTTAACCATAACTTAAAAATATTTAAAAATACATTTCTTATCAATTTTTGATTTGATTTTTGAAAAAAAAAAATAGTACGTATATTGATTAAAAAAAAAAAAAATATTCAAAAGTGGTGAAACCGGGCAAATTGTAGCCTTTTGCAAAAATAGTTTGAGGACTTTCTAGTCTTTTTCCTTAGCCATAACTTAGAAAATATTTAAAAAGACATTTCATATCGATTTTTGATTTGATTTTTGAAAAAAATATTACGTATATTGATTTAAAAAAAAAATAAATATTCAAAAGTGGTGAAACCGGGCAAAATGTAGGCTTTGAGGATTTTCTAGCTATTTTCCTTAAAAAGACATTTCATATCGATTTTTGATTTGATTTAAAAAAAAAATGTGGGTATATTGATTTTTAAAAAAAAAAGTTATTCAAAAGTGGTTAAACCTCGCAAAATCTAGCCTTATGCAAAAACAGTTTGAGGGTTTTCTACCTTTTTTCCTTAACCCTAACTTAGAAATATTTAAAAAGACATTTTATATTGATTTTTGATTTGATTTTTGAAAAAAAAAAATTAGGTATATTGAAACCGGGCAAAATGTAGCCTTTTGGAAAAACAGTTTGAGGGTTTTGTAACTTTTTTCATTAACCATAACTTAGAAATATTTAAAAAGACATTCAAATTTTGTCTAGACTTGTTTGGTGTTCGGGTTGTAAATCTGGATGAATAGAAATGAGTTGTTATCTTTAGTAATATTTTAGTTGACCTCTAACCACTTCGTTTAGTACAAAATTTAAGGACCTGTGAAAAATTATCGATTTTTATATTTCAAAATTTATAGAAATAATCTAATAAACAGAACAAAAACTCACTTATTCATGAAAAATATAAAAGGTTTTTAAGCTCATATTATTCAAAATTTGTATGAAAATGTCATATTAAAAAGCTTTATAAACCAATTTTAATTTTTATGAATATGAGGGTATGTTTAAAAAAAATTTAATTTTCGGAAAAACTTACCAAAAACCCAAATTGTATAAGCGGTTATCACATTTCTATAATAGGTGGTATGTGTGTATATTTATGAAAATATTCGCAGTAAGTTTTTTTCCGAAAAAAGTATCACAAATATAAAAATATGTCTTATGAAATTTTAATGAGCTTATAAAAAATCAAGATTAGAAATACTCATATACCTAAAGATGTTTTAAAAACAAACAAAAATTTTTCAATGAAAAAAAAAATTGTAGCCCGGAGCTTTTCTCGAACAACAACAACAACAGTTGCAACAGTTCGCTCGCTATCGGATGCGCTAACCACTGCTCTACTGCTTTATCTACGAATTTATTGTCAAATCACCAATTCAAGCTGTATGGGCAATGAGCAAGAGAATGAAAATAGTTTCTCTAATAAAAAGGAGGAGCTTGTTGAGTGAAAGATTGAAAGGTTCATTTTGCAGAAAATGAGTTCTATTTATAGAAACTTATTATACAGGCGTGTTTTTAAATCTTTTTAGTGTTGGTAAATAACAAATTCTGGTTAGGGCAAAATCTAGCCTTTTGCAAAGACTGCTTGAGGGGGTTTCCATCTGTTTTCCTTGATCATAACTTGGCAATATTTAAAAGACACTTTAAATTGATTTTTTATTTGATTTAAAAAAATATATAAACTGATTTTTAAAACCATGCCTATTGACTTTTGTATGGTCTTAATCCATCGGGTTGTAAATCTGCCCTTTTAAAAATTATTATATATATACATATGAATAGAAATCAGTTGTTGCCTTCAGTAAAATTTAAGACGACCGCTAACCACTTGATTTAGTTCAAAATTTGAGTACATATTAAATATGTTGTCGACTTTTATATTTTAAATAGGGAGTCTATCAGCAACTTTGTCTCAAACAGTACAAATCACTAAAATTTATAGAAGTAATCTACCGAAGTTCGATAAATAGACTACTATATTTGAAAAAATTTCGCAACTTCGATCTTATATCAACAAAAATTAGACCATTCAGACCTATATAAATGGTAATTTCTGGAAAAATTTACCAAAAACCCAAATTGTATAGGCGGTTATCGCATTTCTTTGATGGGTGGTATGTATGCATATATATGACCTAAAATTATTATTTCATATGGCTTTCCGTCAACTAAAAATATTCGCAGCAATTTTTTTCTCGAAAATAGAGATCACAAACATAAAAATATTGTTTATAAAAATTTAAAAAAGTCAAGATTAGAAATATTTCTATATTAAAAAAAAACCGCGTGTAGCCAGAAGTTAACTTCTTAAGTTCAGAAATAACGAAATATGAATAAGATGTCTTCGAGAATGGTTTAGATTCACAATATCTTACTTCCGGGAAGTGGACCAGGAAAACGATCCATTCGAAAATATCTTATATATGGTACGTTTTCCTTAAACCTTGGTACATGGGTAGAATTAGGCCTAAATTAACAGAGGAATAGGGGCGTGGTAGAAGGAAAGAGGGCCAGGAAGATCAAAATTGAGGGAGATAGAAAAGAGAGTTGTACGAAGAAAGATAGGAAGACTAGGTGACAAGCCTGCTTGAAATTTAAATATTTGGAACACGGTCGCAAATACCTTTCACTTGATACCCATATAGGCATATCTTGCTCAATATTAAAAAAAAGATAGTTGGCAACCCTTTGAAGTGGCAACCGCCATGTATATAAGTCTTAGAATAAATCATACTACTAATAATGCCAAATTTCATACAAAACGGCAAAGCGGTTCCCTAGATATAAGGAAAAATTAATAAAATACGGTTTGGAGGCAACCCTAGCTGGCAACCCTGCTAGAAATTGTCATATTTGAAATGCGACCGAAAATACCTTTCATTTGATACCCATATTGGCATATATTGCTCAATATTTAAAAAACAATTGAGATAGGTGGCAACCCTGTGAACAGCCTCAAATGAAACACCCACGCATATAATCTTAGAATGAATCATACCATCTATAATGCGAAACTTTATCCAAAGCGGTCAAGCGGTTCCCGAGATATAGAGAAAAATAAATAAAATGCGGTTAGGTGGCAACAGTAGGTGGCAACCTTAGGTGGCAACCCTTCTTGAGATTTACATATTTCGAATACGGCCGAAAATACCTTTCATTTGATACCCATATTGGCATATATTGCTCAATATTTAAAAAAAAAACAAGTAAGGAAAGCTGTCTTCGGCTGTGCCGAAGGCTAAATACCTTTCATGAATAAGCGTCACGATTTTCACTGTTTGATCCCCAGTACAGCCTGTGTGAATTTAACTTTAGCTCATACCGAAATTATCGGAGCTATCGATTATATGGGGACGATGTGTTATATTGGTCCAATCTCATTGATTTTTAACATCGACATTCCACATTCTAAAATAGCAACATTTACGAAATTTCACGTTCCTACCGATATAATTACAGGAGTTCTCTACCAAAATCCGTTTATCGGAACAATCGATTGTATGGGGGCTATGTGAAATATTTATCCCATTTCAATGATTTTCAACATCTATATTTTACATATAAATATAGCGATGCTTCCAAAATTTCACGTTCCTATGTGTTTAATTACAGGACTTATAGCCCAAAATCCGCTTATCGGAATAATCGACTGTATGGGAGCTATGTGAAATATTTATGCTATCTCAGTGATTTCCAACATCGATATTTCGCATATAAAAATAGCGATACTTCCAAAATTTCACGTTCCTACCTATATAATTACAGGAGTTATCTACCAAAATCCGTTTATCGGAACAATCGATTGTATGGGGGCTATGTGAAATATTTATCCAATCTCGATGAGTTTCAACATCGATATTTCACATATAAAAGTAGCAACACTTACAAAATTTCACGTTCCTACGTGTTTAATTACAGGAGTTATAGCCCAAAATCCGTTTATCGGAATAATCGATTGTATGGGAGCTATGTGAAATATTTATCCCATCTCGATGAATTTCAACATCGATATTTCACATATAAAAATAGCAATACTTACAAAATTTCACGTTCCTGCGTGTTTAATTACAGGAGTTATAGCCCAAAATCCGTTTATCGGAATAATCGGTTGTATGGGAGCTATATGTTATATTGGTCCGATCTTGCTGGTTCCGACAAATGATTCCTATATTGGAAAATGGTGGCCGCATACCAAATTTCAGCCAAATATCTCAAAAACTGAGGGACTAGTTTGCGTTCAAACAGACAGACAGACAGACAGACAGACGGACAGACGGACAGACGGACATGGCTAAATCAACTCATCTCGTCATCCTGATCATTTCGGTATACTTATTGATGGGTCTATCTCTTCTTCTTCTCATATTTACAAACATCGGACCAAAGTTATAATACCATTTCATGTTCATGAAAGGTATAATAAGATAGGTGGCAACCCTGTGAACCGCCACCCACGCGTATAATCTTAGAATGAATCATACTATCTATAATGTCAAACTTTATCCAAATCGGTCAAGCGGTTCCCGAGATATAGAGAAAAATAAATAAAATGCGGTAAGGTGGCAACCCTGCTTGAGATTTAAATATTTGGAATACGGTCAATAATACCTTTTATTTGATTTCTATAATGTCAAACTTTATCCAAATCGGTCGAGCGGTTCCCGAGATACAGAGGAAAATATATAAAATGCGGTTGGGTGGCAACCTAAGGTGGCAACCCTGCTTGAGATTTAGACCGAAAATAGTACAAATTTTGTACGCATACTAGTTAACTATAAATAATAAACAATATTAGCACTTGTTTGCAAGAAATTTCGTTTGCATTTTCATTTTATTCACTTTTGCGCATTTATAATTTTTGACAGCGTTTTCATGCACGATTGAATCGCGGTTACATGAACTACATTACCGACGGTTACGATATTCGGTTAGATAATCTTCTAGGTACAAAATGTCCGGTTACGTTTATAATCGACCCGTTAGAGGAAAATGACAAAGATTTACACAGCGATGGATACCATAACATGTTTCTAAATTTCCAGGTTTCTCTTCGGAAGGATTTTCGGACGCAGAACTACTGTGTCTGTAGAAATTTCATCCATTTATAGCGGTTATAATTTAATATTACAATGTGCAGCAGTGGCTGGGTATTGGATCAAACCAACTTTTTCAGAGAGATTAAGGGCCTCATTCTCTATTGCGAAACGAACGTTCGTTTCGCCTCAGAGACGAATCGTTCGCTTGTTTGTAATATGTAAGACGATAGCTCAACCAGACGAAAACGGGTGTATGAATTAGCCCCCACTGAATTAACCCCCACAGGGCAAAATGACTTAAGCCCCACCAATTTTACAACGAAATTAAAAATGGCGGAAGGTTGGGCTTACGTCATTTTCGTGGGGATTAATTCATTTTTTTTAGTGGGGATTCTGTCATGTAAGAACCCCCACGATTGGTGGGGCTTAATTTTGATTGGTGGGGATAAAATCATATTCGTGGGGTTTAATTCATTTTAATTCTGTGATCTTTTATAAAAATAAAACAAACAGTTAGCAAGGTAAAAATATAATACTTTTCAAATTTTATTTAATTTCTTTGCTTTCTTTCTCCATATTTTCGTAAGTCTCCGTTACAAAAAACTATTTGATTAATACCTCAATTCTGTAAGCTGTATCTAGTCACTAATAGAGACATTTCGTGGTCTATTTCATATTTGATACAATTCGATATTCAGTAAGCTGCCTCACATCTCTAGTCTCAATAAAGAGTCATTAATTTGTCATCTGCTAGTAGGCAGGTAACAAACGAAATTAATTAAAGAAAATTTGTTAAGAAATTGAAAAAATTAAAAAAAAGTGAATTTACGAATTAGAAGTATTTATGGATTTAAAAAAAGTTAATTAAATTTAAAAAAATTAAATAAACAAAATAAAAATTTACTGTTCGAGGACCGGCACTTGAACCAGCGACCTCTCGCGTCATAATCCGGACGCTTAACGCCTGGGCTACATCGACATCTATAGGGCGAGTGTCAAGTGTGACTTTCTATTATAGAATACCGGAAACATCTCAAGTCACAAAAATTGTATCTAATGAAATATCTCAAATTTAGTGACTTGATATGAGACAGAATTACAGAATACTGGGGTAAGTATAACATTATAGCTATAGTACTTGTGAGCGTTTCGAGAATTTTCAACCCATAATGGTAAATATGATATTTTATTTTGGTGAGTTTTTGTGAACGGTATCCATCGTATAGGTTGAAAGAGTTGCGACTCGCTCATTAACGAAAGCAAAAACACAAACTATTAATTGCGCCTTATAAGTTTTTTTTTCCAAAAAAAAGAATCATTTATAAATCCAGGAGCATGAGAAAAGTTTATAATATCGTTTTTATTTAGTAAGATATTCCTTGCGTTTACACGATTACTCTCTATTTGTTTAAAATTTTCCATATTCATTTTTAAGCAGAATACGCAGAACTGTTTTTAATAATCACTCATTTAAGATTGAATTGTCAAAGATTTTTCCTTTTACGAAAGGTTAAAATCACTAATAGTGCACATTTCGTAAAAGGAGAAACCATAATTTTGTAAATTATTAAATAATAGAAGGGAATTTTTCCTTTTACAAAAGGTTAAAATCACTAATCAATATAAATGCCCTTTTCGTCGTCAAGTTGTTGACGAACATTTACATATTTTTATTTAATTATTTTCTTTTTCTCACATTTTCATATTTTCATTTAATTCTTTACCTTTTTCTTTTTAAATATTACATACATATATATGTATAATTGAATTTTTGGTTAAAATTTTGATTTAAAAAGTTGAAGTTTAAAGCAAGCAAAATAAATTAAAAACAAGTAAGGAAGTCTAAGTTCGGGTAAGCCGAACATTAAATACCCAGTGTATGGAAACAATAGTAGTACCTATAAGGTATTTATTTTCTATATATATTATAATTTGGGAAAAACGAACTCAATAAATTTATTAGTTAGTTTATAAAATTAATATTTATTTATGCTACGGTATAACATATATGTACATTGTTCGTGAGCCCTCAAAATCTTACTTATAGTTGAATACATTTCTTACTTCTAATATACTTACGCCCAATTGGTGACAAAGTTTTAAATTGAAAAAAATACGTTTAGGCCAGTTTTTCGAAATTCGAATTATTTTCAAAGTTATAGCTATCACCACTTTTCGAAATTTTTTGCAAACATTATTCGCAATTTCACCATTAATTGTTAACTAACCATTAGTAACTATTGGCAAAAAAAAATTTTTTTGGCACTTTAAGGGGGCGGGAGTTATTTACATTTTTTTACAGACTAGTAAATTTTTTATGAAATTTTGTTTTTCTCTACGTACTGTGGACTATGAAGACAAACATAACTTATAAAAATTAACTCATCTTTTAAGACTCGTTAATAGTAGACAATTCCTTACAAATTTAACTATCAAATTATACTATAATTATACTATTTTAGTTATTTACATTACCGAATTATGTCAATTTATGTGGTTTTCGAAATTTTCCATATTGAAAGTGGACGTGATTGGGAAGCGATTTCGTTTAATTTCAACAGGTATACTTCCTATAACTCTAGTATACCTTTTGCCGAATTTCAAGATTCTACCGTAATCAGTTTCTAAATTTTCGATATCGAGAGTAGCCGTGGTTGGACGGGTGGTACTAGTATGATTTGTGCCAAATTTCATCGTTCTACCATAATTTGTTTAAAAGTTATGACCAGTCGAATTTTCAAAAATGCCTCCCTTGAAAGTGGGCGGTACCACGCCCACTTTTTAAAATTTAACAGAAAACCATAATAGAATGATAAGAGAGATTCACCTATGAAATTATATCATTTTATCAATCAGCTACCGATATATGTCAGGTTATGTGAACTTCGAAATTTTCGATATCTAAAAAGGGGGCGTGGTTATCATCCCATTTCGCCCATTTTTAATAGCAACCTACCTTGGCCAGAAAGTAAGGTTTAAACCAAAATTAATGCAAATATCTAAATTTTTAGTCAAGTTATGTCAGTTTATGTGATTTTCGAAATTTTCGATACCGACAAAAGGGACGTGGTTATAATCCGATTTCGCCCATTTTCTCTAGCAAGCTACCTTGGCCATAAAGTAATCTGTATACCAAATTTCATGCAAATTCCTCAATTTTTACTCAAGTTATGTTAATTTGTATGATTTTCAAAATTTTCGATATCGAAAAAGGGGGCGTGGTTATCAACCGATTTCGCCCATTTTCAATAGCAACCTACCTTGGTGAAAAACGTAACCTGTATATAAAATTTCATGCAAATATCTTAATTTTTACTCAAGTTATCGTGTACAAAGACGGACGGACGGACTGACGGACATGCCTGAATAGACTCCTCTTTTCAACCTAAGAACTTTCATACATGGATCTTGATTATTTTGGGCCGGTACGTAGTGCCGTTATGTGGACAAAATTATAATACCCCTGTATTAGTACGCTGGGTATAAAAATGCCTCCCTTAAAAGTGGGCGGGGCCACGCCCACTTTAGAAAATTAATCAAAAAATCATTATATAATGACCATGGGGATTCACCTATAAAATTATATAATTTTACCCATTTCCGTTAGCGAATTATGTCAATTTTAGGTGATTTTAGAAATTTTCATCAAGTATACTCCCAACGATACTAGTATGCTTTTTGCCAAATTCCATCGTTCTATCGTAATCAGATTAAAAGTTACGACCAGTCAAATTTTCAAAAATGCCCCCCTTAAAAGTGGGCGGTGCCACGCCCCCTATACAAAATTCATGGAAAAATCATAAGAGAATTACCAGGGGGATTCACCTATAAAATTATATCATTTTAGCCATTTCAGCTACCGAGATATGTCAATTTATGTGATTTTCGAAATTTTCGATATCGAAAGTGGGCATGGTTGGAGGGCGATTTTATCCATTTTCATCAGGTATACTCCCAACGATACTAGTATGCTTTTTGCCAAATTCCATCATTCTATCGTAATCAGTTTAAAAGTTACGACCAGTCAAATTTTCAAAAATGCCTCCCTTAAAAGTGGGCGGTGCCACGCCCCCTATGGAAAAATCATAAGAGAATTACCAGAGCGATTCACCTATAAAATTATATCATTTTAGCCATTTTGGCTACCGAGATATGTAAATTTTTGTGATTTTCGAAATTTTCGATATCGAAAAAGGGGGCATGGTTATCATCCGATTTCGCCCATTTTCAATAGCAACCTACCTTGGCAAAAAGGTAACCTGTATACAAAATTTCATCCAAATATCTCAATTTTTACTCAAGTTATCGTGTACACAGACGGACGGACGGACGGACGGACAGACCTACGGACATGTCTTAATGGACTCCTCTTTTCAACCTAAGAACTTTCATATATGGAACTCTATATCTATCTCGATTATTTTGTGCCGTTACGTACTACCGTTATGTGAACAAAATTAATATACCCTTGTACTAGTACTAGTACACGGGGTATAATGAAGTAAAGTGGGGCTAAAGTCATTTTCGTGGGGATTAATTCCTTTTTTTCATGGGGATTCTGTCATGTAAGATTTTTAAGGATTTACACCAGGGTTGGGTTTTTCGATCCAATCGGACTTGATACAATACAATATGATTAAACAAAGTACTTAAGTACTACTAGATGTAGCAGCATGCAGCTGCCGATTCGTAAATAAATAAATAATTTCAGCTATACCGCCGCAATATAAATAACATTACATATACCTGTTTTCTACGTACCTAAATATGTCTTTCCTTTATATTTTAAACAGTTCGAAGGTTGTTTTAAGGCATATTCCCGCCTCGAAAACCTAAAAACACACCTACGTGCACACACAGGCGAGAAGCCATACACTTGCGAATACCCTGGTTGCAGCAAAGCCTTCAGCAACGCCAGCGATAGGGCTAAACACCAAAATCGCACCCACAGCAATGAGGTGAGTTTTTATAAATTATTTTATATGTATTTTTTTGGGACCCACAACTTCTCAGCCTCCATCACGCTGTTTCCATCGGAATTTTGTTCAAAATGTATAAAAAAAAGTATGGCATCACGCATTTCTCTCACGGCGCTCACTGAACCTACAATTTACGTAGAAAATCAAAAACCATCAGACTTCTGAGTCAAGTTAAGTAGCGTAATCGATTACATGCAAACTTCAAATAACAGAACGCTAAGTGGCAGTTCCCAAGTCAAGTCAATTCTATGCTAAATATCGCTAATGGCTGCTGAATCAAGTTGTCTATATGCCAAATTTTATCCAAATCGGTCATGCAGTTCCCGAAATACACGAAAAAATAAATAAATTGCAGTTATGTGTCAACCCTCGGTGTCTACCCTGCTTGAAATTGTTATATTAGTAATACGGTCGAAAATACCTTTCATTTGATACCCATATTGGCATATCTAGCTCTATATTAAATAAAAAGTAGGTGGTAACCCTGTAAACCGCATAAGGGGCAACACCCAAGAATTCTGCTCGGTCCAACTTTTACAATTTGTGCAATGTTAGCTAGATCATAGAATTTTATCTCCTATTTGATTTGCACAGCTAATCATCGTGGTGAAAATCGCCTACGCCCGTGAAAGTCTGCAACATACGCCTGAAAGTCGGCTAGAATTTGTCAAATTTTACTCTCATGGTGGAATTCTGTAAAGTGTATCTAGCCACTAAGGCCCACTTGCACAAGATTCAGAGTTAAATTTATAAATACACAGTTAAGTAGCCCCGAGTTAATCTGTTATTTTTTTTAGCCCCAGCAATGTCTTGCAGAACAGCTTTTTGACATCGAGTTAGCTAACTTTGTGCACATGAGGGAATTCTTGTGTTTGGTTGTAAACACCGTCATTTTTTTCTGACACTTGCTTTGAATAAAACTAGAGAAACGGAAATTATTTGTCAAAAAAAAATATAATCGGTGTAAGATTTTGAATAATTTTACATTTTGTGAAATTTTTAACAAAAAATCGTCAAAAGCCGGTAAGTAGCAGCATTTTGTGCAACATATTTTTTAGAATAGCTCTAATTACAGTAGTTATTAACGTTCTTTATACATTTCAGTGTAATAATGCAGGCCGGTTCAAAAACACGAGTCCGTGCTCCGAACTTTTCCAGGGATGAAAGCCTGCTGTTGTGCGACGTTATAGAAAAATATAAACACGTAATCGAAAATAAAATGACCGACGCTTACAGAAAAGCAAAAAGCTTGAGTAGAGGTGGCGACGGAGTACAATTCGACCACAACAGGATATATTAGGACGATGGAAAGCCTGCAACAAAATTACAAAAATCTAAAAAAGCGAACAAAAAAAAAATGCATCTAGCAAAATAATGAATATACCAGGTATACAAATAAATATGATCAGAGTCAGGATCCAGGGGTGGGGTTTTCAGGTGAATTTAAAATAAATTAAATTGTGTTACAAACGGGTAGATCTATTGGGATGGTTTACAGCTTCAAACCCTTAGTAAAAAATACACAAAAAATATAGCAGATATGAAGAAAAAAACACAGTAAAATATACGCAAAAATATAGTGAATCAAATAAAAAAACTTAAGTAAAAATTGCACAAAAAAATAGTAAAATTAAAAAAAAAAATTAGTAAAATTTACATTAAAAATAAAGCTAAAATTACACCAAAAAATAGTAAAACTGCCAGCAAACTGCCACCTCATAATTTTGCGTTTATTTAATATACATCCGGTAACTTTTTAAACGATTTACAAAAGGGATAACTTGAATCTTATACATTCGAGAACTGGCCCCATTCTCCAATCTCTAACGTTAGAAGACGACTCGAGAAACACTCGAGAAATACAGCGGTCTCTAACAAAATGGGACATAATTCTCAAATCGAGAAAACCATAGATCTCAAATCGAATTCTAATGTCATTCTCTAATGGGATTCTAATGTAAACTTGTAAATGGAGCTTAGTTCACTAGTTCTCTAACCTATCTCTAATCTAATTCTAATGAATGTAGTTCTCTACTGTCGCCCTCGATTAGAGAATTATCCTAGTTATCTAACGTGAAGACGAACATTTCTCTAACGTTTGAGACTGTGTTTGTAGGGTAGGTACCTATATATTTTTTTGAAAAAAAAGGCACAAAAGGTCAGCTTTAAAAAAACTGTGAATGAAAAATGCCCCCGAAACTAAAAGAAAAAATTTGGACCCCCTTCCCGAAATCCTGGTTCCGCCACTGTTCAGAGTATTATATTTTACAAAATGTTTTCCATAGTTGATAAAAAGACTACCATAATTGATATGGTAGAGGAGCATGGCACGACTTCAGACGGATGGAAGAAAGTCTCCATCGACACAGGCATTCCAGAAGACACCTGCCAGAAGTTTTTTGCAGAAATTGCTAAGGAGGCAGATGCTCAGGAAAGGGAAGAGAGGAGAAGCGTCATGCGCACAGGTGCATTATTCGTTTTCCTTAACCTTCCTTTTTTGTTTTTCTTACTTAAAAGGCCTTTACAAATATATATTTTTTAGGTGGAGGACCTTTACAAAACGCCGATCACGATCCTCTTATAGATAAAGTAAGAGGATTAGTTGGACCGACTTTTGAAGCAAATTACAGCATCTATGATGGAGATAGAGTTCTCATCACAGCACAAGAAGGAATAGTTCCAATTGAGGCTTCGGAAAATTCTACTGGTAACCCTACGCACATTCTTCACATTCTATATAGAGCTTGAGATAATTCAAATATCTATGTTTTATTCACACAAATATCTTTTATACAGATCAGGCTCAAGTTATTGAACCATGCAAAAACCCCAAAAACACGAAGTCGGACTATTTTTCAAACCAGAGAGCCAATTTAAAAAAAAAAAACCTAATCCTTTGTTGACGGGTGAGTATTAAACATTCTGTTAGGGTAAAAGTAAAACTCCGTGAATAGCCTGTTGGACATTTCTGGTGTTCTAAACTACATCGCGTTTTTTGCTGTGTAAAAAGTTAGGTTCAAGTGGCTGCCGCAGAGGCACACTCACATAGGTCAGTTTGAGAAGTCCTGGTGTGATACCACCAGCACTAGGAAAGTCAATCCCGGGACCCGGCCATATGGAAAATCCCAGTGTTGTCGGGATTCTCCACATAGTAGAATGCCGCGATTGTCATTCGTAAACGTACACCGTTACTCTTCCTCGAACCATTTTAATGGCTTGATGACGGCAATCAAGTCCTTTATGTTTAGCTCCGCGGTTAGTATCCTTAATAAATTGGATATTTTCATCCCTTTTAGTGCGTTAATGTGTCTAGATCTTTTAGGATCCAAATGTGGGTCGGTATTTTTCCGACCTCACCAAAATACAGGTTCTAACTTTGCCCTCCTCGTTAGCTCGCATGAGCTTGAAACCCTTAGTCAACAATCCGCAAATGCTTGAGCTATAGACCAAGGATTTTTGGATGACGACCACATCTACGTCGTCGGATACCTCTGCTTCCTCTTCCGGTCCTTCGATGTCCAAATCCACCGAAGCAGTATACGTGGATCACGATCTGACCCATACTGTAATGCACAAGCCCTTTGCAGTGTTTAAGGGGATCGAGTGCATCCTTGTTCGAAGTTAATACCTATCTGTTCGGCCCTACCGCACCAGAATGACACTCCAGTCCTGCGTCGGGAGAGGAGGATTCATGAAGGCATGGAAGAAATCAATACCCTTGCCCTTAGCCGAGCCGGAATGTCTTTCCAGTCGACGACCTCGATCCTTTCCCTTGCCTGGGTAGACTTCACCCAGTCTTGACCCCGTATTAGTACCTCGCACCGGGCCACCCGGAGACTCTATCATAATGTAGAGAAGGATCCCGTCCTTGATCACTTCAGCAAAGCTGAGTTTGCCCACTTCGATGGAGTTTTGATACCGTTTCGGATGTGGTTTTTACTCATCGTCCGTTCTATGGCGTTTGAAGGGAGTTCCGTTTACCCTCTTTGCCTCATAAGTGCTTTTCTGATTCGGTGTCATAGCTTGAGCTATATCCACCGTATTTCTGGCAACCGGCGACATCCGTATACTTCTTCTGCATTCTTGTCCTTCTTTTATACCAGTACACAGAGCGACGGGAAGATGTCTCTTGGGAGGAGCTCCGACCATTAGTTGGCATCGCGATCGCTGCCTTTGTTGAAAGCTCAATTACGGCTTCCTTCTCCTTTCGATCTTTGAGGCAGGATCGTGAGACCACTGGCATATACGTTAAGAGATTGCCTGCGTTTGCAGCCGCACTGGTGCTAGCTCCCAACAAGTCACCCTTGCTAGAAATGTGGGGGTTGTTTCCTTTATATCCAGAGTTGGAAGACACGTAGTTGCCACGCTGTCGGTCCCCGGTTGACTTTTAAATGGAGGTTGTCCTCCGATGTTGTGCTCTCGCTAGCGCCAGAATTGTTCCCCTCTGCTGCGCACTAAACGACATTTTTGTTTGCTTTATTTTTATGTTTCTATTCATTTTGTTCGTACGACCCCTCGCCGGGCAAGGCCAGCTAAGGTCAAGAGTAGAGCGAGGGGAAACTGTATCGTCCTTCGCGGCAGAACCCCATACCGTGGTAAGATCATAGATACTCTCTAGGGCGGGCCGGTGTCAAAGACGATCCTTTCGAATACAGTCACGAATTACCTGCCGGCTGCAAACGTCCTTGAATTGAGATGGGGTAGATCTTTGTCATCGCGCCAGAGGCAAGTTTGGCTACTCTCGTGATGAAGTACCATACTCAGCTACTATCACTCGGGCAGCATAACCCTGTGGCTATCGGAGCGGGGCAAGCCGTCCACCTCTCACGAGGGTAAGTGACATACATCGCTAAAAACGAGGTGACGCTGCAGAGACTAGTCGTGGAGGTCGGACTTGAACGTCTGAAACGTCACAGATAGTAATCATGTGTTTCAGGCTTAACTCATGTGTTTTAAAGTTGTGTCTTCTTTAAGGAAAGAGGAAGCTTTCGTCTGAAGGAAAACAGCCAGTCTCCGAAAAATTCAGAGCGCTGGCCTCTGAAAAAATGGAACTTGTGTCGGCTCAAAGAGAACTTTTAAGCATACAACTTAAAGAGGAGCAAGAGAAGTTGGAACACAACCGTGTATTACGAAAAATGGAGATGGAAGACGCACAGAAACGTTATGAGCACAACGATGCGATTAGGAAGATGCAGATGGAAAAATTTTTATTATAAGAATGCACGCATAAAATTAACATACTTATTCCGAGCAATTACACTATACAGCAAAACCAACTTTTTTCTGGGCATGGGATCTAACCATCTTTTTTTAAGAGATTGAAACATTCATACATAAATTAAATTAAATTTAAATTAAATTAAATTTAAATTTTTTCGAAGATCTAACTTTAGGCCCCGCTTAACGTTGTTACATGAACTCTTAAAACAAAAAGTGTATACCTACCAGTCAAACAAGAAAGTCAAGTAAAGATTTTTCCTTTTTAAATTTTTTGTATACAACAATTGGAAAAGCAAAATTAAAAGGGTCTAGTTTCGAACTTCGAAAGCCTACAACTAAACTTTGGAGGTTAACTTCAAAAAACCGGGGTACGTAGTTTTTGTTATGTCTCAATCTCTTCAAAAAAGTTGGCTAGATCCCATACCCAGACGCACAGTTGTCCAACTGGTTTTAGGATCATCTAGAGGACACAAGACTCAACCAATTTAAAAAATTAAAACAGGGGTTTGTTAACATAATGCAAGGCAAGGATTCGTCGAAGCGTTTTTTTTTTAATTTTTGTTATACACAAGTTAGATACACTATGTAACAAATTTTCCAAAATTTAAAATTTTGTATTCGTGGCATCCGTGAGTTGCATGTCCTTTAAAGTGTATAAAAACTGAATACTACAAATTGTCCCCATGAAATTAACACACTTTTTTCAATATCAATTGTTTTACTGGAGTGGGTTAACAATTAGATTCAGGCTTTTCCTTTCCAGTAACAACTGACCCCAATTGGAAACAGCAATCCATACAAGTTATTCTCACCTGTTTTTCCATCTCAGTTGAGGCATCCCCTTCTTCTGTCCAGCTCGGATGTCGATAAGAAAATCTTCTGGACACACAGACCTGAGAAAAGTGTCAAACGGTCAGGCGTCATAGTGCTTAAGGAGGCATGTCTGTCTCAGCCCAGAAGTAATTTTATTGTAATCCGCCGGTGGAAGCAGAGGAAGAGAAAGACCACCACTCCGACGGCAGGACCAGATGGAGAACGAATTGCAATGTCGTGGTGTCCCAAAACCCCCCCAAAAAGTACCCAAAAAAAAAAAAACTGAATAAAAATCATACATTTCATTATCGCTGTTAACGCAATGATTTTTATTTAAAATAACTACATCTATTCATGAGGACGAAGTCCTTCAAAATGGTTTTCAATTAGAGCCTGCTGAGCCCGCTTTCCTGCCGAGACTCTATTGGAGTTGTCAAACGATTGTATTACGTTCCCTTCATCTACAACATCCAATATCGGAGGGTACTCTGCATCGACAACTGGATCTGCATCGACAACTGAAGCCGAGTAATATTGTGTAGAACAGAAGTAGCTATTATAATTCCTGGTACTCTGCTTATATGTATTTGAATGCCTCTGGACACGATAGGAAATCTTCGTTTCCAAATACGAAAAGTTCGCTCTATTGTATTTTTGCTTCTGATCTGACACTCATTATATAATCAATAATTTGTGTATGATCCCTGAAGGAAATGTCGACGCTGGTTGCAGTTGTCCCAAATATGCGCATCGTGAGAGGATCCATGCCACCTTGCAACGACATCGTTAAACTTTTATTTAAGGAAAGTTTGCTATATTTGAAAAAAAACACGTTTTCCAATATTTTTTTATTTAAAATGTAAATAAAAAATTTATTTTGGTATTCAGTAAGCTGCCTCACATCTATAAATAAAGAGTCACTAATTTGTGATCTGCTTGCAGGTAACAAACGAAATTAATTAAAGAATATTGGATAAAAATTGTAATAATTATAAAAAATGTGAATTTACGAATTAGAAGTATTTATATGTTTAAAAAAGCTAATTAAATTTGAAAAATTAAATAAAACAAGTAAGGAAAGCTGTCTTCGGCTGTGCCGAAGGCTAAATACCTTTCATGAATAAGCGTCACGATTTTCACTGTTTGATCCCCAGTACAGCCTGTGTGAATTTAACTTTAGCTCATACCGAAATTATCGGAGCTATCGATTATATGGGGACGATGTGTTATATTGGTCCAATCTCATTGATTTTTAACATCGACATTCCACATTCTAAAATAGCAACATTTACGAAATTTCACGTTCCTACCGATATAATTACAGGAGTTATCTACCAAAATCCGTTTATCGGAACAATCGATTGTATGGGGGCTATGTGAAATATTTATCCCATTTCAATGATTTTTAACATCGATATTTTACATATAAAAATAGCGATGCTTCCAAAATTTCGCGTTCCTATGTGTTTAATTACAGGACTTATAGCCCAAAATCCGCTTATCGGAATAATCGATTGTATGGGAGCTATGTGAAATATTTATGCCATCTCAATGATTTTCAACATCGATATTTCGCATATAAAATAGCGATACTTCCAAAATTTCACGTTCCTAACTATATAATTACAGGAGTTATCTACCAAAATCCGTTTATCGGAACAATCGATTGTATGGGGGCTATGTGAAATATTTATCCAATCTCGATGATTTTCAACATCGATATTTCACATATAATAAAATTAAAGAAAAGAAGGTCCTGAATGTTCTTAATTATACCATCAAATAGAAAAGAAGGTCCTAAATGTTCTTAATTATACCATCAAGAAAAGAAGGTCCTGAATGTTCTTAATTATACCATCAAATAGAAAAGAAGGTCCTAAATGTTCTTAATTATACCATCAAAATTTAACACGGTTTTATTATTAATAAAATTAGGAATGTGATATATACTGGAAAATTTAATAATTTAGGTGTAAAGTTTTAATGTTAGAAATATATAATTATGTACAATATGGAATTATTTTGTGGCAGACGAAGAAGCCAAATTATCTTTAAAGGTTACAATGAACTTATAAAGTATTATATTCCTTTACAGTCAATTTATTTTTTACTTTTTAGTTAATTTTATAAACCAATAATAAAAGCTTATTTTTAAAAAAGTTTTTTTTCTTTAATTTTATTTTTTACTTTTTAGTTCGGTTTATCAACAAGAAATATACCTATAAGCTTGTGCTTAGAACATCTTTTTTCTTGAATTTATTTTAAATATAAAATATTGTTTAAATTAGTTATGCAATCTTTACTTAGTTATTTTAACATTCCTCATCCGATCCATTTCTTTTAATGCATCAACATTACACGGCTTCTTTGAAGTCAACTTTTGATATTGTACTAAAGCCAATTTATCTTTAAAGGTACAATATCAAAAGCCGCGTGACAACCAAGTTTCGTATGTACATACATTTAACGCAAACTTATGCGTCACAGCAACAGCGGCACAATCAACTATATGAAGCCTGAACGATGATGAAAATTTGCAAAATCCCATCTTAACTGCAAGTTAGTACAATATCAAAAGCAAAATTTCCTGGAATGAAAACTTTCGAATATCTCTACGCGTGCGCCACCTATCGGAATTATTTTTTTGTTATTTTGCGTGGAGGCAGAAAACTAAACGATGATGAAAATTTCAAGATCCTACCTCAACGGGAAGTTCGTTGAAAAACGAATTAATCGAAACTAAATAAAAGCTTATAATTAATTAGAACTGCGTTTCAATAATAATTAGCTGTTTCCTTTTTTCTTCAATTTAATAATTCAAAATCAGCAGAGCCAACTTTTTATGCATAATTGCTCAAAAGAGTGAAGGAATTAGCCGAATGTTGTATTCTTCAGCGCCATCTGCATATCAATAGACAATGCTCATAAGAGTAAAGGAATTCACCGCGTGGTAAGTAAAAGTACTTTTGGAATACACCACCCGGCGAATTCCAATCTTCTTTCTATGGCAATAGGGAAAAACGGCTAAACTTGGGTGATGATTGGATTTTTGCAAATAAACCTGATCGATGGTGAAAATTTCAAAACCCCAGCTCAACGGGGAGTTAGTTCAAAATCGAAAGCAAAATCTCTGTAAATAAATCAGAAACAACTTCATAACCAACAAATTTTCCCTGTGGCAGAGATCGGCATCAGGTAACTTATTTGGTACTCTAATCAGAGAACTGTAATTATTCACATTTTCATGAACTTAGTTGGCTAACCACAAGACACACATAACATTGTGCATATTGGAGTGCATAATGCTATGGATACACACAATAAATCTTATTTAATCAGATCAAAATTGTACCCTGACACACACAAAATTTAAGTTTAATTTAATCAGATTCAAATTTTACCCTGACACACACAAAATTTAAATTTAGCAGCATATAATTGCGGATTTGGGCCTTCCCTGCAAAAATCGAGAGTACTCTATTTCCTATCCAAAGAGTACTCCAATTGGAGCATCAGAGTACTCCAGATGTAATCCTTTTTCATATAAAAATTGTGCTCCAATTAACATTGCGATGTCCTAGGACTGGACCACCTACTCCAACCTTCGCTTTGTTTCTGCTACTCCATGGAGTTCCTACCGTCAGAGTACTTTGCAATGTATTCCAATGTTGTTACTTCTTGGAGTATATACTGTCAAAGAGATAGTGTCGTGATTTTCGTCGATAAGGCAGGAGCAATGATCGGCTTTCAAAAAGCTGAAAGTGGTCCGTTGAGGTATACAAAGGATTAGTATTGGAGTACTCTAATATCAAACAATTGGAACACATAATCCAACGATTTTTGCAGGGCCCTGCAAAAATCGAGAGTACCCTATTTCCTATCCAAAGAATACTCCAATTGGAGCATCAGAGTACTCCAAATGTAATACTTTTTCATATAAAAATTGTGCTCCAATTAACATTGCGATGTCCTAGGACTGGACCACCTACTCCAACCTTCGCTTTGTTTCTGCTACTCCATGGAGTACCTACTGTCAGAGTACTTTGCAATGTACTCCAATGTTGTCACTCCTTGGAGTATATATTGTCAGAGCGATAGTGTCGTGATTTTCGTCGATAAGGCAGGAGCAATGATCGGCTTTCAAAAAGCTGAAGGTGGTCCGATTATGTAGACAAAGGATTACTATTGGAGTACTCCAATATTAGAAAATTGGAACACATAATCCAACGATTTTTGCAGGGTTATTGCGGCAACAGAGAACGTAGAAAATATTTTGTATAAGTAAATTTTGACGTATGGAAAAAGCACGTGCAAAAGGAAATATTCTGTGAATAAATATTCAGTTTACGTGGTTTTCAGCATTTATATTGCTTTATTTTGGTGTTCTCTTATAGCGGCGTCACAATCAATGTTTGCCGCAGCATTATGTATTGACAGATGAGTTGAACGTGGGTATATATGTAGAGAACGACACATCGCGCATCACGAGCGACATCTGACATGCAAAAGTTGGCAACTTTCAACTTTGTATGCATGAAAAGCATAAGAAGAAGCATTTTACACTTGGCTCTCATATAGTTGATTGTGCCGCTGTTGCTGTGACGCATAAGTTTGCGTTAAATGCATGTACATGCGAAACTTGGTTGTCACGCGGCTATTATATTTAAGTGTTTAGATTTGATTACAGACAGCCGTCAGGTGAAACTAAATAAAAGCTTATAAAAAAGTTTTTTTTTCTTTAATTTTATTTCTCATATTACATTAACACTTAATTCTAGCATTTGAATCACGCAAATGAAAACACAATCAGTAAAATCTAATAAATTAATTAGAACTGCGTTTCAATAATAATTAGCTGTTTCCTTTTTTCTTCAATTTAATAATTCAAAATCAGTTGGCTCTGCTTTTTATGCATAATTGCTCAAAAGAGTGAAGGAATTAGCCGAATGTTTTATTCTTCAGCGCCATCTGCATATCAATATACATATAATGCTTAGTGCCATCTGCATATCAATATACATGTAATGCTTAGTGCCATCTGCATATCAATAGACAATGCTCATAAGAGTAAAGGAATTCACCGCGGGTAAGTAAAGGTACTTTTGGAATACACCACGCGCCGAATTCCAATCTTCTTTCTATGGCAATAGGGAAAAACGACTAAACTTGGGTGATGATTGGATTTTTGCAAATAAAGCAATATTTTAGATTTTTTTTTTTTGTATAATGCATTGTCAGTAAAACCTGATAGATGGTGAAAATTTCAAAACCCCAGCTCAACGGGGAGTTAGTTCAAAATCGAAGGCAAAATCTCTGTAAATTAAATTTTTCAAATATCTCTACCCATGCGCCGCCTATCGGAATTATTTTTTTATTATAGTGCATTGGGGTATAAAACTAAACGATGATGAAAATTTCAAGATCCTACCTCAACGGGAAGTTCGTTGAAAAACGAATTAATCGACACTGAAAACTGACCTTCGCATTTCTTAAATAGAGCGACTCACGCGCCACCAAGCGGGCCCAATTGATTAAGTAATACACACGCTAAATATTAGCCAAATCTGTCCATAATTTGGATTTTCAGTTTTTATTACCCCGATCTCAGCTCCATCTAGCGGATTTTTTTTTTGGGAAAATATTTCTTTTCATGGTAGTAATACATGTTCCAAATTTCAGCCAAATCGCACCATAAATGCGATTTTTGAAAATATAGCGACCCGCGCGCCACCTATCGAAATTTTTTTTTTATAATATTGCATTGTCATCGGGGTTATACATGGGTGCAGAATTTCAGATCAATCGGACACCGGGAAGTGTATCAAATTTAGCTTGCAAGATTTGTTAACAGACAGCCGTCAGGTGAAACTAAATAAAAGCTTATAAAAAATAGCAATACGTCCAAAATTTCACATTCCTACGTGTTTAATTACAGGAGTTATAGCCCAAAATCCGTTTATCGGAATAATAGATTGTATGGGAGCTATGTGAAATATTTATCCCATCTCTATGAGTTTCAACATCTATATTTCACATATAAAAATAGCAATACTTACAAAATTTCACGTTCCTACGTGTTTAATTACAGGAGTTATAGCCCAAAATCCGTTTATCGGAATAATAGATTGTATGGGAGCTATGTGAAATATTTATCCCATCTCTATGAGTTTCAACATCTATATTTCACATATAAAAATAGCAATACTTACAAAATTTCACGTTCCTACGTGTTTAATTACAGGAGTTATAGCCCAAAATCCGTTTATCGGAATAATCGGTTGTATGGGAGCTATATGTTATATTGGTCCGATTTTGCTGGTTCCGACAAACGATTCCTATATTGGAAAATGGTGGCCGCATACCAAATTTCAGCCAAATATCTCAAAAACTGAGGGACTAGTTTGCGTTCAAACAGACAGACAGACAGACGGACATGGCTAAATCAACTCATCTCGTCATCCTGATCATTTCGGTATACTTATTGATGGGTCTATCTCTTCTTCTTCTCATATTTAGAAACATCGGACCAAAGTTATAATACCATTTCATGTTCATGAAAGGTATAAAAATAAAAATTTACTATTCGCGGACCGGCACTTGAACCTGCGACCTCCCGCATCATAATCCGGACGATTAACGCCTGGGCTACATCGACATCTATAGGGCGAGTGTCAAATCATCATCATCATTTATTGGCGCTTAACCGCCTAAGCGATTTTAGCCGTCGCCTATCAAAGCACGCCAGTCATTCCTTTTTAGCGATAACTGACGCCAATTGGAAACCCCAAGGGAGTTCAAGTCATTCTCCACCTGTTGTTTCCATCTCAGTCGAGGCCTCCCCCTTCCTCTGCTGCCGAATTCGGGTGACGATTGGAAAACCTTCTGGGCTGGAGCTTCTTTGTCCATTCGCATGACGTGACCCAGCCAGCGGAGCCTTTGGGCTTTAATTCGCTGGACTATGGTCAGATCTGCGTAAAGCTCGTACAGCTCATCGTTAAATCTCCTTCGATACTCGCCGTCGGCATCACGGGAAGGACCATAAATCTTCCGGAGAACTTTTCTCTCAAATACTCCAAGGGCCATCTCATCTTCTCTTGACATTGTCCATGAATCTGAGCCATACATCAGGACAGGTATGATGAGAGACTTATAGAGCGTGATCTTTGTTCTTCGAGAGAGGACTTTACTTCTCAATTGCCTACTCAGTCCAAAGTAGCACTTGTTCGCAAGAGTGATTCTCCGTTGGATTTCTAGACTGATATTATTTTCGGTGTTAATGCTGGTTCCCAAATAGACGAAGTCCCTCACAGTTTCAAATTTGTAACTTTCAACAGTGACGTGGCTGCCAAGGCGCAGGTGCGCCGATTCTTTTTTGATGACAGCAAATACTTCGTCTTGTCCTCGTTGACCGCAAGACCCACTTTTTTCGCTTCCTTATCCAGTCCAGAGAAGGCAGCGCTTACGGCGCGGTTGTTAAGGCCAATGATATCAATATCATCGGCATACGCCAGCAATTGCACGCTCTTGTAATAGATTGTACCATTGCGGTTTAGCTCTGCTGCTCGAATTATCTTCTCCAGCATCAGGTTGAAGGAAATCGCACGAAAGGGAGTCGCCCTGTCTGAAGCCTCGTTTGGTTTCAAATGGCTCAGAGAGGTCCTTCCCGACTCTGACGGAGCTGTTAGTATTGCTCAACGTCATTTGGCAAAGCCGTATAAGCTTTGCAGGGAAGTCAAATTCAGACATGGCGGCATACAGGCAACTCCTTTTTGCGCTGTCAAAAGCGGCTTTGAAATCGACAAAGAGATGGTGTGTGTCGATTCTTTTATCATGGGTCTTCTCCAGGATTTGGCGTATCGTGAAAATCTGGTCGATGGTAGACTTACCAGGTCTAAAGCCACACTGATAAGGTCCAATCAGCTTGTCTACGATGGGCTTCAGTCTTTCACACAATACGCTAGAAAGAACCTTATATGCGATATTAAGAAGGCTGATTCCGCGGTAGTTGGTGCGGTTAGCGGGATCGCCTTTCTTGTGGATTGGGCAGAGCACACTTAAATTCCAATCTGGAGGCATGCACTCGTCTGACCGTATTCTGCATAAGAGCTGATGCATGCTTTTTACCAGCTCTTCGCCTCCGTGTTTGAACAGCTCGGCGGGTAGTCCGTCTTTTCCAGGCGCTTTGTTGTTTTTGAGCCGGGATTTAGCTATTCTCACTTCATCATAGTCAGGTGGTGGGACGACTTTTCCATCGTCAGGGATTGGGGTATCGGGTTCGACGTCTCCCTCGCAATTTAGCAGTGAGGAGAAGTGCTCCCTCCATAATTTAAGTACACTCTGTACGTCGGTTACCAGGTCGCCATTATTGTCCTTACAGAAACTTGCCCCGGTCTTAAAACCTTCCGTCATCCGCCGGATCTTTTCATAGAATTTTCGGGCATCATTCCTGTCAGCCAGCATCTCAAGCTCCTCACACTCACGCCTTTCGGCCTCACGTTTCTTTTTTTTTTTTCCATATAACGCATGAACTAAATTTACTTTTGTATGAAAGAAAATACGCAGCACCATTGACAAAAAAAATTCTGAAAATTTTTTGCGATTTTTAACTTGCACATTGTTAGAGTAAAATTGAATGGGCTACAAAACTGCGTACTCAAAAATTTGCTAGACCCTCCGCCAAGAAAGTTGAAAATTTTGATGGCAATTTTTTAAAGTTTGATGAACTCTCCTGAACTTCGTGTAAACTTTGAAACATTAATTTATGTAGTTTCTGTTATAGATTACGCTATATTTAAAATGAAAATTATTAAAAACACACAGATATATATATGTTACGAACTAAACCATTTTAAATTTTTGTGCCAATTAGCCGACCACGGCTGTATATATATGCGCAAAAAGCTACAAGGCAAAAATTATAACTGTTTAATAAATCTCGACAGTTCTAATTAACTGCTCAACAAGAAACTCAACAGTTCTTTCGCAGAAACTCAAAAGCAACAAGAAAGCATCGAAAAACTTACTAAAATCATCCAAGCACAAGCAAGTTTTTCAGCGACATCACAACAGTCCACACCAATTGGCCAGCAGGAATCTTTTATGGATGTAATATCGAAAAACATTCAAGAGTTTCGCCATGACCCAGACTAAAACCAAATTTTCACGAGCTGGTATAGCCGATATGAGGAACAGTTCACAACCGATGCGTGATCATTATCAGATACTCAAAAGACGAGTATAATCTTACGCAAGCTGAGTACACACGTATACGACCGTTATGCACATTTTATATTACCAAGAAAGCCAAAAGAGATCAACTTTCAAGACACCGTAAAGCAACTTACATCATTATTCGACAGGCATGAATCGCTTTTCAGCGTGCGATATAAATGTTTGCAGAACACCATGGGCGACAGCGAAGATTTTGTGACGTACTCCAGTCGCGTTAACAAACTATGCGAAAATTTCATACATGGGCAAGTTAGCAATGCCGAGTTGAAAAGTCTTATATTTATAATTGGATTGCGATCACCTACAAAAGCAGCAAGTTACTACCAATAATAGATGCGAATCCAGCAATTTCGCTCGAACAGCTGGTAAAAGAAGCACAGCGTTTCCAAGAACTGAAGAAGGACGTACAGTTGGTTGAAGGAAATAAACCGAGCACAGTCAATGCAGTGCAATCGTACAAGAAAAAGCAGGCTGAATACATGGCAAAATCAACAAATGCGCGGAACGAAAAAACGCAGCTACAGTCAAACCCGAGACGCCCATGCTGGCAGTGCGGAGAGTTACATTTTTTTAAATTTTGCACGTACGCTAAACACAAGTGCAAAGATTGTGGCAAAATTGGACACAGAGATGGATACTGTGCATGCTGCAACTCACAACCAAACAAAAATAACGAGCGTGGTTCAAGTAGTTCCCGTCCATATACGAAAAATAAACATTTTCGTGCGAAAGTCATAGCAGCCACAGCCAGCGTAAATTGCATACACAATCAAGTGCCTTAGCGGAAGTATATCACGGTAGAAATAATGTCAGTGAAGCTTAAGCTACAATTTGACACAGCAGCCGATATCACAATCATATCAAAAGATAACTGGAAAAAGCTTGGAAAACCAAAATTGCATCAATCCAGTCGCATAGCATCATGTGCACTCAAACAATAGATTCCTATCTTAGGCGAATTTGTATCAACCATACAACATAAAGACGTTTCACAAACAAGCAGCAACTTCGTATCAAATCTTCAAAACTTAAACGTATTTGGAATCGATCTCATAAACAATTTTGGGTATTGGGACCAGCCAATACATGCAATCTGCAACGCAGTCACAACAGCGAAGCATAGTGAAGGTTTGAAAAGCAGCAAAGACGATCTTTTCGCAGCGATTAGCAAACAGTTTCCGATGGTATTACATAAATCAACAGGACATTGTACGAAATTTAAGGTCAACCTAGAGGTCAAAAACAACGCAACTCCAATTTTCAGACCAAAACGTCCAGTTCCATACGCAGCACTCTCAGCGGTAGAACAGGAGTTGAACCGATTGCAAAAAGCTGACATCATCAGTCCAATCACATACTCAGATTGGGCAGCACCGATAGTTGTGGTACGTAAACCTAATAATCAAATTCGTATTTGTGCAGATTATTCCACAGGGTTAAATTACTGTATGGAGCCAAACTAATATTCATTACCACACGCTGATGAAATTTTTGCAAAAATGTCACAATGCAAAATATTTAGCAAAATTGATCTCTCTGATGCGTATCTCCAGTTCGAGGTTGATGACATGTCAAAGAAGATGCTCACAATCAATACGCATAAAGGTCTATTTCATTTCAACCGCCTTCCACCGGGAGTAACTTCAGCACCAGGTGCTTTTCAAAAAAACAGTTCTCTCCGGGTTGGATGGAGTAATAGCCTATTTGGACGACATCATTATTGCAACGTCCACGTCACAGCAAAACTATGATTTAGTTGTGGAAGTCATGAAACGTTTCCAAGAGCACAACCTTAGAATAAACTGGCCGAAATGCGAAATTTTTCAAACAACTATTAAATATCTTGGTCATATCATAGACACCAACGGAATTTATCCAGATCCAGCAAAAATTGACGCTATTCGAAACATGCCACATCCCACAAATGTTTCTGAGCTTCGATCCTTCCTAGGAGCAATAAACTATTATTGGAAATTCATACCGTATGAGCTAACTACGCCATCCGTTGGATGAGTTACTCAAAAACTACGCAAAATGGATTTGGAGCAGTAATTGTGAAAAAGCTTTTACCGAATTTAAAACGATTCTACAGTCGAATTTATTGCTCACATATTACGACCCTTCATTACCTATAGTCGTAGCAGCCGATGCATCTACAAATTTTACACAAAATGCCAAATGGAGCAAGCAAAGTAGTGTATCACATCTCGCGTACGCTAACAGCTACCGAACAAAAATATAGTCAGATCGAAAAAGAAGCTTTAGCGTTAGTCTACGCTTGCACAAAGTTCCATCGAATGATCTATGGTCGCAAATGCACACTTTTTTTTGGCTCAAATCAGGGAATTCCAGCGCATACAGCAAACCGCTTACAAAGATGGGCATTAGTTTTAATGAGCTACCATTTCAACATTCAGTATGTAAAGACAACAGGCTTCAGACTCATGAAATTTGGCACAACATATACTAGCAATATAGGTGATGAAATTGGACGAGATCTCTTCCCGACCACGCCCACTTTCGATATGGAAAATTTCGAAAATTACATAAATTGACATAGTTCGGTAAGGTAAATAGCTAAGATAGTAAAAACTTTAGGTAAATCCTCCTAGGGCCCATATCTTTGTTATCCCGTTCCGAAAATTACCGCTGGGTATATAATGTTCGGTTCACCCGAACTTAGACTTCCTTACTTTTTTTTTTTTTTTTTGAAAGTAGCCCATGCAATTAAATGATTAAAATTTGCACCAAATTTATATGGCTCGATTATATATGTATGGGCATTTCCTGGCGTTGCGCACGTAAAGTTTGAACGAATTTATTGAATTTTCAGTAAGAAGTACCTTAAAAACTGGGGCCGATTTATTATTGTTTACGCGGCATAAGCTATGCTTAGTTCGTTCATTTCATATCTTCTGCATTACATACCAATGTAATTCGCAGATGGTTTATAGAATTTTCTGAATACATAGCTTATAGCCGCTCCAACAAAGGGTGGTTCTAGCACTCACGCTAGCATACGATTAGAAGGGGATCTACGCCCCTAATGACAACGATGCATATAAATAATATTTGGAAGGGATCTACGTCCCTAAATAAATGCTAAGTGTAAATTAATAGGAAATGTGGGTAAAGTGAGTGTCAATCAGCTTAAGCTGCTAACTGGCTCAGAGCCTAGTGCTGAGTATCATTCAGCTGTTGCTGCTAACTGTCTCATTAGGCCTAGCGCTCACCCTCATTAAATAACTTTTAGAAGGGATCTACGTCCCTAAATAAATACCAAGTATAAAACAATAAAATGTGGGTAAAGTGAGTGTCAATCAGCTAAAGCTGCTAACTGCCTCAGAGCCTAGTGCTGAGTATCATTCAGGCCTAGCGCTCACCCTCATTAAACAATACCAATAAAGTTTAATAAAAGGATTTTACAGTCCACTAAACTAGATAGAAAATTAAAATAAATAAAATTAAAAAGTTTTTGGTTGAGGTGGGATTCGAACCGGCAACCCCGGCCAAATCCCTCAACCATAAACTGCTCGCCGCCCACCATTTAACTTCAGCTTAGACATGGTCCTTCGAGCCAATTCAAACCATCACCTATGGCTCTTTACTAGACGACTAAGCCGTCTAGGGCGGGGAGTATGTTTACGCGGCATAAGCTATGATTATTTCGTTCATTTCATATCTTCCGCATTACATAGCAATGTAATTCGCAGATAGTTTATAGAATTTTCTGAATACATCGGTTATAGCCGCTTCAACAAAGGGTGGTTTTAGCGCTAGGGGTGTAAAAGTAGGTCGTCTCCCAGTTGGTGCATCCTGGGTAACTCTAAATGACCTACATAGCCTACAAGGCTAGTTTCTTGTATTGCCGGTTCTACGAGAACGGTACCAGTACTTGTGCTGTTCCCATCGTGCCGAAACGACCCGGGCCGTTTTTCTTATATCGACCCGGCCAAGAGCAATACACTCGGGGTGACCCTGTCTGACATTTAGGCAGGGCTACACCTCGCTACAACAACAACAACAGCGCTCACGCTAGCCTCCTATGCATACGATTAGAAGGGGATCCACGCCCCTAATGACAACGATGCATATAAATAATATTTGGAAGGAATCTACGTCCCTAAATAAATGCTAGGTATAAAATAATAGGAAATGTGTGTAAAGTGAGTGTCAATCAGCTTAAACTGCTAACTGCCTCAGAGCTTAGTGCTGAGTATCATTCAGCTGTTGCTGCTAACTGTCTCGTTAGGCCTAACGCTCACCCTCATTAAATAACAAAAATGAAGTTTAATAAAAGGATTTTGCAGTCCACTAGACTAGATAGAAAATTAAAAAGCTTTTGGTTGAGGTGGGATTCGAACCGGCAACCCCGGCCAACTCCCTCAACCATATAATATAACAACAACAATATTAATAAACTGCTCGCCGCCCACCATTTAACTAAAGCTTAG
>CAXKVI010000011.1:421204-628855 GCA_964058755.1 Campiglossa producta
GGTCACTAATTGGTCAGCAGTTCTCACTAATTGGCCAGCCATAGAAAATTTTTAATTAATTTTTTTAAGTTTTTTGAGTGTTATCGATTAAGATGTTGGCACCCCATTGGTCGAAATTTGGAAAAGCTTGTATGCCAAATACATAATTGGCCACTGTCAGTCGTAATTAGTCAGCAGGTCTCACTAATTGGTCAGCCATAGGACATTTTTTATGAAATTTTAAAATTTTGCAAGGCAAAAGTAATTTACCTTGATCATCCACCAATTACTGACGTTGACATGTTATCGATTCTTTCCCAAGAACATGTGCGGTCTCTAAAATTACGTGAACTACTGTGGACACAGATACAATCACTTCAACATCACTCATTAGGCGAACATGCGACTGTAGCCCAGGCGTTAGGCATTAAGATTATCAAGGCGGGTGACTTAAGTTCGATGCTGGTTATGGTAAGTGTTTTTTTTTTTTTTTTTTGATAATTTATAAGTCATAAATATTTATTAAAAAAATGCATTCCTCTCTTCTTATTATTTTTTATTTTTTATTTTGAAACATTATTTACAATTATCTCTTGACAGGTATAAAAATTAAATATTTGCGTATATTAATCCCACTCCCGGAATTTTGAACGTATTTTAAAAAGCAACTATTTTAGTAAATTGCAAATAAAAACTGCAAAGGTATGGAGCCGCTAAAGGGTCAAATACATAAAGCTTTGTTAACCTCGCTGACCAATTAGTGAGACCTGCTGACCAATTATGACCAATTAGTGACCAATTATTTGGCATACTAACTTTTCCAAATTTCGACCAATGGGGTGCCAACATCTTAATCGATAACACTCAAAAAACTTAAAAAAATTTATTAAAAATTTTCTATGGCTGACCAATTAGTGAGACCTGCTGACCAATTATGACCAATTAGTGACCAATTATTTGGCATATTTGTTTTTTGAAATTTAAAGTATATATGGTGCCTGCGGAAGTAAATCACTTTTGCCTTGGAAAATTTAAAAACGTCATACAAAATTTTCTATGGCTGACCAATTAGTGAGACCTACTGACCAATTATGACCAATTAGTGACCAATTATTTGGCATATTTGTTTTTTGAAATTTAAAAACGTCATCAAAAATTTTCTATGGCTGACCAATTAGTGAGACCTGCTGACCAATTATGACCAATTAGTGACCAATCATTTGGCATACTAACTTTTCCAAATTTCGACCAATGGGGTGCCAACATCTTAATCGATAACACTCAAAAAACTTAAAAAAATTTATTAAAAATTTTCTATGGCTGACCAATTAGTGAAACCTACTGACCAATTATGACCAATTAGTGACCAATTATTTGGCATATTTGTTTTTTGAAATTTAAAGTAAATGACTTTTCCCTTGGAAAATTTAAAAACGTTATAAAAAATTTTCTATGGCTGACCAATTAGTGAGACCTGCTGACCAATTATGACCAATTAGTGACCAATTATTTGGCATATTTGTTTTTTGAAATTTAAAGTATACAGGGTGCCTGCGGAAGTAAATGACTTTTCCCTTGGAAAATTTAAAAACGTCATAAAAAATTTTCTATGGCTGACCAATTAGTGAGACCTGCTGACCAATTATGACCAATTAGTGACCAATTATTTGGCATATTTGTGTTTTAAAATTTAAAGTATACAGGGTGCCTGCGGAAGTAAATGACTTTTCCCTTGGAAAATTTAAAAACGTTATAAAAAATTTTCTATGGCTGACCAATTAGTGAGACCTGCTGACCAATTATGACCAATTAGTGACCAATTATTTGGCATATTTGTTTTTTGAAATTTAAAGTATACAGGGTGCCTGCGGAAGTAAATGACTTTTCCCTTGGAAAATTTAAAAACGTTATAAAAAATTTTCTATGGCTGACCAATTAGTGAGACCTGCTGACCAATTATGACCAATTAGTGACCAATTATTTGGCATATTTGTTTTTTGAAATTTAAAGTATACAGGGTGCCTGCGGAAGTAAATGACTTTTCCCTTGGAAAATTTAAAAACGTCATACAAAATTTTCTATGGCTGACCAATTAGTGAGACCTACTGACCAATTATGACCAATTAGTGACCAATTATTTGGCATATTTGTTTTTTGAAATTTAAAAACGTCATCAAAAATTTTCTATGGCTGACCAATTAGTGAGACCTGCTGACCAATTATGACCAATTAGTGACCAATCATTTGGCATACTAACTTTTCCAAATTTCGACCAATGGGGTGCCAACATCTTAATCGATAACACTCAAAAAACTTAAAAAAATTTATTAAAAATTTTCTATGGCTGACCAATTAGTGAAACCTACTGACCAATTATGACCAATTAGTGACCAATTATTTGGCATATTTGTTTTTTGAAATTTAAAGTAAATGACTTTTCCCTTGGAAAATTTAAAAACGTTATAAAAAATTTTCTATGGCTGACCAATTAGTGAGACCTGCTGACCAATTATGACCAATTAGTGACCAATTATTTGGCATATTTGTTTTTTGAAATTTAAAGTATACAGGGTGCCTGCGGAAGTAAATGACTTTTCCCTTGGAAAATTTAAAAACGTCATAAAAAATTTTCTATGGCTGACCAATTAGTGAGACCTGCTGACCAATTATGACCAATTAGTGACCAATTATTTGGCATATTTGTGTTTTAAAATTTAAAGTATACAGGGTGCCTGCGGAAGTAAATGACTTTTCCCTTGGAAAATTTAAAAACGTTATAAAAAATTTTCTATGGCTGACCAATTAGTGAGACCTGCTGACCAATTATGACCAATTAGTGACCAATCATTTGGCATACTAACTTTTCCAAATTTCGACCAATGGGGTGCCAACATCTTAATCGATAACACTCAAAAAACTTAAAAAAATTTATTAAAAATTTTCTATGGCTGACCAATTAGTGAGACCTGCTGACCAATTATGACCAATTAGTGACCAATTATTTGGCATATTTGTTTTTTGAAATTTAAAGTATACAGGGTGCCTGCGGAAGTAAATGACTTTTCCCTTGGAAAATTTAAAAACGTCATAAAAAATTTTCTATGGCTGACCAATTAGTGAAACCTACTGACCAATTATGACCAATTAGTGACCAATTATTTGGCATATTTGTTTTTTGAAATTTAAAGTATACAGGGTGCCTGCGGAAGTAAATGACTTTTCCCTTGGAAAATTTAAAAACGTTATAAAAAATTTTCTATGGCTGACCAATTAGTGAGACCTGCTGACCAATTATGACCAATTAGTGACCAATTATTTGGCATATTTGTTTTTTGAAATTTAAAGTATACAGGGTGCCTGCGGAAGTAAATGACTTTTCCCTTGGAAAATTTAAAAACGTCATAAAAAATTTTCTATGGCTGACCAATTAGTGAGACCTGCTGACCAATTATGACCAATTAGTGACCAATTATTTGGCATATTTGTGTTTTAAAATTTAAAGTATACAGGGTGCCTGCGGAAGTAAATGACTTTTGCCTTGGAACATTTAAAAACGTCATAAAAAATTTTCTATGGCTGACCAATTAATGGGACCTGCTGACCAATTATGACCAATTAGTGACCAATTATTTGGCATACTAACTTTTCCAAATTTCGACCAATGGGGTGCCAACATCTTACGGCCACCTTGGAAAATTTTAAAGTGGCATACAATTTTTCCTATGGCTGACCAATTACTGAAACCTTCTGACCAATTATGACCAATTAGTGACCAATTATTTGGCATAAAATCTTTTTCAAATTTCGACCAATGGGGTGCCAGCATCTTACAGCTTAAAATCGCCCTCCAACCATTCCCACTTTCGATATCGAAAACTTCGAAAATCACCTAAATTGACATAATTCGGTAACGGAAATGGCTAAAATGATATAATTTCAAGGTGAATCGCCCTGGTCATCCTCTTATGATTTTTCGATAAATTTTTTATAGTGGGCGTGGCACCGCCCACTTTTAAGGGTGGATTTTTTGAAAATTTGAGTGGTCGTAACTTTTAAACCGATTAAGATAGAACGATGAAATTTGGCACAACGCACACTAGTATCGTTGGGAGTATATCTGATGAAATTGGATAAAATCGCCCTCCAACCATGCCCACTTTCGATATCGAAAATCACATAAATTGAAATAATTCGGTAACGGAAATTAGGTAAATCTTCCTAGGGCCTAATGATTGTTATCCCGTTCTAAAAATTACCGCTGGGTATTGAATGTTCGGTTCACCCGAACTTAGACTTCCTTACTTGTTTTCTAAAATTTTGTATAAGCGGTTATCTAATTTCTATAATGGGTGGTATGTATGTATATTTGTGACCTATGGCTGTCCGTTAACTAAAAATATTCGCAGCAAATTTTTTTCTCGAAAAAAGCAGCACAATATAAAAACATGTCTCATGAAAAAGTCAAGATAAAACAAATTCATATACAGATGTTTTAAAAAAAGAAAAAACTCTTTTCAATGAAAAAAAATTATTGCCCGGAGCTGTTCTCGAACCTCCATCCGTTCGCTCGATTACCGCTGCGCTAACCACTGCTCTACCGCTTTATCTACAAATTCATTGTCAAATCACCAATTCAAGCTGTATGGGCAATGAGCGAGGGAATGAAAATAGTTTCTCTAATAATAGGAGGGGCTTGTTGAGTGAAAGATTGAAAGGTTCGTTTTGCAGAAATATGAGTTCTATTTATAGAAAATTATTATACATGGTTTTTTTTTAAATCTTTTTAGTGTTGGTAAATAACAAATTCTGGTTAGGGCAAAATCTAGCCTTTTGCAAAGACTGCTTGAGGGGTCTCCATCTGTTTTCCTTGATCATAACTTGGCAATATTTAAAAGACACTTTAAATTGATTTTTTATTTGATTTAAAAAAATATATAAACTGATTTTTAAAACCATGCCTATTGACTTTTGTATGGTCTTAATCCATCGGGTTGTAAATCTGCCCTTTTAAAAATTATTATATATATACATATGAATAGAAATCAGTTGTTGCCTTCAGTAAAATTTAAGACGACCGCTAACCACTTGATTTAGTTCAAAATTTGAGTACATATTAAATATGTTGTCGACTTTTATATTTTAAATAGGGAGTCTATCAGCAACTTTGTCTCAAACAGTACAAATCACTAAAATTTATAGAAGTAATCTACCGAAGTTCGATAAATAGACTACTATATTTGAAAAAATTTCGCAACTTCGATCTTATATCAACAAAAATTAGACCATTCAGACCTATATAAATGGTAATTTCTGGAAAAATTTACCAAAAACCCAAATTGTATAGGCGGTTATCGCATTTCTTTGATGGGTGGTATGTATGCATATATATGACCTAAAATTATTATTTCATATGGCTTTCCGTCAACTAAAAATATTCGCAGCAATTTTTTTCTCGAAAATAGAGATCACAAACATAAAAATATTGTTTATAAAAATTTAAAAAAGTCAAGATTAGAAATATTTCTATATTAAAAAAAAACCGCGTGTAGCCAGAAGTTAACTTCTTAAGTTCAGAAATAACGAAATATGAATAAGATGTCTTCGAGAATGGTTTAGATTCACAATATCTTACTTCCGGGAAGTGGACCAGAACGATCCATTCGAAAATATCTTATATATCGTGCGTTTTCCTTAAAATTTGGTACATGGGTAGAATTAGGCCTAAATTAACATGGGCCAATACGAATGGGATATAGAGAAAGAGGGGCGTGGTAGAAGGAAAGAGGCCAATGAAGAACAAAAGGGAGGGAGATAGGAAAGAGAGTTGTTCGAAGAAAGATAGGAAGACTAGGTGGCAAGCCTGATTGAAGTTTTAATATTTGGAAAACGGTCGCACATACCTTTCACTTGATACCCATATAGGCATATCTTGCTAGCTATTAAAAAAAAATAGATAGGTGGCAACCCTTTGAACCGCCCCAAGTGGCAACCGCCATGTATATAGTCTTAGAACAGCGGTCACCAAAACTCTAATTGCAGCAATGTTAGTAACTGCAGCAGTGTTAGTGAAAAACGACTAGTTGAGTGCCCATCTGCTAACGTCGCATCGTTCAGTAGCTTACGGGCAAGCAAAAATACGATAAATAGGTACTTTATGATGCCCAATGCTTTCGAGCAACTCCAATGCCTTTTATGTCACACATCTTTTTCATGTACTAAGCTATTTCCTCTAAAAGGACATTCTGAGCTTTTCCATAAAAACATAAAAGATCCAACCGAAACTAAAAGAATTATTTATAGAAAAAAAATATATTTTAGTTTCTTTTTACATTGATTTTCCCCACCAATCCCTTCCATTTTAACCAACCAAGTTTCAATTTGGTTAATATACAAATATTTTTGTTTTTTTCTAAATAATTCTTCATTTTTAGTTTGGGTTAATTCATTTATGTTTTTATGGAAAAACTCAAAATGTCTTTTTAGGGGAAATAGCTTAGCATTGAAGTTGCTCGAAAGCTTTGGGCATCATATAATTTTTTCATATTACATTGTGCGACGTGGTATAAAAGCGCATGAAAACGAATTATGCGCGTACGTTGTTGTCTTTTTGCCTGCCCGCAAGCTACTTAACGATGCGACGCTAGCAGATGGTCAGTTGACTTTTGCGCTCTTACTCCGACAAAACGAGAGAGTATAGCAATCTGTGTGAGTTGAGCATTGCACCTCAGTATGGCACTATGACGATATCTGTCTTAGAATGTGTGATTTCTTACGCACTTTATTTAAGAGAAGAATCAAAGAACAGGATGTAAAAAGTAATTGACAAAAAATAGGGTTACAATGCTAATATGTTGAACATGTATGTATTATAAAGTAGTGACATTTTATATACTACAGGGTGCACTCGATGAGCTTCGTACTCTCCAACAGAATGAATCATACTACTAATAATGCCAAATTTAATACAAAACGGCAAAGCGGTTCCCGAGATATAAGGAAATTAAATAAAATACGGTTTGGGGGCAACCCTAGCTGGCAACCCTTCTAGAAATTATCATATTTGAAATGCGACCGAAAATGCCTTTCATTTGATACCCATATTGGCATATATTGCTCAATATTAAAAAAAAAATGAGATAGGTGGCAACCCTGTGAACAGAATGAATCATACATACTATCTATAATGCGGAACTTTATCCAAATCGGTCGAGCGGTTCCCGAGATATAGATAAAAATAAATAAAATGCGGTTAGGTGGCAATCTTAGGTGGTAACCCTTCTCTAAATTTACATATTTGGAATACGGTTGAAAATACCTTTCATTTGATACCCATATTGGCATATTCTGCTCAATATTTAAAAAAAATTAGACAGTTGGCAACCCTTTGAACCGCCCCAAGTGGCCACACCCACGCGTATAATCTTAGAATGAATCATACTATCAATAACGTCAAACCTTATCCAAATTGGTCGAGCGGTTCCCGAGATATAGAGAAAAATAAATAAAATGCGGTTAGGTGGCAACCCTAGGTAGCAACCCTGCTTGAGATTTCCGTTTTTGGAATACGGTCGAAAATACCTTTCATTTGATACCCATATTGGCATCTAATCTAATCTTGGCTTGCGCCATAAGTCTCCCTTTCCTCTGCTGCCGAATTCGGGTGTCGATAGGAAAACTTTCTGTGCTGGTGCTTCTCTGTCCATTCGCATAACAGGACCCAGCCAGCGGAGCCTTTGGGCTTTAATCCGCTGAACTATGGTCAGGTCTGTGTAAAGCTCCTACAACTCATCGTTAAATTTCCTTCGATACTCGCCGTTGGCATCACGGGAAGGACCATAAATTTCCGGAGAACTTTTCTCTCAAATACTCCAAGGGCCATCTCATCTTCTCTTGACACTGTCCATGATTCCGAGCCGTACATCAGGACTGGTATGATGATAGACTTATAGAGCATGATCTTTGTTTGTCGAGAGAGGACTTTACTTCTCAATTGCCTACTTAGTCCAAAGTAACACTTGTTGGCAAGGGTGATTCTCCGTTGGATTTCTAGACTGATATTATTTTCGGTGTTAATGCTGTTTCCCAAATAGACGAAAATTCTCACCGTTTCAAACTTGTAGCTATAAACGGAGACTTGGCTGCCAAGGCGCAGGTGCCCCGGTTCTTTCTTTGATGACAGCAGATACTTCGTCTTGTCCTCGTTCACCGCAAGACCCACTTTTTTCGCTTCCTTATCCAACCCAGAGAAAGCAGCGCGGCTGTTATTATTCGTTTTGCCGGGTCGTCAACTTTAAAGTGTGTTCTCATCCGAGGCTTCGGTACATTAGTTTTGATTGGAATTAAGTTTTTTACGTGGCGGGTCCCAAAACCCAGCGCACAGCCTGTTTCGGGGTTTTTGGAAAATATTTACACATTTATATAGCGAGCCGCTTGCTTCAAGACAGACGCCTGCTTGCAGCCGCACCTCATGGTGAACAGACGCTGCCAAAAGACTTCGGTGAGCCCTTAAACCAAGTATAACAGAGTAGCCCTACCGGGGCTCCCTATCTTTCTGCCGCGAGCCTAGATAGCTCACGTTGCCCAAAGTGTACGAACGAGGACGCAAGAGTCAGGATTGGGCAAGGTCGCACAGCAACCACATCCCATTACACACTCATATTGGCATATCTTGCTCAATATTTAAAAAAAAAAAAAAAACAAGTAAGGAAAGCTGTCTTCGGCTGTGCCGAAGGCTATATACCTTTCATGAATAAGTGTCACGATATTCACTGTTCGATCCCCAGTACAGCCTGTGTGAATTTAACTTTAGCTCATACCGAAATTATCTGAACTATCGATTATATGGGGGCGATGTGTTTTGTTGGTCCAATCTCATTGATTTTTAACATCGACATTCCACTTTCTAACAGAGCAATAGTTACGAAATTTCAGGACCCTACCTATATAATTATAGGAGTTATAGCCCAAAATACGTTTACCGGAACAATCGATTGTATGGGGGCTATGTGAAATATTTATCTCATCTCAATGATTTTCAACATCGATATTTCACATATAAAAATAGCTATATTTACAAAATTTCACGTTCCTAGCTTAATAATTACAGGAGTTATTAGCCCGAAATCCGTTTATCGGAACAATCGATTGTATGGGAGCTATATGAAATATTTATCCCATCTCAATGATTTTCAACATCGATATTTCACATATAAAAACATCAATACCTACAAAAGTTCACGTTACTAGCTCTTTAATTACAGAAGTTATAGCCCGAAATCCGTTTATCGGAACAATCGATTGTATGGGAGCTATGAATAGTTTTGGTCCGATCTTGCTGGTTCCGACGAATGATTCTTCTCATATAAAATAATGCCTCCATACCAAATTTCATCGAGATATCTCTAAAATTGAGGGACTAGTTTGCGTACAAACAGACGGACAGAAGGACATGGCTAAATCGAATCAACTCATCGTCCTGATCATAACGGTATACTTATTAGCGGGTCTATCTCTTCTTCTTCTCATACTTACAAACATCGGACCAAAGTTATAATACCATTTCATGTTCATGAAAGGTATAATTAGACATTTGGCAACCCTGTGAACCGCCGCAAATGGCAACACCCACGCACGTAATCTTAGAATGAATCATACTATCTATAATGTCAAACTTTATCCAAATCGGTCGAGCGGTTCCCGAGATATAGAAAAAAAAATAAAATGCGGTTTGGTGGCAACCCTAGGTGACAACCCTGCTTGAGATTTACATATTTGGAATGCGGTCGAAAATACCTTTCTTTTGATACCAATATTGGCATATCTTGCTCAATATTAAAAACAATTGAGATAAGTGGCAACCCTGTGAATTGCCCCAAGTGGCAACACCCACGCATATAATCTTAGAATGAATCATACTATCTATAATGCCAAATTCTATCCAAATCAGTAGAGCGTTTTCCGAGATATAAGAATTTTCGTGCCATAACTTCCGTTTCATCGTCATCAATTTTCTCAAATTTTACTCTCAATCAAAACTTCATATCGCGCCTAAGAAGTTAACTTCAAAAATAAAAACAATTTTCAATGACAAAAAAGAAAAAAGATTTGCCCGATAGCTGTAGCAGTACTCCAACCATCAACCGCTCGGCCACTACCCCCTGACGCTTCCCACTAGGCTATCGCTTTATGTACAAATTGATTGTCAGATAATCAATTAAAGCGGCATGAAAAATTTTCATTCGCTTATTATAGATAAATGAAGCGATATTTGTTATATATTAAATAATTGTGTACTGCCTTAGAGGTATACCAAAGAATCCATATCGCTGGCTTCGTGAGCAAATGTCGTAAGTCCATTTTTTTTTAATGAGATTTCAATGCAAACGATGTATTTATAACTGTACTATCGTTTTGCATTAAAATCTCATTAAAAAAAACTGGACTTACGACATTTGCTCACGAAGCCAGCGATATGCATTTTATAAAAATTTATGCATATTTAGTATGGATTTTAGCTTGGCAAATGTTTGTATGAAAAATTTGTTACCGTATTAATATAATAGATAGATAAGTCAAACACCTCTATGAACAAACCGTTTGTATAATAACACAGTGCTATAGCCATTTTACCCTTTTGAAGCGACCTAGTAGAGATTGTTCATCTGGGCGAGTATACAAGATTTGTGACACCCCCAAAATCTGGTTTTAAAGCCAAAAAACCGTTTTTTTTTTTCAGTTTCTTCGAAAAAAAAAAAATTCATTAAAAAACCAATTTTCAACCGATTTCCAAATTCTCAGCGATATGGAGTAGAGAATTGTTGACACTTTCGAAATATTTACAGTGTTTTAATCATTTGAAATATGTATGATATGTTTTTTAAGCCAGAACTAGAAATTTTCGAAGATTTCATGCGGTTTACCAGTTTTGACGTCATTTTTTTGGCACTAATTGACAATGTATGATATTTTTTGGATATATATCATCGAGAGTCAACTACTACTTACTTATGCCAATTTTATTTTTTTGGAAATGACTTCAATTTTTCAAGGTGTAAACCAAAATCTAATATTTTGGTCTCAAGCGCCCTATTTATTTAATTTTATGAAAAAATCAGTGAAATGTCTATGTTTTTTAAAGTTCTTAAGGAAGAAAATAACATAGTCGTTTAACTGATTTTTCACGTATATAAAAAGCTCATACCGCCTAAAAAAAAAAAGAAAAAAACACACCCGCGGCGGCGGCACGCGAAAAGTGACTCTAGTCGGCGGCGTATACCTCTACTACATATGTATGTTAATGCACTCGTGTTTGGTCATTAAACTAGAGTTTTAACTAGAAATTCGATTTTCCGCAAAGCAGTCTGAAAAAAACTAAAATCGTTTTTGGGCCACCCTAGTACTTATATATTTTATGCACTTATGTTTGATCTCAACATGGGAACTAAGCGGCTTCTTCAACCTCAAGCGTTGTTTATTTACCAGGATTGTCAATTTAAAGAGGTGTGTTGGAAATATAAGTAAATATGACAACCCTGAACATATATTATTCTCCTTCATACTCAATTCTTGTATACATATTTTTCTACGCACACTTGCATAGTGCGAAGTCTATATATAAGTTTACTCCTTCATATCAAGATAGAGAATAGTCTTTTTCAGTTTAAGCAACTCACTCTTGTAATTCGGACTCACTGTAAATCTAATGTTATTATATAAATACTTGAATTAAAAAGCTAAAAACCAATAGCATTCTCGGCGGAAACGGGACGGTTGGCAACCGTGGCTGATAGAGTGTAATATTCATACCAGAGATGATTAACTATTGAAAAGTTTCAGCTTCGTTTAGTTAATTCACAAAAAGAAACTATCAAAATGATTTCGTTTCCTTGATTATCAAAATAAAACTATCACGACAATTTTCTTTCGCTGATTCACGAAATGAAATTATCGGAATAATTCGGTTTACAAAATTAAATTATCAAAATGCAAACGCTAACGTTGACACGAAATACGTCAGCGAAAAATTATATATATAAGAGATGCGTATATATGTGACTGTACAAAAAAAATAGTGTATAGAAGGTATAAAGAAAATGGAGAGGAAGAAATATTCAAAGCGGTAGAAAAAAGTTTAGAGCAAAAGTCAAACAAACGAGCTTAACTTAATATTAACATAAGCTTAAACATATTAATCTTGACTACGCTCAACTCCAACAATAGCAGTCACCTCGGCTATGCTGCTCACTAATATAGGATCATCGCCACTCTTGAGCCGAACAAAAACTCTGCCGCGAATGGAGAACGCCGACGCTAACCTTTTTTGCTGCTTAAGCTTAGAGGCATGAGTCATAACAACTCGCAGTTTTCTTGGCAGACTTTCGTAAATACTCACTGGCTCATAGCCCGGCAGATCAATATTAGAGAGAGCAAACCTTCCCTGTTTTTATTTGCAGAATGCAGCGAGTGATTTCAATAATTGATTGCGCTCAGGTGCTGAGATTAACTTAATCAAAATTGGAGGTGAATTGTTTGGTTGTTTATGTGAACCGCTGCTTCCTGTGCTTTGCAGTCGAAACGCATCGCGCAATGGTGGTGGATTATGGCTAGCCGCTCTGCAAATTTTTGAGAACACCTCAGGCAAACACTCACTATTTGTTTGCGGGACGCCAGTGATAATTAAGTCGGTGGCGACCGCGTTGGCTTCAAGAGCATTAATATGGTTCTGAGCTGCAATCGCAATTCGAAGCAAGAGAGTGTCAGCGCATGCGTTTTCAAGTGCACCCACCCTCTTCTCAATTGTAATAAGCGATGACATAAAGTTTGCAGTTTCAGCAACCAACTCACCAAATCTCTGCATCATGCGTTCCTCCGTTTTCCGAAATTCTGTTGTCAATTCTTTAATTATTGACTCTCTCAGTTCCTAAAATTTCCTATCCTCCGTTCTAAGAAATTCTGTTGTCAATTCTTTAATAATTGACCCTCAGTTCCTCAAATTTCCTATCCAAACCGGTTGTTGCTGGTGTGAGAGGCGTTTTTTGAGGGGAAGCTGTTCCTCTTGTAGTAACTCTGCGCGCCATTGTTCTTGTAGAATTGTTTATTTTTCTTTCGTTGCCCCTCAGGGTTGGCAATTTTTTTTTCGCTTTTTCCCATAAATTTGGTATGGGGAAAAATTACATTTTTTTTTTCAAAGTGAAATTTCTTTTAATTTTTGAAACTTTTTTTCAAATATTTTTACACACTCTCAAATATGAAGCTTTGAAGATCCAAAATGGTTAGGCATGTGCGATTATCTTAACTATTTAACTAATTACAGCCATTTAAAAATGACTGAGTTTTGTACGATTGCACACAGATACACAGTAACATACAAACTAGCAAATTTTGAATGGCTGTAATTATTTTAATAGTTAAGATAATCGCACATGACATACCATTTTAGAAGCTTCTAAGGTTGTAAAAATATTTTGAAAAAAGTTTCAAAAATTAAAAGAAAATTCACTTTGAAAAAAAAATGAAATTTTTCCCCATACAAAATGTATGGGAAAGGGCGAAAAAATAGCCGGGGTTAAGTTAGAGCACTAATTTTTTACAAGGCTAACTTTCTCATCAATACTAAGGTTTCGGGGGTAAGACAGAAAAAAAAAATCCAATTTTTTTATTTTTATCACCCTAATGAACATACATACAAAATGCGATCGTTGGGCTTTACAAATAGCTCTGCTCCTTCCAAGGATTGCTTCCAGCCAGGAAAACATTGAAATTTGTAATGTTTATATTATTATGAAGTGAGAATTTAATGCAAAACTTACTAATATTACTCCTTGTGAAGGGTGGACACCTTGCCGCGGTACGAGGGCTTAAGCCGATAGGGCTACACTTCCCTTGTGATCATAGCGCCGCCCGGTACAACATTACGAGAGAAGCCTAGCCTCTCTGGCGCGACGACAAAGATCTTCCTAATCCAGGGTGTTATGGGATACCGTGCCCATTGGACGTTTGCAGCCGGGAGGCAAATCGTGGCTGTAGTCGAACGGAGCCTCTATGATACCGGGCCGCCTCAGAGAGTAATCGTTGTCTTACCGCGCACAGGGGCTCTGCCACGGCGGAAAACACACTTTCCCTACTCTTCTCTTGACCCTAAGCTGACCTTGCTAAGCTGGCCTTGTGCTGGAGCTAGCGAAAAAACAGCGTGGGAGGACAGCCTCAACTCCAAAATGAAACGGGTGACCAACAGCGCTGACAACTACGAGTCGGTCAAACAAATTTATATCAATTAAGAATGACTTGATGAGAGCTAGCACCAGTGCAGCTGCCAAACTTCCCTCCAGGAAGTCGGTGGAGTGAGCACAATGTCTGATACCTAATTTCCAAAGCACTTATGTGCCAAAGAGGGTAAACAGAAACCCTCTAAATGCCAGAGATCGGATGTGGAGTTCAAATCTCATCAAAAGCCGCATCAAAACACCTGCGGAGTAGGCAAACCAAGCTTTGCTAAAGTAACCAAGGACAGGATCCTTATAGGCATTCTTCACTGAGGTAACGGCCGTTTGGCCATCCCCAAGGACCAGTGGCGGCACGTCCGGAACGCACTCGGGAACGCTGTTATTGACGTTAATTGGAGTCTCCAGGTGGTACGGCGGCGGTCGCGCATGCGGGTTGGCACCAGGATCAATATCGGCGAATACTGCCTACTAAGGGCAGTTTGGGACCCACGGCCCGTCCAACGTAATGCGTAAGGGTTTAATTGGGTGAGCAAGTGAATGTCTTTGATAGTAGACATGCACCATTTTCATAGAGGCGGATTGGAACCACGGCCTTTCCAACTTCCTATCGTCGAAGATGCCCAACTGGTAATTGTAAGTGTGAATAAATCAGGGTCAAGCATTAATGTTTTACATTTTTATGTTTACGTATTTGAGAGTATGTAGCTATATTTATACATGTATTTGATTTGGTGGACAAGAACGGCCTTCTCAGCACGACTCCTGAATAGTAGAAAGAAAAAAAATCTAGTAAAAAGATCCCCAGTCAAGAACTGAAAGGGACGGTTACGCCGACCAACAGATGTTGAGGCTAGTGCACAAACCACCTCCCGAAGGGATACTTAACGGTAGTACCGGGGGATCGGTGCATGACGGTTGGAGTTTTAGTGCTTAGGTTCAAGTCCCACACTGACTGTAAGCCTTTCGATGCTTTCTCCACTGAAAAAAAACAGGGACAATTTAAAATAGTCGCGTGCTACGACGCAAGAACTATTGCACTGTACAAGGCAGCAGCTGCAAGACTGGGTGAAGTCTTCGCAGGTGCAAAAATCTAGGTCTTCATCAAGGGCATGAATTCCTGCCATTCCTGCAGACCCTGAGCGAACTCTCACGATGCTGCGGATAATGAATCCGTCCCTCCCGACGCAGGACTGGAGTGGCAATCTGCTCGAAAATGCGTTAGGGCCTGATAAACAAGCGGTCATCACCATGATTAAGGAGGCACTCGAGCCCCTTAAAAGGTAGGCCAGATCGTTATCCACGTATACCGTGGTGATGCACAGCGCGCTGCCATCGCGGCTGCTACGGGTGACTCGGAAATCGAAGTACCGCAAGAGAAAACGGAGGATTCCGACGCGGAAAGCATGTTATCCGCCACGTCATTTGGGGAATGTGCTGGGGATGCAAGACAGCCTGCTGGACGGGGAAGGCCTTGACGTCACGGTGATAGCAGCCAACCCTGAGCGCATCAGGGCTCCCGTTACGCCAAATCGCCCAGCTGCTCTGAAAAACTCGTCGCACACTGGGGCCGAGCGTGCTCAAAATTCAGTTTTGAAATAATGACTTTTTCAAAAAAATAAAAACCCGGTATTGTTCCCTCTAAAATTCTACACTTCTGGCCCAATTTTCAGCTTCAGTTGGGTTATCCATACGCAAACATGCAAATTTTCCAAAAAATAATTTTTTCAAAGTGAGAAATTTTAATGTGTATTTGAAATAGTTGGTGTAAGAGAAGGATATAAAATTTTATTATTCTGCTTTTTCCATTACATTAACTGAAGCTTATGTAATCGATTAGTGTTTTTGTTTTGGAACTAGATGTTTTAAAAAATTAGTTTTTAGTATAAAACTAAACGTGCCTCTGTTTTTTAATATTTTTTTCAAAATGGATTTTTTTTAATTTTGCGCAAAAACCGTTGCAAATGTAAAAATTCAGCAGTAAAATATGATCCTTTGTGACGAAGAATCCGAGTTCCGAACCAAAAATAAAGCGCGCATTTAAACAAAAAGTGAGTTTAAAAATTTGCATTCCAATTTTAGTTAAAAAGGAAACAACTATATCTGGTTGACTTTGATTCTGTTCTGTCATAAATTAAGTTGATCCATTAATTTCCGGTTACTTTAATTACAAATTGTGGTTAAGGTTACTTGCCAAGCCAGGTTTCTTTAATTTAGACTTGTAAGCTGTATTATAATATGAGTTCTTTGAAACACAAGTTGTTTTACTCCAATTTTGTATTTTTTTTTTTATGTTAGGCATGAAAATGTGTAGGGAAATACGTGTTCTGCTTAAAACGCTAACGGTGAAACTCCTCATTCCCATATAAACATACATACTTGTGACAACAGAAAACATTTAATATCTCGAAACAAGAAAATTGCAGAAAACCATTTTTGTATACATACATATGTACTTGCACCTGCATATTTCCTTTTTTTTAACTCAGACACCCTCTAGTTATAGCTATTTACTACGTTTAGTAAAGATTTCAGAATAAAGAGAAAAAATTTCACTATCGAGTTAAAACGTAGTTTTTTATTAGTTATGGCGATTCTGATGCAAATAAATTGATTTCAGGTTTAAAAAAGTTATCAATGTGTTGCAGTATGGCTGTGAATGGGGTAAAGTGCTACACATCTACAAATCTTATAGAGGCATAACGATTCTTATTCAAATAAGTTGATTTCCGAATTTAAAGAAAAACATATGCTATCAATGGGTTACTACATAGCCGCAAATGGGTTAATATAATACAGATCGGCTATTTTTGTACAGAGATACAAATGGTGATGTAAATAATTTGGTTATAATAGATCTTAAAAAAACAATTGGTCACCAAAGGGTTAATTCATGACCGTTAATGGGTTAACATTCCAAAGATGCCTCGTTTTAGTGTAGATACAATAAATATGATGTGAATATTTTTCTTTAGGAATTAAGTGAAAAAAATTAGGGTCAAAAATGGGTTAATGCGTGGTCGTTAAAAGGTTAAAATTCTTGGGATTTACTATTTTAGTATCGATATACCGGACCTGATTCAAGAAAATTAAATTCGAAACTAAAATAAAAAACATAGGTCACCAACGGGTTAACCCATGGCCGCCGGGACGGGCAGACCTCGACGATGAGGGGACGGCAGGACGGCCTGACTGTGGCGTCGGTCTATATTCCTTACGACGCCGAAGAACCTCCACCACAAAGGGAGGTGAAAGATCTGGTGTCAAATTTTTTCACGGGCCATCTTATTATTGGAGCGGGCGCTAATGCTCACCACGTTGAATGGGGAAACTCCGATAGCAATGTCAGGGTCGAGTCTCTGTTTGATTACCTATTAACTATCACCCTGGTTGTTTGTAACGTGGGTAGTGAAACTACTTTTATCACCAAAACCCGTAGGGAGGTCATAGATATCACTATTTGTAGTGAAGGCGCTTATGAGTAGGTTAGAAAATTGCGTTTTTTTTTAAGAACATTCATTCTTCGACCAATGGTACATAGAAATAGTTTTAGACTTTATTGTAGAGCAACCAGTTATGAAGCGCAATCCACGCAACACCAATTTGCAGCTACACAATAAAATATTAGCCAGAGACCTACAAGTACTACCTCCACAAGCCCCCTCGTCAGTAGAGGAGCTGGAGGATCTGTTAACGACATACACTACGGCGCTCTCAAATGCCCTTGAACAAGCTTATCCAGTGCCAACCCCATGCGGTAAACATAGGCGACATTAGTGGACCTACGACCTGGATTTGCTCTGCAAAACCAGCAGGAAACAATTTAATAAGGCTAATAGCATCGACACGGAACCTCAATGGAATATAGGGTTAAACTAAGGGTCTACATTAAAGCTCTGAGGCAGGCGAAGAGAGTATCTAGGAGTATGGGGTCGAAAATGTCGACGATACAGCGAGACTTAGACGTGTTCTCTCAAAAACTCAATCAGCCGTAAGCTATTTGCGCAAACCTCACGGACCCTGGACCAGCACGGAGGGGAAACTCTAGAGCTGCTCTTGAATACGCACTTTCCAGGGAACTTGCGTGAGGAACCCTTAGCACCTGCAGCAAACCTGGCTGTAAACATATACATCACGGAGGAAAGGATAAGGTGGGCAGTTAAAAGCTTCGAACCGTTCATGGCTGCCTGGTCAGACGGGATTATTCCCGCACAACTCATAAACACGTTGGAGACATCAGCCAAATGGCTGGTATTTCTTTATACAGCCTGCCTGTCTCTTAGTTACATTCCGTGCTCCTGGAGAAGTGCCACGTTAGTGTTTATTCCTAAGGCAGGAAAGGATTCCCATTACGAGCCCAAGGACTACAGGCCGATCAGTCTCTTGGTCTCAGTTTGGTAGTGGCATATGCAGACGATTTAGCTATTGCCTATAGGGGCAATGGAAAGATTGTTTTTTTTTATAAACGCTGATATTAACGCTAACGAGCATCCTTGATTCATACCAAATTCAAGGGGCCGCTTTAAAACAAATTTATTTATTTTGTATTATGGCGAATTTCCAATCGTCCTTACTCGCTTTTACCGGATTCGACCGCAATTTGTTAAATAAAACTCGCGCCCGTTACAAAATTAACAGTAAGTTCATTAAGTAACCGAACGTTGTTACAACTCAACTAGAAATAACTTACAGCTAGGCATGAATGCGTATTTATTAGTGCCCGACCGAAACTGGAATTTTACGAATACCAAAATAAGAAAAGAGATTTTTTTTAATTTCATAACAATTCATTCCTTTTTATCTCTTGAATAACCCAAAAACCTTACAAAAAAACATACGTAAGTAGCTGTAAACCAAAATAAAAAAAATGTACCCCCATATTCATAAAAAATGAAATTGGTTTATAATAATTTTTAAAATGCCATTTCCATACAAATTTTGAATTATAAGAGCTCAATAAACCTTTTATATGTTTTATGAATAAGGGGGTTAGTCTTTGTGTTGATACACAGTAAAAAGAAAAGTCTAAATTTAATACCTATTTGGTGTTTATATATAACAACGCCAGAAGTATTAAATTAATACCATTTGGACTCATTTAATTGCCAAAATTGAGAAACAGAGAGCGATTTAGTATTATTTTGGTATTATTTTAAAACCATTAGTCCAAATTTAATTTCCAAACTTTTTCAGGGTCTTAAAATAATACTATTTGGTATTATATTAAAAAAAAGTAGTGTTTAATTTTTTACTGTGTAGCAGTTTAACAATGTATAAAAAAAGTTTAAAAAATATCTTGCAGTTTATAGAGATGCACTAAGAAAAAACAGCTGACTACAGTCTGAACTCAAGTAATCGAAAGTGATGACACTTTGAACGAATTTTGTATAATTAATAATAATAATTTCGTGTAAGTTATCGTTCGAAATCTTAGGCCTGTTTAATAACACTAAAATAATACTGGAAGTTGCGATTTTCTGTCGCTGATAAAAAATCAAAAACTCGTGAAATTCAGTAAATTTTTTTGTTATTAAACACATCTATTATTCGGCCTTTTCAGCCGAAGAACAAAGCCGTAGCCGAAAAAAAAATACTAGCCGAATACCGAAACTTGAACGCGTTCTCGAAAATTCCATAAAATAATAGTAGGCTAAACATATTTGACCAAAATCAATTTTGAAATAGTTACTAATTTCGAAATACAAAAATTCTATTTTCTACGCAAATATAAAAAGTACACTACTTTCTATGTATGTATGTATGTTAAAGTGGCTGCCTACGCAGTCCACGCGGAGGCTCACGTGGGCCTTAGTTTGGTCCGTTGTGATACCACGAAATGAGCCCTAAAATTCCCTTTCTGTAGATCGACCTGACCCAGCAGAAAGGTCGCATCCCCCAAAAAGTTTTGTAAGAAACCTTCTGACATACGACCTCTCCGCTGGGACGGGTCGAGGCAGGAGGCCTCAAAAACACATAAAAACCTTGAAGGGATCCGTCCGCCCGTCACCCCCATACAAAGTGCAACGTATACGTTGCAACTCTATATGGTGATGACAGACAGACGGATCCCCCAAGGTTCGATTTGTTTAGGGCCGGAGTTCATACACCCATGAAGCTTAACCAGCGCGTTTGTCTGATGTAGCGCAGAAAATCATCTATATTTGCAGATTCTAGCTCCGCTTTCCATAGAAATAAGTCTTATACATTTAATTCTCGTCACAGTATATTAAATTATTTTGTTTATGGCTGAATGGCAAAGCTTATAAAAATAACATTTTTATATTTTATTTTTAATAGAAACCATACGTATGTAAAGCACCAGGCTGCACAAAACGCTATACTGATCCCAGTTCATTGCGAAAGCACGTGAAAACAGTACATGGTGCCGAGTTCTATGCAAACAAAAAGCACAAAGGGTCCCCCCCACACGAGCACGGTAACACTAAGTTAGACGAAAAAGATGGCAATAATGGTACATATATGACAGTCAGTTTGAAATCGTCTCCTCATGCACAGGTTCAAGGTCAAAATAATTTTAAAACCGAACCCAGTTCTCTAAAAGAATACATGCACTTTGGAAAGGCAACAAGTATATCCAGCCCTAGCATTAAGTCGGAATCAGATACCAATATACCTGATCATAGCATAGGTGATGCTGATGGACACAATTCGTCTATTCAAAGTATAAAATGTATGATGACTGGAAACATTCCCGAGTCTGTATATGTTAGTTCCAGCTGCGCCTTCGACTTTACAAACGATGAAATTCCGATGAACAATATTGCGAACACTTTGGACGAAGCTTGGGGATGTGATGGAGATTTGGGGGTATCCGATTTTCCATATGTTTTACGTGCAATGGTAAGCATTGGCAGTGGATCTAATGCTGTTCATAGTGCTCTAGGAAGCGTAAATAGCGAAACGGAACTGGTCGGCAGCGCAATCCCTCGTCATCGACTACGCAATCGCTTACATGCCAAAGGAATAAATTTGGGAACAGCTTTCCTATCAAATATACCAGAACCAAATCGCAATATGAGCATAGGAGAACTAAACCATCGAATTAACAACTTAAAAATGGAGCCATCTGGAGACGGTGTTCCAGAAAACAATCCGAAAACCGGATCTCCTATGACGGAGGTGCAAACACGTCTTCAGCAACAGCAATTTTTTCGTCGCGACAGTCAAAATTCTAATGTCAGTACATACTATTGTAGCATGCAGAGTAGGCGCAGCAGTCAGTCATCGCAGGTATCACTTATATCAACTATGAGACCAACGTATAATACAGGGTCTTTCTACGATCCTATTTCGCCTGGCTGTTCTCGGCGTTCCAGTCAACTTTCAAACGTTACTTGTGGCGTATTAGGCGGTTGTGCAAATAACTATAATGGATATTGTAATATGGCGGTGACGGCGACCAAAAACGGCAATAACATAATAAATACTAATGCTAATGACAAAAGTGTTGATTCGGCTTTGGTATCATGTAGGCTAGGGAACTTATCAGCTAAAGGTAGTAGACCATCATGCATAAGTCCATTAGAAGCGTATGCCGGCGCTATAAAAAGTAATAGCTTGCCACCACCACGATCCTCACATGTAACATCTTCACGATTACAAACCCCTCATTACTCAAAAAACCCTGTATGTGGTAATGACGGCATAACCTCATTTGCTGGCCTACCTTTCTCAATTCCGAATGAATTATGTGACAATCAACATATGTCTCCAGAAAGGCAAGATTTACAGATATCTTCCAGGCGCCGACAGTCGGAACCCATACGTGCTTATATTGATAGCTATGGGATACCTCCCCAATCGTCTCCAAAGCAAGTATTATACAGAACCCGTAGAAATAAATTTACTTCGAATTATGGTAAAATTGATGACTGCCGTACTAAAATAGAAATTAAAAAATGTAGCGATTGCGATGAATCTATAGCTACCCATCGAGAACATCATCCAAACGAAAGGGTTAACTTGGACGAGGTTGAGGAGAATGAACTTATCGAAAACAAATTAGTTTTACCTGACGAAATGCTCATTTACTTGAATGAAGTGTCTGATAAGCCGAAATCTATTAAACAACCAGAAACGTACACACAACAACAATTTGTAAACAATAAAACGTCAGAGGAAGCAGAAGCAGTGAACGAAGATGTCGCAAATAATCGCATATCAATAGAACAACTAACCAATACGGAATTTCCACTATCTACTTCATTGAGACAATCGAAAAGTCCCATTACTACGTTTGAAATAGAGTTACACCATGAAAATTTTAACTTTGAGCCGCGTGGATCACAAGCAGTTACTTCTACTTACGATTACTATCAACCTCAATCACAATTGACCGAGTATAGGGAACTAAATTTTGTTGATGTCCTATACCACAATAGATCAACTGAAACTCCACTGACCAACCTACATCAGCAAGAGGAACAGCAGCATCGTTTATGTGAACATCTTTCGAATCAGATAAATTACCAAGGTGAAACATGTGTGCTGCAGTCTCGAATACACAACACTCAGCTACAACCTCAGCGTATTCATAAACTTGTTAGCCCTTCAGCCACAACGATTTATATCGATTCAGCAGTGACAAGTTTAGTCGACACTCAGGATATTACTTTTCCAAATTGTAACGACCCTGTCGATATATTAAATATTAAGAGCACGGATAATAAGATCCAGGACGAACGTATAGAGCAAATTTCAAGTATTTCTGGGCAACGTATTAATGAACAATTCCAAACGTTGCCTGGTGCTGAAATACAATGCGGTGATATTAGCCAGTCTCGAATTTCTCCTACATTTGAAGATAACCAAGCAGCCATACCAAATATTCTCCTAACCGTGCCTAATAGCACAACAACTAACAAAACCATAGCCACGGGAACCACGGATATCCAATCAGTAGCAACTAATGAGACTCACTTAACCCCTCTTGTAGGACAATTTGTGTGTGGTGCTCCTAGTAGCCTTGCAACAGCCCAGCAGGTTGGGTCGTCAAACGCCGGCCTGATTTGCGCTGGTAGTAATGGCAGATCGAATATAGAAATACATGCAAATGCAAACATGCCTTATTCCGGAATTAGATCGCTGACTCATAACAGCATGCGACTGGATACATACCAGCGGACGCTAGAGTATGTGCAGAATTGTCAAAGTTGGTTGGAGACCAATCACTCAACGATTACTTGCAATATCATTCAGAACGACTACGAGAAAAACGGTCATCAAGATGTAAGCAGTTCGACTCATCCAAATGCAAATATGGTTATTAACGATATGACAACTTCTTTAAGTTCATTACTAGAAGAAAATCGATATTATCAACTCTTACAATAAAAAAATACATACCCACCTACAAATGTTTATCAGCATGTCCTAGTAGAAATGATTCAATAACACTGCTTCGTTAGTGCTGTCCAAATAGACAAAACGATAAGCTCCATCACGTTGGAACCCGCTTTGCAAAAATTCAATTTTTTTTTGCACTTTCCTAAACTACAAACGACGAGATTGATTGTAGTGAAACTCATTTTTTTTGTAGTTCTTATAGTTACTCCGAAAATATAACACATTGTGCGGAAACCAAGCTAACTAAGTAAATTTGAGTTTTTTTGTTGAAATATGTTTTAAATCGTTTGTAGTTTTTTATCCGAAAAAAAATTTTTTTTTTTGCTCCAAAGGTTTCGGAGATATCGCCTAATGCAAATCACGCTGGAACCCGCTTTGAAAAAACTCAAACCTTTTTTGCATTTTTGTGAACTACAAACGATGAGATTGCTTGTAGTGAAATTCATTTTTTTTTTGCTCCAAAGGTTTCTGAGTAATCGGTAACGCATGTCAAAAAAAGGCGAAATTCACAATTTGAAAGCACTAAAAGTACTTTTCCTACAACTACAAACGACAAAATTGATTGTAGTGAATTTTTTTTTTGTAGCTTTTATAGTTACTCAGAAAATACTATATATTGTGCAGAAACCAAGCAAATGAAATAAATTTAGGTTTTTTTGTTGAAATATGTTTTAAATCGTTTGTAATTTTTTATCCGAAAAAAAAATTTTTTTTCTGCTCCGAAGGTTTCGGAGTAATCGGTAACGCATGTCAAAAAAAGGCGGAATTCAGCAATTTGAAAGCACTAAAAGTACTTTTCCTACAACTACAAACGACAAAATTGATTGTAGTGAAAAATATTTTTTTCCAGATTTATAGTTACTCCGAAAATACAATATATTGTGCAGAAACCAAGCAAATGAAGTAAATTTTGGTTTTTTTTTTGTTGAAATATGTTTTAAATCAATTGTAGTTTTTTATCCGAAAAAATTTTTTTTTTGCTCCAAAGGTTTCGGAGATATCGCCTAATGCACATCACGCTGGAACCCGCTTTGAAAAAACTCAAACCTTTTTTGCATTTTTGTGAACTACAAACGATGAGATTGCTTGTAGTGAAATTCATTTTTTTTTTGCTCCAAAGGTGTCTGAGTAATCGGTAACGCATGTCAAAAAAAGGCGGAATTCACAATTTGAAAGCACTAAAAGTACTTTTCCTACAACTACAAACGACAAAATTGATTGTAGTGATTTTTTTTTTTTTGTAGCTTTTATAGTTACTCCGAAAATACTATATATTGTGCAGAAACCAAGCAAATGAAATAAATTTAGGTTTTTTTGTTGAAATATGTTTTAAATCGTTTGTAATTTTTTATCCGAAAAAAAAATTTTTTTTCTGCTCCGAAGGTTTCGGAGTAATCGGTAACGCATGTCAAAAAAAGGCGGAATTCAGCAATTTGAAAGCACTAAAAGTACTTTTCCTACAACTACAAACGACAAAATTGATTGTAGTGAAAAATTTTTTTTTTCCAGATTTATAGTTACTCCGAAAATACAATATATTGTGCAGAAAGCAAGCAAATGAAGTAAATTTTGGTTTTTTTTTGTTGAAATATGTTTTAAATCAATTGTAGTTTTTTATCCGAAAAAAATTTTTTTTTGCTCCAAAGGTTTCGGAGATATCGCCTAATGCACATCACGCTGGAACCCGCTTTGAAAAAACTCAAACCTTTTTTGCATTTTTGTGAACTACAAACGATGAGATTGCTTGTAGTGAAATTCATTTTTTTTTGCTTCAAAGGTTTCTGAGTAATCGGTAACGCATGTCAAAAAAAGGCGGAATTCACAATTTGAAAGCACTAAAAGTACTTTTCCTACAACTACAAACGACAAAATTGATTGTAGTGAATTTTTTTTTTTTGTAGCTTTTATAGTTACTCCGAAAATACTATATATTGTGCAGAAACCAAGCAAATGAAAAAAATTTAGGTTTTTTTGTTGAAATATGTTTTAAATCGTTTGTAATTTTTTATCCGAAAAAAAAAATTTTTTTCTGCTCCGAAGGTTTCGGAGTAATCGGTAACGCATGTCATAAAAAGGCAGAATTCAGCTATTTGAAAGCACTAAAAGTACTTCTCCTACAACTACAAACGACAAAATTGATTGTAGTGAATTTTTTTTTTGTAGCTTTTATAGTTACAATATATTGTGCAGAAACCAAGCAAATGAAGTAAATTTTGTTTATTTTGTTGAAATATGTTTTAAATCGGAGATATCGCCTAATGCACATCACGCTGGAACCCGCTTTGAAAAAACTCAAACCTTTTTTGCATTTTTGTGAACTACAAACGATGAGATTGCTTGTAGTGAAATTCATTTTTTTTTGCTCCAAAGGTTTCTGAGTAATCGGTAACGCATGTCAAAAAAAGGCGAAATTCAGCAATTTGAAAGCACTAAAAGTATTTTTCCTACAACTACAAACGACTAAATTGATTGTAGTGAATTTTTTTTTGTAGCTTTTATAGTTACTCCGAAAATACAATATATTGTGCAGAATACAAGCAAATTAAGTAAATTTTGGTTTTTTTTTGTTGAAATATGTTTTAAATCGTTTGTAGTTTTTTATCCGAAAACAATTTTTTTTTGCTCCAAAGGTTTCGGAGATGTCGCCTAATGCACATCACGCTGGAACCCGCTTTGAAAAAACTCAAACCTTTTTTGCATTTTTGTGAACTACAAACGATGAGATTGCTTGTAGTGAAATTCATTTTTTTTGCTCCAAAGTTTTCTGAGTAATCGGTAACGCATGTCAAAAAAAGGCGGAATTCACAATTTGAAAGCACTAAAAGTACTTTTCCTACAACTACAAACGACAAAATTGATTGTAGTGAATTTTTTTTTTGTAGCTTTTATAGTTACTCCGAAAATACTATATAACATATACAACTACAAACGACAAAATTGATTGTAGTGAAATTTTTTTTTTGTAGCTTTTATAGTTACTCCGAAAATACAATATATTGTGCAGAAACCAAGAAAATGAAGTAAATTTTGGTTTTTTTTGTTGAAATATGTTTTAAATCGTTTGTAGTTTTTTATGCGAAAAAAATTTTCTTTTCTCCGAAGGTTTCGGAGTAATCTATAACGCATGTCAAAAAAAGGCAGAATTTAGCAATTTGAAAGCACTAAAAGTACTTTTCCTACAACTACAAACGACAAAATTGGTTGTAGTGAAATTTTTTTTTTTTGTAGCTTTTATAGTTACTCCGAAAATACAATATATTGTGCAGAAACCAAGCAAATGAAGTAAATTTTGGTTTTTTTTTGTTGAAATATGTTTTAAATCGTTTTTTGTTTTTATCCGAAAAAAAATTTTTTTTTTGCTCCCAAGGTTTCGGAGTAATCGAAAACGCATGTCAAAAAAAAGCAGAATTCTGCAATTTGAAAGCACTAAAAGTACTTTTCCTGCAACTACAAACGACAAAATTGATTGTAGTGAAATTTTTTTTTTTTTGTGGCTTGTATAGTTACTCCGAAAACACAATATATTGTGCAGAAACCAAGCAAATGAAGTAAATTTTGGTTTTTTTTTGTTGAAATATGTTTTAAATCGTTTGTAGTTTTTTATCCAAAAAAATTTTTTTTTTGCTCCGAAGGTTTCGGAGTAATCGAAAACGCATGTCAAAAAAAGGCAGAATTCAGCAATTTGAAAGCACTAAAAGTACTTTTCCTACAACTACAAACGACAAAATTGATTGTAGTGAAATTTTTTTTTGTAGTGAATTTTTTTTTTTTGTAGCTTTTATAGTTACTCCGAAAATAGAATATATTGTACAGAAACCAAGCAAATGAAGTAAATTTTGGTTTTTTTTGTTGAAATATGTTTTAAATCGTTTGTAGTTTTTTATCCGAAAAAAAAATTTTTTTTTGTTCCAAAGGTTTCGGAGTAATCGAAAACGCATGTCAAAAAAAGGCAGAATTCAGCAATTTCAAAGCACTAAAAGTACTTTTCCTGCAACTACAAATGACAAAATTGATTGTAGTGAAAAAATTTTTTTTGTAGCTTTAATAGTTACTACGAAAATACAATATATTGTGCAGAAACCAAGCAAATGAAGTAAATTTTGGTTTTTTTTGTTGAAATATGTTTTAAATCGTTTGTAGTTTTTTATCCGAAAAAAAATTTTTTTTTTGTTCCAAAGGTTTCGGAGTAATCGAAAACGCATGTCAAAAAAAGGCAGAATTCAGCAATTTCAAAGCACTAAAAGTACTTTTCCTGCAACTACAAATGACAAAATTGATTGTAGTGAAAAAATTTTTTTTGTAGCTTTAATAGTTACTACGAAAATACAATATATTGTGCAGAAACCAAGGAAATGAAGTAAATTTTGGTTTTTTTTTGTTGAAATATGTTTTAAATCGTTTGTAGTGTTTTATCCGAAAAAAAATTTTTTTTTGCTCCGAAGGTTTCGGAGTAATTGAAAACGCATGTCAAAAAAAGCAGAATTCAGCAATTTTAAAGCACTAAAAGTACTTTTCCTACAACTACAAACGACAAAATTGATTGTAGTGAAAAAATTTTTTTTGTAGCTTTAATAGTTACTACGAAAATACAATATATTGTGCAGAAACCAAGCAAATGAAGTAAATTTTGTTTTTTTTTGTTGAAATATGTTTTAATCGTTTGTATTTTTTTATCCGAAAAAATTTTTTTTTGCTCCGAAGGTTTCGGAGTAATCGATAACGCATGTCAAAAAAGGCAGAATTAAGCAATTTGAAAGCACTAAAAGTATTTTTCCTACAACTATAAACGACAAAATTGATTGTAGTGAATTTTTTTTTTGTAGCTTTTATAGTTACTCCGAAAATACAATATATTGTGCAGAAACCAAGCAAATGAAGTAAATTTTGGTTTTTTTTTTGTTGAAATATGTTTTAAATCGTTTGTAGTTTTTTATCCGAAAAAAATTTTTTTTTGCTCCATAGGTTTCGGAGATATCGCCTAATGCACATCACGCTGGAACCCGCTTTGAAAAAACTCAAACCTTTTTTGCATTTTTGAGAACTACAAACGATGAGATTGCTTGTAGTGAAATTAATTTTTTTTGTTCCAAAGGTTTCTGAGTGATCGGTAACGCATGTCAAAAAAAGGCGGAATTCACAATTTGAAAGCACTAAAAGTACTTGTCCTACAACTACAAACGACAAAATTGATTGTAGTGAATTTTTTTTTTTTTGTAGCTTTTATAGTTACTCCGAAAATACTATATATAATAATAATAATTGTGCAGAAACCAAGCAAATGAAATAAATTTAGGTTTTTTTTGTTGAAATGAGGGGTCGTACGAACAAGATGAAGAACACACAAAATACAAAGCAATTAACGACTTCGTTTACTCCGCAGCAGAGAAGAACTATGCTGGAGCAAGCGAAAACACAACGCCGGAGGACAAACTCCGCCTCAAAGTTAACTGGGAGGCCCACAGCGATGGAAACTACGGGTCAGTCATCCCCCAAACTGCTATCAAGTAAGAGTGACTTGATGGGAGCAAGCAACAGTGCGGCTGCCTACGCAGTCAAGCAGAAAACGGCGGAAGCTAAACTTCCATCAGGCGCTGGTACGAAACCCAATCTCTTCACATCTGGGGCAATGGTCTCACGACCTGGTTTCAGAGTTTCGAAAGAGAAGGAAGACGCCGCAAAGGGAGAGACCGCGATGGCAACTACGAGTCTGAATCCCCCCCAAGAGGTATCTCCCCGACGCTCTGCGTACTGGGATAAAAGAAAGGCCGCAAGGATCCTTAAAAAATATGAGGGAGCATCGCAGGAGAAGCTGTCGCCGGAAGAAAGGAAGATGGTGGAGGAAGCGAAAGCTCTGATACCAAATTTCCAGAGGCCCTATGTGCCTAAGAGGGTGAACGGTAATCCCTTCAAACGCCAGAGATCGGACGGAGAGGTAGACCCCCATCCGAAGCGGCATCAGGTCAACCCCGTAGTGGGAAAACTCAGCTTTGCTGAAGTAACCAAGGACAGAATCCTTATAGGTTTCATTGACCGAGGTAACGACCGTTGGTCCATCCCCAAAGACCAGTGGATGTATGTACGGAATGAAATGGGCAGGGCCCTCCTCCACTTAATGCGTGAGTCTCCGGGTAGTCCGCCGCGAGGTACTGACGCGGGCTGGCACCAAGGTCAGATCAAAACATTCGCGTGCGAGGATGCAAGAACTGTCGCACTGTATAAGGCAGCAGTTGCAAGACTGGGTGAAGTCTACCCAGGGGCAAGACTAGATGTCGTCGACTGGAAGGACATTCCTGCTCGGCCAAGGGCAAGGGCATGGATTCCTGCCATCCCTGCAGAACCCGAGAATATTCTTGAGATGCTGCAGGTCTGGAATCCGTCTCTCCCGACGCAGGATTGGGGCGTCAATCTGGTCGATGATGTGGTTGGGCCCAATAGACAGGTGGTTATCACTCTGAATAAGGAGGCGCTCGAGCCCCTTAAACGGTGCAACGGACGAGTGCATTACGGCTTGGGTCAGATCGTGATCCACGTATACCGTGCCGATGCACAGCGCGCTGCTATTCCGGACGCTCCGGAGGACTCGGAGATCGAGGCATCGGAAGGGGAAGCAGAGGAGTCCGACGCGGAAAGTATGTTATCCGCCACGTCAAATTGCGATGGTGCTGCGAACAACTCGGCGATAGAAGAAAGCCTGCTTGACGAAGAAGGCCTCGACGTCACGATCGTGGCTAAACCTGAGCACACTAACGTTGATGCTGCTTCAGACAGCAGGGTTCCCGCCACGCCAAATCGTGCAGGTGCTCTGAACAACTCCTCGTTGAGAGACAGCCCCCGGAACAGGCCAGACCTCGACGACACGCTGGCGGCAGGGAAGTCTGAGCTCTCTCATGTTGGTGGTGCTTCAGATAAATCTGCACAAATCTAAAGCAGCCTCGGCTGTTTTAAGCAGTCGTCTTTCTAAAGGCGACGTAGACGTGGTCCTTATCCAAGAGCCCTGGGTCAATAGCTCTAGGATCTGTGGATTGGGGACTAAGGGGTACAAGCTCATCCAAGCCAATGATGAGGGCAAGGTCAGAACCTGTATTTTGGTAAAGTCTGAGCTAAACACTATTACCCAACTACTCAAATGGTGACGTTACAGCTGCCAGCTTAACAGTCGGCAGCACCAGCCTAACGATGGCGTCGGTCTATATGCCCTATGACGCCGAAGAACCTCCTCCACAAAAGGAGGTGAAAGATCTGGTGGATAATTTCTGTACGGGCCATCTTATTATTGGAGCTGACGCTAATGCTCATCACGTCCAGTGGGGAAGCTCCGATATTAACGCTAGGGGCGAGTCTCTGTTTGACTACCTACTAACAACTAACCTGGTGGTTTGTAACGTGGGTAACGAGCCTACTTTTATCACTAAAGCCCGTAGGGAGGTCATAGACCTCACTATTTGTAACGAAGGCGCTTATGAGTGGGTTAGGAAATGGCGTGTTCTTGAGGAGCATTCATTTTCCGACCACCGGTACATAGAAATTGCCTTAGATTTTTCTGTTGAGCAGCCAGTTATGAAATGCAATCCACGCAACACTAATTGGCAGCTACATAATCAAATATTAGTTAGGGACCTACCAGTGTTACCTCCACAAGCCCCCTCATCAGTGGGAGAACTGGATGATCTGGTAACGACCTTTACAACGGCGCTCTCAAATTCCCTAGAGCAGGCTTGTCCAGTACCAAAACCACGCGGCAAACATAGACCCCACTGGTGGTCTTATTTTAACAAGGCTAAGAGCATCGGTACGGACCCTGAATGGCTCGAATATAAAGCTAAACTGAGGGCCTATAAAAAGGCTCTAAGGCAAGCGAAGAGAACTTCGTGGAGAAATTTCTGCACCGGGGTCGAAAAAGTCGATGATACAGCGAGACTTAGACGAGTGCTATCAAAAACTCAAACAGCCATTAGCTATTTACGGAAGCCTGACGGATCTTGCACCAGCACGGAAGGGGAAACCCTGGAGCTGCTCCTGAACACACACTCTCCGGGGAACTTGTATGATGCACCTGTAGCATCTGCAACAAACCTGGCGGTAAACATACCCATTACGGAGGAAAGGGTAAGGTGGGCAATCAAAAGCTTCGAACCGTTCAAGGCTACCGGGCCAGACGGGATTATTCCCGCACAACTTATAAACACGCTGGAAATATCAGCTAAATGGCTGGTAGTTCTCTATTATATATATTAATTACATTCCGTGCTCCTGGAGAAGCGCCACGGTAGTCTTTATTCCAAAGGCTGGGAAGGCCTCACACTATGAGCCTAAAGACTACAGACCGATCAATCTCTCGTCTTTTGCACTTAAAACCTTCGAGAGGATAATTAGCGATTATCTCTCCTCTACTATTGATAGCAACCTTATTTCTAGCTATCAACATGCATACACCAAAGGTAAATCAACGGAAACTGCGCTCCACAGCCTAGTCTCTATTGTTGAAAAATCATTGCACGAAAAGCAGTACTGTCTCGTGGCCTTTCTGGACATCGAAGGGGCTTTCAACAATATAAGGCCGGAGGCTATTAACACTGCTTTAACAAACCTGGGCATAAATAGGTCTCTTATTGGACTAATTGATCAACTACTAAAGGGAAGGAAAATAGTTTCTTCACTGGGAACAGTTGATCTTTCACGCTATGTCACAAGAGGAACGCCTCAGGGTGGTGTTCTCTCCCCGCTCCTATGGAACCTCACCGTAAACTCGCTGCTACGAGACACAAGGTGGGTGGGCGGGAAGATAGTGGCATATGCAGACGATTTAGCTATTGCATATAGGGGCAAATTCCCACAAACCCTGTGTGACTTGATGCAAGTAGCACTGCGAGAAGTTTCTTCATGGTCCTCTCGCTGCGGACTTAGCATCAACCCGGGAAAGGTGGAGCTTGTCCTTTATACCAGGCGGTACAAGATACCACCGCTTCACCTACCAGAACTAGATGGCGTGCGCCTGAACTTAGCTGACAAAGCCAAATTCCTAGGCACAGTTCTAGATAGAAAGCTTAACTGGAAGGAGAATGTCATCCAGCGCCAGAGGAAAGCGTGCATTGCACTTTACACGTGTAAAAGAGCCATTGGCAAAAAATGGGGGCTCAGCCCCAAAATTTGCAGATGGATCTACACTGCGATAATCCAGCCAATTATGCTGTATGGAGTCGTGGTATGGTGGCCTGCGCTAGGAAAGGCAACAAACCTAAATCTGTTAGGAAAAGTCCACAGATCGAGCATGATCTGTATAAGCGGGGCGTTAAGAACAACGCCCAATGAAGCTCTCCAGGCCATTCTTGGTTTTTGCCACTCGATCTGGAAGGGTACCGGGCAGCAGCAGCATCGGCTGTGCGTCTAAGGGAAACGTCCGTCTGGGGCGCAAGCTCTATTGGACACTCCTGTATTCTAAGATCTTACAGCTTTCTCCCTCTGAGCACAGATCGGTGTGTGACCACAACAGTCGGAGATTGTTGTTTTAGAATAAACATTCCCAGCAGGGAAGACTGGGAGAACATAGATCGGTGTCCCGCTACTAATGGCGGCACTTTTATATACACCGACGGCTCGAAGTTAGACGGCAGAGTCGGAGGAGGGGTTTACTCAAGGGATTTGGACCTAGAACTCTCCTTTAGACTACCTGATCACTGCAGCGTCTTCCAGGCTGAAGTTTCTGCAATCATGGACGCCGTGACTTGGATAGGTGAACGCACCATCGGACAGGATATCTGTATTTTCAGCGACAGCCAAGCGGCCATCAAATCCCTTGGCTCTTACTCGTTCAACTCTGAACTGACGCTCAGCTGTCGTCGATCTCTTCAAGAGATGGCCCAACAGAACCGCGTGAACCTCACATGGGTCCCGGGACACAGGGACATTGAGGGAAACTGTAGGGCAGACGAACTTGCCAGGCAGGGCACGACCAAGCATATTCTTCAAGATAAAAAGCGCATAGGTATGCCGTTTGCCACGTGCAAGCTAATGCTGAAGGAGCATACACTCCGCGAACCCAACGAAAGATGGCTACAAGCCCCAGGGTGCCGGATATCCAAGCAAACCTGGCCAAAATGCGATCTTAAAAGATCTAGACACATATACGCCCTAAAAAGGAAGGAAATCTCCATATTAATAGGTGTTTTAACCGGGCACTGCCTTATTGGTAGGCACGCAGCAAGGCTAGGCGTTCCCTACCGACGATGCTGCAGAAGTTGCAAAGAGGATGAGGAAGAGGAAACGGTGGAGCACCTCATCTGCAACTGCCCGGCCTTAAGCGGAGCGAGAAGGCGCTCTCTGGGAGTTCCCTTCCTGGTTAGCTTAAGCCAGGTCGCGGAGCTAGACATAAAGGACTTGATGGCCTTCATCAAGTTATCAAAATGGTTCGAGGAGGGGTAGCGGTGTCGGTTAGGAGTGTTAGTCCCGGGTTTCGGCTATATGGAGAGACCCGACAGCACTGGGATTTTCCATATGGCCGGGCCCCGGGACTGACTTTCCTAGTCTTTGGTGGTATCACAACGGGCCTTTTATTACTGGCCTAGGTGCGCCTTTGAGGCAGCCACTTCTACCTACCTACCTTGTTGAAATATGTTTTAAATCGTTTGTAATTTTTTATCCGAAAAAAAAATTTTTTTTTTGCTCCGAAGGTTTCGGAGTAATCGGTAACGCATGTCATAAAAAGGCAGAGTTCAGCAATTTGAAAGCACTAAAAGTACTTGTCCTACAACTACAAACGACAAAATTGATTGTAGTGAATTTTTTTTTTGTAGCTTTTATAGTTACTCCGAAAATACTATATATAATAATAATAATTGTGCAGACACTAAGCAAATTAAATAAACTTAGGTTTTTTTTGTTGAAATATGTTTTAAATCGTTTGTAATTTTTTATCCGAAAAAAAAATTTTTTTTTTGCTCCGAAGGTTTTGGAGTAATCGGTAACGCCTGTCATAAAAAGGCAGAGTTCAGCAATTTGAAAGCACTAAAAGTACTTCTCCTACAACTACAAACGACAAAATTGATTGTAGTCAAATTTTTTTTTTTTAGCTTTTATAGTTACTCCGAAAATACAATATATTGTGCAGAAACCAAGAAAATGAAGTAAGTTTTGGTTTTTTTGTTGAAATATGTTTTAAATAGTTTTTAGTTTTTTATCCGAAAAATTTTTTTTTTCTCCGAAGGTTTCGGAGTAATCTATAACGCATGTCAAAAAAAGGCAGAATTCAGCAATTTGAAAGCACTAAAAGTACTTTTCCTACAACTACAAACGACAAAATTGATTGTAGTGAAATTTTTTTTTTGTAGCTTTTATAGTTACTCCGAAAATACAATATATTGTGCAGAAACCAAGCAAATAAAGTAAATTTTGGTTTTTTCTTGTTGAAATATGTTTTATATCGTTTGTAGTTTTTATCCGAAAAAAAATTTTTTTTTGCTCCGAAGGTTTCGGAGTAATCGAAAACGCATGTCAAAAAAAAGCAGAATTCAGCAATTTGAAAGCACTAAAAGTACTTTTCCTGCAACTACAAACGACAAAATTGATTGTAGTGAAATTTTTTTTTGTAGCTTGTATAGTTACTCCGAAAACACAATATATTGTGCAGAAACCAAGCACATGAAGTAAATTTTGGTTTTTTTTTGTTGAAATATGTTTTAAATCGTTTGTAGTTTTTTATCCAAAAAAATTTTTTTTTTTTTGCTCCGAAGGTTTCGGAGTATCGAAAACGTATGTCAAAAAAAGGCAGAATTCAGCAGTTTGAAAGCACTAAAAGTACTTTTCCTACAACTACAAACGACAAAATTGATTGTAGTGAAATTTTATTTTGTAGCTTTTATAGTTACTCCGAAAATACAATATATTGTGCAGAAACCAAGCAAATGGAGTAAATTTTGGTTTTTTTTGTTGAAATATGTTTTAAATCGTTTGTAGTTTTTTATCCGAAAAAGTTTTTTATCGAAAACGCATGTCAAAAAAAGGCAGAATTCAGCAATTTGAAAGCACTAAAAGTACTTTTCCTACAACTACAAACCACAAAATTGATTGTAGTGAATTTTTTTTTTGTAGCTTTTATAGTTACTCCGAATATACAATATATTGTGCAGAATCCAAGCAAATGAAGTAAATTTTGGTTTTTTTTGTTGAAATATGTTTTAAATCGTTTGTAGTTTTTTATCCTTCGGAGCAAAAAAAATTTTTTTTTCGGATAAAAAACTACAAACGATTTAAAACATATTTCAACAAAAAAAAAACCAAAATTTACTTTATTTGCTTGGTTTCTGCACAATATATTGTATTTTCGGAGTAACTATAGGACTTACAAAAAAATGAGCGGGTTACAACGTCATGGAGCTGTAAATGACGGAACAGTTGAGCAACACCATCGGTATCAGTTCGGTAGTTAAGTCTTGTTGTTGGTGGGGTATTTATAATATGTAACATTTCCAATGTTCGGCGTTTATTGTAGTGTTGTTCTTGTTGTAAAATAGATACCCCTTCAAAGTTAGGAGTGTGGCCGATATTAGCACAGTGGGCCATAAGTGCTGTTTTGTGGTTGCTAGAATAATTGCATTGTTTAAAGTTGGATTTGTGTTGTGCTATTCTGGTTTTTAGTTTGGATTTGGTTGTTCCGACATATACATTTTGGCATGATTCGTGTTCATTGCCACTACACGGTATTTTGTAGACGACATTACTTTTATCAACTGTGGCTATTTTCGACTTAGTTTTATTAAATAAATTTCTTAAAGTGATTGTGGGCTTATGACCTATTTTTATTATTTCTTTATTGTAGCAATCAGAATTTGTTAAACGTTCAGATAACTGAGGTACATAGGTTAGAGATTTGAAAAATGTAGGGTTGTTTTCTTTTTGTCGTTTATTTTTAGATTTGGTGTTTTTTATTAAGGTTGGATACCTTGCCGCGGTACGAGGGCTTAAGCCGATAGCCACAGGGCTACGCTGTCCTTGTGATCGTAGCTCCGTACGGCACTTCATCACGAGAGCAGCCTAGCCTCTCTGGCGCGACGACAAAGATCTTCCCCCTCCCAATCCAGGGTGTTATGCGACCACGTGCCCATTGGACGTTTGCAGCCGGGAGGCAAATCGTGGCTGTATTTGAACGGAGCCTCTCTGATACCGGATCGTCTCAGAGAGTAAGCATGGCCTTACCGCGGTACGGGGCTCTGCCGCGGCGGACGACACATTTTCCCCTACTCTTCCCTTGACCCTAAGCTGGCCTTGTCCGGCGATGGGTCGTACGAACAAGATGAACTCAAATAACGCAAATAAAAACGAAAAACCCAAAAAACAAACAACGCCAAATTTCACTCCTCAGCAAAGGAGAGCTATGGAGGAGCAGGCGAGAAAGCAACAACAACGCCGGAGGACAACCTCCGTTCCACAATCAAGGGGGGGGGGGGGAGGTTCGACAGCGATGGCAACTACGAGTCGGTCAACCAACCCTCTATCGAGTAAGATTGACTTGATGGGAGCTAGCACCAGTGCCGTTGCCAACGCAGCTAAGCGGACAACGGCGGATGCTAAACTCCCATCAACCTCTGATATGAAAACCAGTATCTTTACGTCTGTGGCAGCGGTCTCACGACCTGGCCTCGGAGTTTCGAAGGGGAAGAAAGCTGCAACTGAGATTTCGGCAAGGGGAGCGACCGCGATGGCAACTACATATCACGAGAAAAGATTGGCTGCAAAGATCCTGAAGAGGTATGAAGGGGTACCGCAGGAGTCGCTGTCGCCGAATTCCAGTAAATCGGTAGAGCTGGCGAAAGCTGTGATACCGGATTTCCAAAAATCTTACATGCCAAAGAGGTTAAAAGTTAAGCCTTTCAAGCGCCAGAGATCGGACCTTAAATCCCCCTCCCAAGCGGCATAAGAATACCTCTGGAGCGGGCAAACTAAGCTTTGCTGAGGTAACCAAGGACAGGATCCTTATAGGCGTCCTTGACCGAGGCAATGACCGTCTGGCCATCCCCAAGGACCGGTGGCGTTACGTGCGAAATGAACTCGGCAACATTCTTCTCAACGGAGTTTCCGTGTAGTTCGGCGCGAGTAACGGATGCGGGCTGGCACCAGGGTCAGATCAAATTACTCGCATGCGAGGATGTAAAAACCGTAGCACTGTATAAGGCAGCAGCTGCTAAACTGGGTGAAGTCTACAAGGGCGCAAAGATAGAGGTCGTCGACTGGAAGGACATTCCAGCTCGTCCAAGGGCAAGGGCGTGGATTCCGGCCATCCCTGACGAACCCGACAGAATTCTCGGGATGCTACGGCTAATGAATCCGTCCCTCCCAACGCATAACTGGAGTGTCAATCTGGTCGGGGATGCGGTGGGGCCCGACAGACAGGTGGTGTTCACCATGAATAAAGAGTCAATCGAGCCCCTCAAAGGTGCAATGGCCTAGTACACTACAGCGTAGGCCAGATCGTTATCCACGTATATCGTGGTGATGCTCAGCGCGCTGCCTTCTCGGCTGCTCCGGGGGAACCGGAAAACGAATTACCAGAAGAGGAAGCGGAGGATTCCGATGCGGAAAGCATGTTATACGCCACGTCCCTTGCCGATATTGCTGTGAACAACTCGGAGATGGAGGACAGCCTACAGGACGAGGAAGTCCTCGACGTCACGGTGGTAGCAGCCAACGCTGAGCGATTAACATCTAACGCTACAGGCAGCATGACTCCTGCAACGCCATATCGGCCAGTTAATCGGAACAACTCGTCGTTGATAGGCAACCTCCGGGATGGGGCAAACCTCGACGACATGGGGACGGCAGGGAAGTCTGTGCGCTCTCATGTTGGTGGTGCTTCAGATTAATCTGCACAAATCTAAAGTGGCTTCGGCGTCTTTAAGTAGTCGTCTTTCTAAAGGCGACGTGGATGTGGTCCTCATCCAAGAACCCTGGGTCAATAGCTCGAGAATCTGCGGATTGGGGACTAAGGTCTTCAAGCTCATTCGAGCCAGCGAGGAGAGCAAAGTCCGAACGTGTATTTTGGTCAAGTCTGAGTTGAACTCCTTTCTCCTACATAACTACACCAATGGTGATATTACCGCTATCAGTCTAACGGTCGACAGCACCCGTCTGATGGTGGCGTCGGTCTATATGCCCTACGACGCCGAAGAACCCCCACCACAAACGGATGTGAAAGACCTGGTGTCAAATTTCTGCACGGGTAATCTTATTATTGGAGCGGACGCTAATGCTCACCATGTCCAATGGGGGAGTTCCGATATCAATTCCAGGGGCGAGTCTATGTTTGATTACCTCTTAACAACCAACCTGGTAATTTGCAACGTGCGTAATGAGCCTACTTTTATCACTAAGACCCGTAGGGAGGTCATAGACCTCACTATCTGTAGTGAAGGCGCTTATGGGCGCTTAGAGGAAACCCTTGAGCTGCTCTTGAACACACATTTTCCGGGGAATCTGCATGACGCACCACTAGTACCTGCAACAAATCTGGCAGTAAAAATACCCATCACTGAGGAAAGGGTAAGGTGGGTAGTTAAGAGCTTTGAACCGTATAAGGCTGCCGGCCGGACGGAGACATCAGCTAAATGGCTGGTATTTCTCTTCACAGCCTGCCTGGCTCTCAACCACATTCCGGGCTCCTGGAGAAGCGCCACGGTAGTGTTTATCCCTAAGGCTGGGAAGGCATCCCACTACGAGCCAAAAGACTACAGACCGATCAGTCTCTCGTCCTTTGTACTCAAAACCTTTGAGAGGATACTAAGCGACTACCTCTCAGCGACTATTGATAGCAACCTAATCTTTAGCTATCAGCATGCATAAATCAACAGAAACCGCTCTGCACAGTCTAATATCTGTCATTGAGAAATCGCTGTGTGAAAAGGACTACTGTCTCGTGGCCTTCCTACACATTGAGGGGGCTTTCAACAATATAAGCCCGGAGGCTATCAACTCCGCTCTAACTAATCTGGGCGTAGATAGACCTCTAACTGGTTTAATTGACCAACTTTTAATGGGAAGGAAAATAGCTTCTTCACTTGGTACGGTTGAGTTATCACGCTATGTCACAAGGGGAACACCCCAGGGTGGTGTTCTGTCCCCGCTTTTATGGAACCTCACAGTCAACTCGTTGCTACGTGACACAAGCTGGGGGGGGCGGGAAGATAGTGGCATACGCAGACGATTTAGCTATTGCATTCAGAGGCAAGTTCCCACAAACTCTGTGTGACCTGATGCAAGTAGCACTGCGAGAAGTTTCGACGTGGTCCTCTCGCTGCGGACTTAGTATCAACCCGGGGAAAGTGGAACTTGTCCTCTTCACCAACCGGTACAAAATACCGCCACTAAGCCTACCAGAACTAGATGGCACGCGCCTGGGCTTGTCGGATAAGGCCAAGTTTCTAGGCATAGTTCTGGACAGGAAACTGAATTGGAAGGAGAATGTTCTTCAGCGCCAGAAGAAAGCTTGCATCGCTCTTTACACAAAAGAGCCATTGGCAAAAAATGGGGGCTCAGCCCTAGAGTATGCAGTTGGATCTACACGGCCATCATTCGCCCAATCATGCTATTTGGAGTCGTCGTATGGTGGCCTGCGCTGAGCAAGGCAACATACCTGAATCTGTTGCGGAAAGTCCATAGATCCAATATGATCTGTATAAGCGGTGCGCTAAGGACAACGCCCAACGAAGCCCTCCAGGTCATTCTGGGTATTTTGCCACTTGATCTGGAAGGGTTTCGGTCAGCAGCGGCATCAGCTCTGCGCCTAAGAGAAACCTCCAGTTGGGCTGCGGGTACTATTGGACACTCCAGTATTCTGGAATCTTACAGCTTTCTCCCTCTAAGCACAGATCGTTGTGCGACCACTACAGTCGGCGATAGCTGTTTCAAAATAAACATTCCCAGCAGAGAAGACTGGGAGAGGACGGATTGGTGTCCCGAAACAAATAGTGGCACTTCCATATACACCGACGGGTCGAAGTTGGACGGCAGAGTTGGAGGAGGGGTTTATTCAAAGAATTTGGACCTTGAGCTCTCCTTCAGACTACCTGATCATTGTAGCATCTTCCAGGCGGAAGTCTCGGCAAACGTGTTATCGGAGAAGATATCGCTATTTTCAGCGATAGCCAAGCGGCCATCAAATCCCTTGGCTCATACACGTTCAACTCTGAACTGACGCTCAGCTGTCGTCGATCTCTTCAGGAGATGACCCAACAGAACTGCGTAAACCTCATATGGGTCCCGGGACATAGGGACGTTGAGGGAAACTGTAAGGCAGACGAGCTTGCCAGGCAGGGCACCACCAAGCAGGTTCTTCAGGATAAAGAGCGCTTAGGTATGCCGTTTGCCACATGCAAACTAATGCCGAAGGAGCACACACTCCGTCAAGCCAACGAAAGATGGCTGCAATCCCCAGGGTGTCGGATATCGAAACAAACCTGGCCAAAATGGGATCTTAAAAGGTCTAGACGCATTTATGCCCTAACTAGGAGGGAAATCTGCATATTGATAGGGGTATTAACCGGTCACTGCCTCATTGGTAGGCATGCAGAAAGGCTAAGTGTGCCCTTTCGACGATGTTGCAGGAGTTGCAAAGATGATGAGGAGGAGGAAACAGTGGGACACCTCATCTGCAACTGTCCGGCTTTAAGCGGCGCGAGAACACGCTTTTTGGGAGCTCCGTTCCTGGATAGCCTAAGCCAGATCGCGGAACTGGACATAAAGGACTTGATGGCCTTCATTAAGTCATCTAAGTGGTTCGAGGAGGAGTAACGGTGTCGGTTTAGGAGTGTCAGTCCCGGGATTCTGCTATGTGGAAAATCCCAACAACTCAGGGATTTTCCATTTGGCTGGGTCCCGGGACTGACTTTCCTTGTGTTGGTGGTATCACAACGGGCCTTTCAAAACTGGCCTAAGTGTGCCTCTGCGGCAGCCACTTGAACCTAACCTATTAAGGTTTTGATTATCTTTTCTGGGAAATCATTATTCTTTAGTAGTTTCAATATTTCATTTTCAACCTCTTTGTGGTAAACTTCGTCCGATATTTCCAACATGCGTCGTATACAGCCCATTGCTGTATTTATTATCATCTTTTTGGGGTGTTTTGAATGAAAATTGATGACTCGTCCAGACGCTGTTGGTTTCTTATACCACTTTAGTTTCAGTTGGTTTCCTCGGCGGATTACAATGGAATCTAAGTACGGTAGTTTTTCTTCTTCTTCTAATTCTACTGTAAACTTGATGTGCCTGTCAAAAGAGTTGAGTGCATTTAAAGTATTTTGTACCTCATCTTTTTTACCACGCTTTTTATTTATTTATTTATTTATTTATTTTGTAATTTGAACAGTTACAAATTACAACAGTAGTCTAGTGTATAGGAAACTTACAGACTACGTAGAATAATACAAACTAATTAATAATAATTATGAATGAGAAATTATAGATTTAAAAATAGACTTAGATACAGAAAAGTCGATTTCTAAGGAATTTGAGCGAATATTAAATTCCGTTAATGTTCTTAAGATGGGAGCGTTAGAAGCATAGAGGGTCCGAGTAAACTCCGTGTAAAACATGTTACTATTTCTAAGCGGTCTGTTAGGAACATGGAACAGAATACTCTCAAGGAGAGCTGGCGCATCGATTGAACCATTAATAATGTCGAAGACAAAAGTCATTGACAACAAGGTTCTTCTACATTCAAGAGTCTGAAGGTTGATGAGAGCACATCTGGCTTCGTAGGAAGGAAACGGATCGGAAAAGTTCAAAGATCGCAGTGCAAATCGGGCAAAGCTTTTTTGCACGCGCTCGAGCCTCCTGATATGACACTCATGATAGGGTCGCCAAATGAAACAGGCATATCCTAACTTGGAACGAACCAGTGAGGTGAACAATATTTTAAGAGTATAGGGGTCCGTAAAGTCAGAGCTGAAACGGCGGATAAAAGCTTAAACAGAGTATGCCTTTGCAATTGTAGAGTTTAAGTGAGTCGTGAACGAAAATTTAGAGTCAAAAACTACACCCAAGTCTTTAGGTTAGGTTAGGTTCAAGTGGCTACCGTAGAGGCACACCTAGGCCAGTATTAAAAGGCCCGTTGTGATACCTCCAACACTAGGAAAGTCAGTTCCGGGACCCTGCCATATGGAAAATCCCGGTATTAACGGAATTATCCACATAGCAGAATCCCGGGACTAACGTTCCTATACCGACACCGTTACTCCTCCTCGAACCAGTTAGATGACTTGATGAAGGCCATCAGGTCGTTTATGTCCAGCTCCGTGACCTGGCGTAGGCTAAGCAGGAAGGGAACTCCCAAAAAGCGCATTCTCGCGCCACTTAAAGCCGGGCAGTTGCAGATGAGGTGCTCCACCGTTTCCTCCTCCTCATCATCCTTACAACTCCTACAGCATCGTCGGTAGGGCACACCAAGTCTTTCTGCGTGCCTACCAATGAGGCAGTGCCCAGTCAATACGCCTATTAATATGGAGATTTCTCTTCTCCTTAGGGCATAAATTTGTCTTGATCTTTTATGATCCCATTTCGGCCAGGTTTCTTTGGATATCCGGCATCCTGGAGATTGCAGCCATCTTTCGTTGGCTTGGCGGAGTGTGTACTCCTTCAGCATAAGCTTGCATGTGGCAAACGGCATACCTAAGCGCTCTTTATCTCGAAGAACCTGCTTGGTCGTGCCCTGCCTCGCAAGTTCGTCTGCCCTACAATTTCCCTCAATGTCCCTATGCCCCGGGACCCATGTGAGGTTCACGCGATTCTGTTGGGCCATCTCTTGTAGAGATCGACGACAGGTGAGCGTCAGTTCAGAGTTGAACGAATAAGAGCCAAGGGATTTGATGGCCGCCTGGCTGTCGCTGAATATAAAAATGTCGTGTCCGATAGCGTGTTGGCCTATCCAAGCCGCGGCGTCCATGATTGCTGAAACTTCAGCCTGGAAGACACTGCAGTGATCAGGTAGTCTGAAGGAGAGCTCAAGGTTCAGATCCTTTGAATAAACCCCTCCTCCAACTCTGCCGTCTAACTTCGAGCCATCAGTATAAATGGAAGTGCCGCCATGAGTGGCGGGACTCCGATCCGTGCTGGGAATGTTGATTTTAAAACAGCTATCTCCGACTGTTGTGGTCGCACAACGATCTGTGCTCAGCGGAAGAAAGCTATAGGATCCCAAAATACAGGCGTGTCCAGTAGTGCTTGCGCCCCAGCCGGACGTTTCCCTTAGACGCAGAGCCGATGCTGCTGCTACCCGGTGCCCTTCCAGATCGAGTGGCAAAATGCCAAGAATGGCCTGGAGTGCTTCATTGGGCGTTGTTCTTAACGCACCGCTTATACAGATCATGCAAGATCTGTGTACTTTACCTAGCAGATTAAGGTTTGTTGCCTTGGTCAGCGCAGGCCACCATACCACAACTCCATAGAGCATGATTGGTCGAATGATTGCGGTGTAGATCCATTTGCATATTTTGGGCCTGAGCCCCCATTTCTTTCCAATGGCTCTTTTGCATGTGTAGAGTGCAATACACGCTTTCTTCTGGCGCTGAAGAACATTCTCCTTCCAGGTAAGTTTCCTATCCAGAACTGTGCCTAAGAACTTGGCTTTGTCAGCCAGGTTCAGGTGCACGTCATTCAGTTTTGGTAGTGTTAGCGGTGGTATCTTATAGCGGTTGGTGAAAAGAACCAGTTCTACTTTTCCCGGGTTGATGCTCAGTCCGCAGTGCGAGCACCATGAGGAAACCTCTCGCAGTGCTACTTGCATCAAGTCGCACAGGGTTTGTGGGAATTTGCCCCTATATACTATAGCTAAGTCGTCTGCATATGCCACTACCTTCCCGCCCCCCCAGCTTGTGTCTCGCAGCATCGAGTTGACAGTGAGGTTCCATAGAAGCGGGGAGAGAACACCACCCTGAGGCGTTCCCCTTGTGACATAGCGTGATAAGTCAACCGAGCCCAGTGATGAAACTATTCGTCTACCCCTTAGCAGTTGATCAATAAGTCCAATAAGAAACCTGCTTATGCCCAGACTTGTTAAAGCGGTGTTTATAGCATCAGGGCTTATGTTGTTGAAGGCTCCTTCAATATCTAAAAAGGCCGCAAGACAGTACTCCTTCTCATACAGCGATTTTTCAATAACAGAAACTAGGCTGTGAAGCGCAGTTTCTGTAGATTTCCCTTTGGTGTATGCATGCTGATAGCTACAGATCAGGTTGCTATCAATAGTAGAGGAGAGGTAGTCATTTATTATCCTCTCGAAGGTTTTGAGCACAAAGGATGAGAGACTGATCGGCCTGTAGTCCTTCGACTCGTAATGAGACGCCTTCCCCGCCTTAGGAATAAACACTACCGTGGCACTTCTCCAGGAGCACGGAATGTAGCTAAGAGCCAGGCAGGCTGTATAGAGAAATACCAGCCATTTGGCTGATGTCTCCAGCGTGTTTATGAGTTGTGCGGGAATAATCCCGTCTGGCCCGGCAGCCTTGAACGGTTCGAAGCTTTTAACCACCCACCTAACCTTTTCCTCCGTGATGGGTATGTATACAGCCAGGTTTGTTGTAGGTGCTACGGGTTCCTCATGCAAGTTCCCTGGGAAGTGCGTATTCAAGAGCAGCTCTAGGGTTTCCCTCTCCGTGCTGGTCCAGGATCCGACATTTTCGACCCCAGTGCAGAAATTTCTCCACGATACTCTCTTCGCCTGCCTCAGAGCTTTTTTGTGGGCCCTGAGTTTAACTTTATATTCGAGCCATTGAGTCTCCGTGCCAAGGCTCTTGGCCTTATTAAATTGTGTCCTACATGATTTTCGGAGCGAGTCCAGGTCGTAGGACCACCAATGCGGCCTATGTTTACCGCGTGGTTTTGGCACTGGGCAAGCCTGCTCTAAGGCATTCGAGAGCGCCGTTGTAAAGGTCTTTACCAGATCCTCCAACTCCCCTACTGATGAGGGGACTTGTGGGGGCAGTGCTGGTAAGTCCCTAGATAGTATTTCATTGTGTAGCTGCCAGTTAGTGTTACGTGGGTTGCGTTACATAACCGGCTGCTCAACAGAAAAGTCTAGAACTATTTCTACGTACCGGTGGTCGGAGAATGAGTGCTCATCGAGAACGCGCCATTTTCTGACCCACTCATAAGCGCCTTCGCTGCAAATAGTGAGATCTATTACCTCCCTACGGGTTTTAGTAATAAACGTAGGTTCGTTACCCACGTTGCAAACTACCAGGTTAGTTGTTAACAAATAGTCAAACAACGACTCTCCTCTAGCATTGATATCGGAGCTTCCCCACTGGACGTGATGAGCATTGGCGTCAGTTCCGATAATAAGATGACCCATGGAAAAATTTGCCACCAGGTCTTTTACCTCCCTCTGTGGCGGAGGTTCTTCGGCGTCGTAGGGCATATAGGCCGACGCCATCGTCAGACTGGTACTGTCGACTGTTAAACTGGCAGCTGTAACGTCACCATTGGTATAGTTGGGCAAGAGAAATGCATTCAGCTCAGACTTAACTAAAATACAGGCTCTAACCCTGCCCCCCTCGCTGGCTCGAATAAGCTTATAACCCTTAGTCCCCAAACCGCAAATCCTTGAGCTGTTGACCCAGGATTCTTGGATGAGGACCACATCTACGTCGCCTTTAGAGAGACGACTGATTAAAGCAGCCGAGGCTGCTTTAGATTTGTGCAGATTTATCTGAATCACCACCAACATGAGAGTGCTCAGACTTCCCTGCCACCGCCGTATCGTCGAGTTCCACCTCGTCTGGAGGCTTATCTTTCAACGACGATTTCTTCAGACCACGGTTTGGCGTGGCAGAGATCCTACTAACTGTGGCAGTGTCAACTGTGGTGCGCTCAGGACTAGCTGCTATCACTGTGACGTTGAGGTCCTCCCCGTCCAGCAGGCTGTATCCCATCTCCGAGCTGTTCACTGCTCCTTCGCCATTTGACGTGGCAGATACCATACTTTCCGAGTCGGACATCTCCGACTCCCCTTCCGGCACTGCGATGTCCGAGTCCTCCGGTGCAGCCGAAATAGCAGCGCGCGGTGCATCGCCGCGGTATACGTGGATCCCGATCTGACCCATGCCGTAGTGCACTCGTCCATTGCACCGTTTAAGGGGCTCGAGTGCCTCCTTATTCAAGGTGAAGACCACTTGCCTATCAGGCCCTACCGCGTCCTCGACAAGATTTACACCCCAGTCCTGCGTCGGGAGAGACGGGTTCATGATCCTCAGCATCCTGAGAATTCTCTCAGGTTCAGCAGGGATAGCAGGAATCCACGCTCTTGCCCTTGGCCGAGCCGGGATGTCCTTCCAGTCGACAACCTCGATTCTTGCCCCTTGGTAGATCTCACCTAGTCTTGCAGCTGCTGCCTTGTACAGTGCAACAGTTTTTGCATCCTCGCAAGCGAATACCTTGATTCGGCCCTGGTGCCATCCCGCATCAGAACCCATCGGAGTGGCACCCGGAGACTCATCCATAATGTCGAGAAGGGCATTACCGATAGCGTTCCGGACGAACCGCCACTGGTCCCTAGGGATGGCCCAGTTTTCATTACCTCGGTCAATGACGCCTATGAGGATCCTATCCTTAGTCACTTCAGCAAAGCTGAGTTTACCCATTACGGGGGCGTGTTGCTGCCGCTTAGGGTGAGGTTTTAAATCCACCTCCGATCTCTGGCGTTTGAAGGGATTTATATTAACCTTCTTTGGCGCGTAATCGCTTTGGAAGTTCGGTAAGATAGCTTCAGTCATCTCCACCGTCTTCCTAGCATTCGGCGATAGCGTCTCTTGTGAAATACCCTCGTATTCTTCAGTATCCTCGCGGCCGCTCTTTTGTCCAAGTACTCAGAGCGACTGGGAGATGTCTTTTGGGGTAAATTTCGACCCGTAGTTGCCATCGCGGTCGTTCCCTTATTTGGATCTCTGGGGCCAGGTCGTGAGACCACTGCCACAGACGTTAAAGACTTGGTTTCGGTACAGGCACTTACTAGGGCTCTAGCATCAGCCGTTGTTGGCTTCACCGTGTTTGTACCGGTACTTACTTTGGGGATTGCCCCCTTATTATCCAGAGCTGATCGACTCGTAGTTGCCATCGCTGTCGATCTCTCGGCTGATGAAGAAATGGAGTTTGTCCTCCAACGTTGCGTTCTCGCTTGCTCCAGCATTTTCCTCCTCTGCTGGGCAGTATACATTGTTGTATCATTATTTTTAAGGTTTTTATTACTTTTTTCATCTTGTTCGTACGACCCCTTGCCGGGCAAGGCCAGTTTAGGGTGAAAGGAAGAGTATGGGGAATGTGTCGTCCGCCGCGGCAGAGCCCCATGCCGCGGTAAGGCCATAGTTATTCTCCGAGGCGGCCCGGTATCAGAGAGGCTCCGTTCAATTACAGCCACGATTTGCCTCCCGGCTGCAAACGTCCAATGGGCACGTGGTCGCATAACACCCTGGATTGGGAGGGGGAAGATCTTAGTCGTCGCGCCAGAGAGGCTTGGCTTCTCTCGTGATGTAGTACCGGCGGCACTATGATCACAAGGGCAGCGCAGCCCTGTGGCTATCGACTTAAGCCCTCGTACCGCGGCAAGGTGTCAACCCTTCACGAGGGACCCAAGTCTTTAACTTCCATAACACTCGCGAGACGAGAACCATCAATGGCATAAGAAGTGCAGATGGGATCTCGCGATTTTGAAAAGGTGACATGAAAGCACTTACTAACATTTAGCGGTAGATTATTCGTGTTACACCAGACAACTACATTGTTCAGATCGGATTGTATTTTATCTGAATTTGTGGGGTTTGAAATGGTAGAGAAAACCTTTAAATCATCAGCATAAAGCAGAAAATTTGAATGTTGGAAACAGACCGAAATGTCGTTAATAAAAATGACAAATAGTAATGGTCCAAGAATACTACCTTGGGGTACGCCAGAGGAGGCAACGAAAGAATCTGAATGCGCATTTTCTTTTACGACTACACAGTACCTCTGATCAAGATACGATTTTAGCCAAGAAAGAAATATTGAGTGGAAACCTACATTGGCCAGTTTCGAGATCAATATTGAATGGCTGATTTTGTCAAACGCCTTTGAAAAATCAGTATAAACTGCATCGACTTGAAGGCGACTATTGAAAGCTGATAGGCAGAATTCGGAGAAAAACGAAAGGTTTGTCACAGTCGATCTCCCAGACACAAAGCCGTGCTGATTATCGTTGATCAGAGGCCTAACGGCAAAATACATTTTCTGTTTAACAATAAACCCAAAGAGTTTTGAAATTGTAGACAGCTTAGCGATGGGCCTATAGTTGGCAACATTGCTTTTGTTACCGTTTTTGAAAATAGGGTTAATGAAGGTTATCTTCCAAGCAGCTAGAAACTCGCCACACTCAAGAGATTTGTTGAAAATTAGAAGGAGTGGAGTAGCCAAAGCCAAACAGTTTTTGAGAAGATAAGACGATAAGCCGTCAAAATCAGTCTGGGTTGATAATTTTAAATTTGGAATGCCAATAACAACGTCGTCTAGCGATAGAGTCAGGGCACCAACGTTAATCGGACTCTCTACAATTGAGGGGGGGACAAAGTTGGAGCGGAAAAAGTCCGCAAACAAATTAGCCGCCGCAGAGGGTGAGGAAGCTCAATCCGTATTGTAGAAGACTCATGAAGGAATATTCGAACAAAGTTTTTTAGCCTTAACATAGTTCCAAAATGCCTTGGGGTTTACTTTTATGTCAGATTCATAGTTATTAACAAAGCACCTGTGGAGCCTTTTGCCTAACGTTTTGAATTTATTGGAGTAATAAACGTACTTGCGTTTATGAACAGGCAACTTTGTAAATTTAAACCTTTTGAAAAATTTGTTCCTCAGATTCTTTAGTTCATATGTATGTTTGCTTGTTTGCTTGTATGTATGTATGTAACTCTCGTTCGGTCTAAGTCCCAGTGGCCCAAAAACCGTAAAATGTCCCTACAATATGGGTATCAAACGAAAGGGGAAGGCCCCAGGTTTCATTTGAACCTCGATATATTTCGATAAATTTATCGATAACTGAGTACTCGGTCAAAATGTGAATGCCCAAAAACCTAAAAAAGTCCTTACAATATGGGTATCAAACGAAAGGGGAAGACCCCAGGTTTCATTTGGACTTCGATATATTTCGATAAATTTATCGATAACAGGTTTCATTTGGACTACGATACATTTCGATAAATTTATCGATAACTGAGTTATCGGTCAAAATGTGGTTGCCCGAAAACCTTAAAATTTCCCTACAATATGGGTATCAAACGAATGGGGAAGACCCCAGGTTTCATTTGGGCTTCGATATATTTCGATAAATTGATCGATAAATGAGTAATCGGTCAAAATGTTAATGCCCAAACACCTAAAAAACTCCTTACAATATGTGTATCAAACGAAAGGGGAAGACCCCAGGTTCCATTTGGACCTCGATATATTTCGATAAATTTATCGATAACTAAGTAATCGGTCAAAATGTGAATGCCCAAAAACCTAAAAAATTCCTTACAATATGGGTATCAAACGAAAGGGCAAGACCCCAGGTTTCATTTGGACTTCGATATATTTCGATGAATTTATCGATAACAGGTTTCATTTGGACTTCGATACATTTCGATAAATTTATCGATAACAGTCAAAATGTGGTTACCCGTAAACCTTAAAATTTCCCTACAATATGAGTATCAAACGAAAGGGGAAGGCCCCAGGTTTCATTTGGACTTCGATATATTTCGATAAATTTATCGATAACTGAGTTATCGGTCAATATATAATTGCCCGAAAACCTCAAAATTTCCCTACAATATGGGTATCAAATGAAACGGGATGCATTGAATATCAATATTTTCATAAATATTGTCTTCTATGTTAATTGTATAATTTTTGAATTCAATTAAGTTATTAGCTTTTATTTCATAATTTATTTTGTTACAATTTTGCTTTATCTGTGTTTTTTCCAAATTTTTTGTAAAAATTATTCCTTCTTCAATTTCCATTATTTCTCTTTCAATATTTGTTTTACTTGTAAAAAATTAAAATTTGTTTTTGAATAAGTTTTGAATACATTTATTGCCTAATTTAAGTTTAGGTTAGGTTCAAGTGGCTGCCGCAGAGGCACACTTAGGCCAGTTTTGAAAGGCCCGTTGTGATACCACCAACACAAGGAAAGTCAGTCCCGGGACCCAGCCATATGGAAAATCCCTGAGTTGTTGGGACTTTCCACATAGCAGAATCCCGGGACTGACACTCCTAAACCGACACCGTTACTCCTCCTCGAACCACTTAGATGACTTTATGAAGCCCATCAAGTCCTTTATGTCCATTTCCGCGATCTGGCTTAGGCTATCCAGGAACGGAACTCCCAAAAAGCGCGTTCTCGCGCCGCTTAAAGCCGGACAGTTGCAGATGAGGTGCTCCACTGTTTCCTCCTCCTCATCATCTTTGCAACTCCTGCAGCATCGTCGGTAGGGCACACCTAGCCTTTCTGCATGCCTACCAATGAGGCAGTGACCGGTTAATACCCCTATCAATATGCAGATTTCCCTCCTAGTTAGGGCATAAATGCGTCTAGACCTTTTAAGATCCCATTTTGGCCAGGTTTGTTTCGATATGCGACACCCTGGGGATAGCAGCCATCTTTCGTTGGCTTGACGGAGTGTGTGCTCCTTCAGCATTAGTTTGCATGTGGCAAACGGCATACCTAAGCGCTCTTTATCCTGAAGAACCTGCTTGGTCGTGCCCTGCCTGGCAAGCTCGTCTGCCTTACAGTTTCCCTCAATGTCCCTATGTCCCGGGACCCATATGAGGTTTACGCGGTTCTGTTGGGCCATCTCCTGAAGAGATCGACGACAGCTGAGCGTCAGTTCAGAGTTGAACGTGTATGAGCCAAGGGATTTGATGGCCGCTTGGCTATCGCTGAAAATAGCGATATCTTCTCCGATAACACGTTTGCTTAACCAGGCCGCGGCGTCCAGGATTGCCGAGACTTCCGCCTGGAAGACGCTACAATGATCAGGTAGTCTGAAGGAGAGCTCAAGGTCCAAATCCCTTGAATAAACTCCTCCTCCAACTCTGCCGTCCAACTTCGAGCCGTCGGTGTATATGGAAGTGCCACCATTTGTTTCGGGACACCAATCCGTCCTCTCCCAGTCTTGTCTGCTGGGAATGTTTATTTTGAAACAGCTATCCCCGACTGTAGTAGTCGCACAACGATCTGTGCTTAGAGGGAGAAAGCTGTAAGATTCCAGAATACTGGAGTGTCCAATAGTACCCGCAGCCCAACTGGAGGTTTCTCTTAGGCGCAGAGCTGATGCCGCCGCTGACCGAAACCCTTCCAGATCAAGTGGCAAAATGCCCAGAATGACCTGGAGGGCTTCGTTGGGCGTTGTCCTTAGCGCACCGCTAATACAGATCATATTGGATCTATGGACTTTCCGCAACAGATTCAGGTATGTTGCCTTGCTCAGCGCAGGCCACCATACGACGACTCCATAAAGCATGATTGGGCGAATGATGGCCGTGTAGATCCAACTGCATACTGTAGGGCTGAGCCCCCATTTTTTGCCAATGGCTCTTTTGCATGTGTAAAGAGCGATGCAAGCTTTCTTCTGGCGCTGAAGAACATTCTCCTTCCAATTCAATTTCCTGTCCAGAACTATACCTAGAAACTTGGCCTTATCCGACAAGCCCAGGCGCGTGCCATCTAGTTCTGGTAGGCTTAGTGGCGGTATTTTGTACCGGTTGGTGAAGAGGACAAGTTCCACCTTCCCTGGGTTGATACTCAGTCCGCAGCGAGAGGACCACGTCGAAACTTCTCGCAGTGCTACTTGCATCAGGTCACACAGAGTTTGTGGGAACTTGCCTCTGAATGCAATAGCTAAATCGTCTGCATATGCCACTATCTTCCCGCCCCCCAGCTTGTGTCACGTAGCAACGAGTTTACTGTGAGGTTCCATAAAAGCGGGGAAAGAACACCACCCTGGGGTGTTCCCCTTGTGACATAACGTGATAACTCAACCGTACCAAGTGAAGAAGCTATTTTCCTTCCCCTTAAAAGTTGGTCAATTAAATCAGTTAGAGGTCTATCTACGCCCAGATTAGTTAGAGCGGAGTTGATAGCCTCCGGGCTTATATTGTTGAAAGCCCCCTCAATGTCTAGGAGGGCCACGAGACAGTAGTCCTTTTCACACAGCGATTTCTCAATGACAGACACTAGGCTGTGCAGAGCAGTTTCTGTTGATTTACCCTTGGTGTATGCATGCTGATAGCTAGAGATAAGGTTGCTATCAATAGTTGTTAACAGGTAGTTGCTTAGTATCCTCTCAAAGGTTTTTAGTACAAAGGACGAGAGACTGATCGGTCTGTAGTCTTTTGGCTCGTAGTGGGATGCCTTCCCAGCCTTAGGGATAAACACTACCGTGGCGCTTCTCCAGGAGCCCGGAATGTGGTTGAGAGCCAGGCAGGCTGTGAAGAGAAATACCAGCCATTTAGCTGATGTCTCCAACGTGTTTATAAGTTGCGCGGGGATAATCCCGTCCGGCCCGGCAGCCTTATACAGTTCAAAGCTCTTAATTGCCCACCTTACTCTTTCCTCAGTGATGGGTATATTTACTGCCAGGTTTGTTGCAGGTGCTAGTGGTGCATCATGCAGATTCCCCGGAAAATGTGTATTCAAGAGCAGCTCAAGGGTTTCCTCTTCCGTGCTGGTCCAGGATCCGTCAGGTTTTCGCAGATAGCTGATGGTTGTTTGACTTTTCGAGAGGACTCGTCTAAGTCTCGCTGTGTCGTCGACCTTTTCAACGCCAGTGCAGAAATTTCTCCACGAGGTTCTCTTCGCCTGTCTCAGAGCTTTTTTGTAGGCCCTTAGTTTAGCTTTATATTCGTGCCAATGAGGCTCAGAGCCGAAGCTCTTGGCCTTGTTAAATTGTTTCCGGCATGATATTCGGAGCGAGTCCAAATCGTAGGACCACCAATGTGGCCTGTGTTTACCGCGTGGTTTTGGCACTGGACAAGCCTGTCCTAGAGCATTTGAGAGCGCCGATGTAAATGTAGTAACAAGATCCTCCAGCTCCTCTACTGATGAGGGGGCTTGTGAGGGCAGTACTGGTAGGTCTCTGTCTAATATTTCATTGTGTAACTGCCAATCAGTGTTACGTGGATTGCGCTTCATGATTGGTTGTTCTACAATAAAGTCTAAAACCATTTCTATGTAACGGTGGTCGGAGAAAGAATGTTCTTCCAGAACCCGCCATTTTCTGACCCACTCATAAGCGCCTTCACTGCAGATAGTGAGGTCTATGACCTCCCTGCGGGTCTTAGTGATAAAAGTAGGCTCATTACCCACGTTGCAAATCACCAGGTTGGTTGTTAAGAGGTAATCAAACAGAGACTCGCCCCTCGCATTGATGTCGGAGCTCCCCCATTGGACATGGTGAGCATTAGCGTCCGCTCCAATAATAAGATTACCCGTGCAGAAATTTGACACCAGGTCTTTCACCTCCGTTTGTGGTGGGGGTTCTTCGGCGTCGTAGGGCATATAGACCGAAGCCACCGTCAGGCGGGTGCTGTCGACCGTTAGACTGATAGCGGTAATATCCCCATTGGTGTAATTAGGTAGGAGAAAGGAGTTCAACTCAGACTTGACCAGAATACACGTTCTGACTTTGCTCTCCTCGCTGGCTCGAATGAGCTTGAAGCCCTTAGTCCCCAATCCGCAGATTCTCGAGCTATTGACCCAGGGTTCTTGGATGAGGACCACATCCACTAATTTAAGTTTACTTTTATACAAAATTTCATTATTATAATCAAAAACTTATTCCAAATCTGTTATATAACATGCTTTTCTATATTAATTTCCTTTTTAATTTTATTTGGTATAGGTAGTATTTCTATTTTATGATATACTTCTTCGCAAAATTGTGGTATTATTACAACTATAATTAAATTACTTTTACTTTCTATTACATACATTACATTACATTATATATCTCAACTTTTTACCGTTTATAGAAAATTTTTGAATTTCCTCATTAGTTAATATATTTCTTCCTACTATACCTACTTTTGAAAATGCTATTAAGAGTTAGAACACCTATTAATATGGAGATTTCTCTCCTTCTTAGGGCTTGAATGCCTCTAGATCTTTTATGATCCCATTTTGGCCAGATTTGTTTGGATGTCCGGCACCCTGGGGAGTGTTGCCAGCTTTCGTTGGCTTGGCGGAATGTGTACTCGTTCAGCATTAGCTTGCATACGGTATACCTAAGCGATCTTTATCCCGAAGAACCTGCTTGGTCGTACCCTGCCTGGCAAGTTTATCTGCCTTACAGTTTCCCTCAATGCCCTTGTGTCCCGGGACCCATGTAAGGTTCACGCGGTTCTGTTGGGCCACCTCTTGAAGAGATCGACGACAGCTGAGCGTCAGTTCAGACTTGAACGAATAAGAGCCAAGAGCTTTGATGGCCGCATGGCTGTCGCTGTAAATAACGATGTTCTCGCCGATAGCGCGTTTACTTATCCAAATCACGGCATCCTAGATTGCTGAGACTTCAGCCTGGAAGACGCTGCAGGTAGTCTGAAGGAGAGCTCAAGTTCCTCCCTGCTGGGAATGCTCCTTTTGAAAGAGCTGTCTCCGGCTGGTGTGGCCGCACATCGATCTGTGCTCAGAGGGAGAAAACTGTAAGATCCTAGAATACTCCCGTGGCACAACAAAACCAAGTAACTAGTTTTTTCAAAATGTTGGGAAATTAAGGATTTGCGTAGCAGCCCATATCTTCGTCAAATATCAATTTTTGTATACAACTTTTTTAATTATGAAAAGATAAGACCCCAAAGTTTTTTTATGCACATGTGCAGGAAATTTTTTTGACGTAGTTATGGATATATTGACCACGATAAACAGTTACAGAGTTTTTAAAAAACACGATTTTTTCCTTTCATAAAAAAAAAAATTTTGTGTAAGAACAAAACCACGCAACTTCCAAGTAACTTTGATTTTAGTTTGATACGATTTTTGGCTTTCATACAAAAAAAATTTTTGTGTAACGACAAAACCAAGCAAGTTGATAGTTACTTGGGTTTGTTGTGCACTTTCATATAAAAACGAAATTGCATGAAGGTAGCAAATCCTTTTTATTTTTTGGGTCTCACACTAAATTTTCCTTGTTTATCTCAACGATAGTCGAAATCCAAAGGAGAAACACTCTTGCCAACAAGGGTTACTTCGTAGTAAGTAGGCAATTGAGAAGTAAAGTCCTCTCTCGACAGACGAAGATCATGCTATATACATAAGTCTCTTATCATATGAGTCCTCATGTACGGCTCGGAATCATGGGCAGTGTCAAGAGAAGATGAGATGGCCCTTGGAGTATTTGAGAGAAAAGTTCTCCGAAAGATCTGTGATGCCAACGGCGAGTATCGAAGGAAATTTAACGATGAGCTGTACGAGCTCTACGCAGAACTGACCATATTGTTGCGAATTAAAGCCCAAAGGATCCGCTGACTGGTTCATTTTATGGGAATGGAAAGCAAGCTCCGGCCCAGAAGGTTTTCCTATCGATACCCGAATCGGGCAGCAGAAGAAAGGGGCGACCTCGACTGAAATGGAAAAAGGAAAGATTGGCGTGGTTTGATACGAAGCGACCAAAATTGCCTTGGATTGATATATATATTCTAGATTCTCACCATCAGACAAACCAAGATTACACCTCCCGGTAGTGGGCTGCCCTTGAGGAAAAAGAAGCTCTTGGCCTGCGTCTGACTCAAGACTAAAAAGTTCTCTTGCACTACCATTACTTTCAGATATAGTATAAAAAAGTCCTTACTTCTCTGGCAAAATGTGTTCTGGTTCGCCATCTGATGCTGGGTTGAAATCACATAATATTCCCTAGCTTATCCCTGCATTAATTTTAAAATTATCTCAAATACTTATCTTATAGCAATAAGAGAAATCAAGCATCTTTAAAAGTTACTTGGTTTTGTGAAATAATCACATACATTTTTTGAGGAAATTCAAATAATTCTTGATTAACAACTGAGTTTTAATGGTTTTTCCATTAATAGTAGATCGAAACTAAATCAGAAACTTAGAGTGACGATAAGAAATTAATTTCTAATCATTTTTTGTAAAAAAGCCTAGTATTTGTTGTAAAATTTTCAGTTATTAAAAAAAGAACACTAGTTACTTGGTTTTGTTGTGAAATAAATTCTTGATTCAGTACATTTTAAGTTACTTGGTTTTATAACTTTTTTAGTTTAAGGAACTTAGAAACAAGATAGGAAGAAACGGATCGATGTCCCTGATAGATTTTTTTAACGGGATTCCAAAAATTCGTAGAACGACGAAACCAAGTAACTGACACTTACTTGGTTCTGTGATGTCACGGGAGAATACTGGAGTGTCCAGTTGTGATTGCGCCCCAGCCAGACGTTTCCCTTACGCGTAGATCCGCCGCCGCTGCTGTCTAGTACGCTTCCAGATCGAGTGGCAGAATGCCAAGAATGGCCTGAAGAGCTTCGTTGGGCGTTGTTCTTAGCGCACCGCTTATACAGATCATGACAGATCTACTGGATGGACTTTATCTAACAGATTCCGATTGGTGGCCTTCTCAGCGCGGGCCACCATACCGCGACTCCATATAACATGATAGGTCGGATAATTGCAGTGTAGATCCATCTGCATATTTTGGGGCTGAGACCCCACTCTTTGCCAATGGCTCTTTTGAATGTGTAAAGTGCATAACACGCCTTCCTCTGGCGCTGAAGAATATTCTCCTTCCAGTTTAACTTCCTGTCCAGAACTGTGCCCAAGAATTTGGCTTTGTCAGCCAAGTTCTGGCTCACGCCATTAAGTTCTGGTAGGTCCAGCTGAGGTATTTCTATCGGGTTGATACTAAGTCCACAATGAGAGGACCATACCGAGACTTCAGGCAGTGCTGCTTGCATCAAGTCACACAGAGTTTGTGGAAATTTTCCCCTGTATGAAATGGCTAAATCGTCTGCATATGCCACTATCTTTCCGCCAAATCTCGAGCTGTTGACCCAGGGTTCTTGGATGAGGACCACGTCCACATCGCGTTTAGAAAGACGACTACTTAAAGCAGCAGAGACTACTTTAGATTCAGATCAGACTTCCCTGCCGTCCCTATATCGTCAAGTTCTGCCCTTTCCCGAAGGCTGTCTCTCAACAACGAGTTCAGAGCAACTGCGCGATTTGGCGTAGCGGGAGCTCTGCTGTCTGAAGCATCAGAAATATTGCGCTCAGGATGGGCTGCTACCACCGTAACGTCGAGGCCTTCCCCGTCCAGCAGGCTGTCTTCCATCTCCGAGTTGGCGGATAACATGTTTTCCGCGTGGGCCTACTCGGTTTCCTATTGCGGTACTTCGATTTCCGAGTGTCCCGGAGAAGCCGCGTTGGCAGCGCGTAGTGCATCGCCGCGGTATGTGTGGATGACGATCTGGCCTACACTGTAGTGCACTTGCCCATTACACCTTTTAATGGGCTCGAGTGCCTCCTTATTCATGGTGAAGACCACTTGTCTATCAGGCCCTACCGCATCCCCGACCATAGTGACACTCCAGTCCTGCGTCGGGAGGGACGGATTCATTATCCGCAGCATCGTGAGAATTATCTCAGGCTCTGCAGGATGGCAGGAATCAATGCCCTTGACCGCCGCCGAACCACTTGGAGACGCCAAATAAACGTCGATGACAGCGTTTCCGATTGTGTTCCGGACGTGCCGCCACTGGTCCTTGAGGATGGCCAGACGGTCGTTGCCTCGGTAAAGAATGCCTATAAGGATCCTGTCCTTGGTTACATCAGCAAAGCTTGGTTTGCCCACTCCGGGGGGTTTCGATGCCGCGTGGAATGGGGTTTCAACTCCACGTCCGATCTCTGTAGTTTGAAAGGGTTTACGTTTACGGTACTCCCTCATATTTCTTCAGGATCCTAGAGGCCAATCATTTTTCCAGGTACGTAGAGCGGCGGGGGGATGTCTCTTGGGAGTCCGGTCCCGTAGTTTGCATCGCGGTCGCTCCTTTTGCTGACAACCCATTTACTGCTTCTCTTTCCTTTGGACCTCTGAGGCCAGGTCGTGAGACCATTGCCACAGCCGTTGAGAGACTGGTTTTCATACCAGCGCTTGATGGAAGTTCAGCATGCGCCGTTGTCCGCTTAGCTACGTAGGCAGCCGCACTGGTGCTGGCTCCCATCAAGTCACTCTTACTTGATAGAGATTTATAGGTTGACCGACCCGTAGTTGCCATCGTTTATTTTGAAGTGGAGGTTGTCCTCCGACGCTGTGCTTTCGCTTGATCATCTGCTTAGGAGTGAACGAAGTTGTTAATTGTTTAGAGTTTTGTTTTGTCTTTTTCATCTTGTTCGTTCTGTAGCATTACATAAACATATCGCCCTTTTACTTTAATTGTCATGTGCTCACAAATAATGTATAAACAAATATGAATGAACACAAACAACATTATACCCAAATTAGTTACATTGAACTCAGCGGGAGTTATACAAAGACTGCACATGCCGCGCATAGCGGGGATCTTGTTACACGGATCTTGTGCGGACGGTCAAAGACACCGCCAAAGACAGTCGCAATGCCTAACTGAGTCACAACGTCACTGAGTCAATACGACTGTCATACGTGTATATTTATTGCAACCATATGCTGACTTAGCATATTTTAGAATTATACATTTTAGTTTGTATGTATTAGTAATATACATAGGTATACATTTTAGTTCGTAAATAATTTGTAAGTATTAGTGTAAGAATTTAGTATAAAAGAAAGTAAAGTCAATAACGAAAAGCAATTAATGATCGAATTCCAAAGTAATAATATTTCTTAATAAATTTGGCTGCATGGCGTGCCCCAGGCTTTTTAATAATAAAAAACAATTCACCCGGCTCTACACAGCGGTATCGCTAGCCATAGTTAATAAAATAACTTATGTGGCTCATAGCGATACCGCCAGCCGAAAATATAGAAAGAAGAATCTACACTAAGCTACTGCACTTTAGATTTTATTAAAACATGTGCACTTATTAAATCATCTACACATGGAGAAAATTTTGATGCAGAACCTGGCAACAAAGAATGTCGCATAACGCAGCACAGCAAATGTTTGTGGAAGAACTTATTTCCTGACTAAAATATGGCATAACTGCAGTATACGGACAATTCCAATATCAAAGGAAAACAGCAAAAGTATAGTGGTAATATAACAGATAACAAATATTTTCGTGATAAGGCAGCAACAATACCAGCGCATAAGGGTGGAATATTTCAACGCAACAATGTGGTTAATGGAAGGCCACATATGGTGATCTTACAAAAAGTCATCACAAAATCATCGCGCCTGTTGCAAAGGCAGCAGCAATACCAGCGCATAAGGGTGGAATATTTCAATGCAATAGACCACAAATTGGTGAAATTATAAGTAGTGGAGCGGTAAGAATCCTATGAAATCAATATCGTTGGCAGCAAGAATGACAACGTAAGGTAGAATTAAAAATAAATCAATATAGTTTAAAAAAACTAAAACTCACGCTTTTAAAGTGTATTGAACTAAAAAGTTGAACATAATTTTAAAAACCCTACACAGTAGTATTGTGGAAAAAGCGTGGTCCACTTTGTTCCATAATTTCGTTTTTTTATTTAATTTATTTTTACCTTTTTAGTGCAATATTCTTTAAAAGCGTGTGTTTTCGCTTTTTAAACTATATTTATTTTTTACGTTTTAGTTAAATGTGTTGCGAAGTAATCGATAAATATATCGAAGTATACCGCAGTCAAAACGAAACCTCTGGGCCTCCACTTGGGTTTGATACCCATATTGTAGGCAATTTTCAATATTATTGTACAATCTCATTTTGGCCGATAACTCAGTTATCGATAAATATATCGAAATATTCCAAAGTCCAATAGAAACCTGTGGACCTTCCCTTTCGTTTGATACCCATATGGAAGGCATATTTCAAGGTTTTTGGGACAGTCTGAAGTTCAAATGACAGACTGAAGTAGAGCTACATACAAGCAAGCAAACATACATATGAATGTACATATGTACAAGTAAAGCTAATGAAAGCGTAGTAAAAATACTAGCATTATGTGGAAAAAGCGTCTTGCGCTGATATACCAAAATTATGACACGCTTTTTCCACAATACTATTGTGTAGGGTTTTTAAAATTATTTTCAACTTTTTTGTTCAATACACTCTAAAAGCGTGAGATTTAGTTTTTTTAAACTATATTTATTTTTTACTTTTTAGTCAAATATCCTATGAAAGTATCGATAAATTTATCGAAATATATCGAAATCCAAATGAAACCTGTGGCTTGCCCCTTTCGTTTGATACCCATATTGTAGGGAATTGTAAGGTATTTGGGCCTCACATTTTGACGATAACTCAGTTATCGATAAATTTATCAAAATATATTGATGTCCAAATGAAACCTGGGACCTTCCCCTTTCGTTTGACACCCATATTGTAGGGAAATGCTAAGGTTTTTGGGCATTCACATTTTCACCGATAACTCAGTTATCGATGAACTTATCGAAACATATCGAAGTCCAAATGAAACCTGGGGTCTTCCCCTTCCATTTGATACCCATATTGTAGGGAAATTTTCAGGCTTTCGGGCAACCACATTTTGACCGATAACTCAGTTATCGATAAATTTATCGAAATATATCGTAGTGCAAATGAAACCTGGGGTCTTCCCCTTTCATTTGATACCCATATTGTAGGGAAATTTTAAGGTTTTCGGGCAACCACATTTAAATATATCGAGGTTCAAATGAAACCTGGGGTCTTCCCCTTTCGTTTTATACCCATATTGTAAGGAGTTTTTTAGGTTTTTGGGCACTCATATATTGACCAATAACTCAGTTATCGATAAATTTATCGAAATATATCGAAGTCCAAATGAAACCTGGGGCCTTCCCCTTTCGTTTGATACCAATATTGTAGGGAAAGTTTAAGGTTTACGGGCAACCACATTTTGACCGATAACTCAGTTATCGATAAATTTATCGAAATATATCGAAGTCCAAATGAAACCTGGGGTCTTCCCCTTTCGTTTGATACCCATATTGTAAGGAGTTTTTTAGGTTTTTGGGCACTCACATTTTGACCGATAACTCAGTTATCGATAAATTTATCGAAACATATCGAAGTCCAAATGAAACCTGGGGTCTTCCCCTTTCGTTTGATACCCATATTGTAGGGAAATTTTAAGTGTTTCGGGCAACCACATTTTGACCGATAACTCAGTTATCGATAAATTTATCGAAATGTATCGAAGTCCAAATGAAACCTGTTATCGATAAATTTATCGAAATATATCGAAGTCCTAATGAAACCTGGGGTCTTCCCCTTTCGTTTGATACCCATATTGTAGGGAAATTTTAAGGTTTACGGGCAATCATATATTGACAAATAACTCAGTTATCGATAAATTTATCGAAATATATCGAAGTCCAAACGAAACCTGGGGCCTTCCCCTTTCGTTTGATACCCATATTGTAGGGATATTTTAAGGTTTACGGGCAATCATATATTGACCAATAACTCAGTTATCGATAAATTTATCGAAATATATCGAAGTCCAAATGAAACCTGGGGCCTTCCCCTTTCGTTTGATACCCATATTGTAGGGAAATTTTAAGGTTTACGGGCAACCACATTTTGACCGATAACTCAGTTATCGATAAATTTATCGAAATATATCGAAATCCAAATGAAACCTGGGGTCTTCCCCTTTCGTTTGATACCCATATTGTAAGGAGTTTTTTAGGTTTTTGGGCATTCAAATTTTACCGATAACTCAGTTATCGATAAATTTATCGAAACATATCGAAGTCCAAATGAAACCTGGGGTCTTCCCCTTTCGTTTGATACCCATATTGTAGGGAAATTTTAAGGTTTACGGGCAATCATATATTGACCAATAACTCAGTTATCGATAAATTTATCGAAATATATCGAAGTCCAAATGAAACCTGGGGCCTTCCCCTTTCGTTTTATACCCATATTGTAGGGAAATTTTAAGGTTTACGGGCAACCATTTTGACCGATAACTCAGTTATCGATAAATTTATCGAAATATATCGAAGTCCAAATGAAACCTGGGGTCTTCCCCCTTTCGTTTGATACCCATATTGAAAGGAGTTTTTTAGGTTTTTGGGCATTCACATTTTGACCGATAACTCAGTTATCGATAAATTTATCGAAATGTATCGAAGTCCAAATGAAACCTATTATCGATAAATTTATCGAAATATATCGAAGTACAAATGAAACCTGGGGTCTTCCCCTTTCGTTTGATTCCCATATTGTAGGGAAATTTTAAGGTTTACGGGAAATCATATATTGACCAATAACTCAGTTATCGATAAATTTATCGAAATATATCGAAGTCCAAATGAAACCTGGGGCTTCCCCTTTCGTTTGATACCCATATGTAGAGAAATTTTAAGGTGTACGGGCAACCATATTTTGACCGATAACTCAGTTATCGAAAAATTTATCGAAACATATCGAAGTCCAAATGAAACCTGGGGTCTTCCTCTTTCGTTTGATACCCATATTGTAGGGAAATTTTAAGGTTTACGGGCAATCATATATTGACCAATAACTCAGTTATCGATCAATTTATCGAAATATATCGAAGTCCAAATGAAACCTGGGACCTTCCCCTTTCGTTTGATACCCATATTGTAGGGAAATTTTAAGGTTTACGGGCAACCACATTTTGACCGATAACTCAGTTATCGATAAATTTATCGAAATATATCGAAGTCCAAATGAAACCTGGGGTCTTCCCCTTTCGTTTGATACCCATATTGTAAGGAGTTTTTAGGTTTTTGGGCATTCACATTTTGACCGATTACTCAGTTATCGATAAATTTATCGAAATATATCGAGGTCCAAATGAAACCTGGGGCCTTCCCCTTTCGTTTGATACCCATATTGTAGGGACATTTTACGGTTTTTGGGCAACCACATTTTGACCGATAACTCAGTTATCGATAAATTTATCGAAATGTATCGAAGTCCAAATGAAACCTGTTATCGATAAATTTATCGAAATATATCGAAGTCCAAATGAAACCTGGGGCCTTCCCCTTTCGTTTTATTCCCATATTGTAGGGAAACTTTAAGGTTTACGGGCAATCATATATTGACCAATAACTCAGTTATCGATAAATTTATCGAAATATATCGAAGTCCAAATGAAAATGGGGCCTTCCCCTTTCGTTTGATACCCATATTGTAGGGAAATTTTAAGGTTTTCGGGCAACCACATTTTGACCGATAACTCAGTTATCGATAAATTTATCGAAATATATCGAAGTCCAAATGAAACCTGGGGCCTTCCCCTTTCGTTTTATTCCCATATTGTAGGGAAACTTTAAGGTTTACGGGCAATCATATATTGACCAATAACTCAGTTATCGATAAATTTATCGAAATATATCGAAGTCCAAATGAAACCTGGGGCCTTCCCCTTTCGTTTTATTCCCATATTGTAGGGAAACTTTAAGGTTTACGGGCAATCATATATTGACCAATAACTCAGTTATCGATAAATTTATCGAAATATATCGAAGTCCAAATGAAACCTGGGGCCTTCCCCTTTCGTTTTATTCCCATATTGTAGGGAAATTTTATGGTTTTCGGGCAACCACATTTTGACCGATAACTCAGTTATCGATAAATTTATCGAAACATATCGAAGTCCAAATGAAGCCTGGGGTCTTCCCCTTTCGTTTGATACCCATATTGTAGGGAAATTTTAAGGTTTTCGGGCAACCACATTTTGACCGATAACTCAGTTATCGATAAATTTATCGAAATATATCGAAGTCCAAATGAAACCTGGGGCCTTCCCCTTTCGTTTTATTCCCATATTGTAGGGAAACTTTAAGGTTTACGGGCAATCATATATTGACCAATAACTCAGTTATCGATAAATTTATCGAAATATATCGAAGTCCAAATGAAACCTGGGGCCTTCTCCTTTCGTTTTATTCCCATATTGTAGGGAAACTTTAAGGTTTACGGGCAATCATATATTGACCAATAACTCAGTTATCGATAAATTTATCGAAATATATCGAAGTCCAAATGAAACCTGGGGCCTTCCCCTTTCGTTTGATACCCATATTGTAGGGACATTTTACGGTTTTTGGGCAACCACATTTTGACCGATAACTCAGTTATCGATAAATTTATCGAAATGCATCGAAGTCCAAATGAAACCTGTTATCGATAAATTTATCGAAGTCCATATGAAACCTGGGGTCTTCCCCTTTCGTTTGATATCCATATTGTAAGGAATTTTTTAGGTTTTTGGGCATTCACATTTTGACCGATTACTCAGTTATCGATAAATTTATCGAAATATATCGAGGTCCAAATGAAACCTGGGGCCTTCCCCTTTCGTTTGATACCCATATTGTAGGGACATTTTACGGGTTTTGGGCCACTAGGACTTAGACCGAACGAGAGTTACATACATACATACAAGCAAACATACAAGTGAACCTTATAAAATCGTGGTAAAAATAAAAAAATAAAAAATTAAAACAAATTTCTTTAGAAAACTTTGGCCTGCCTTATGATCGCCATCCAAATAGCAGTAATTTGCTTAGGGGTAAAGTTTAAAAATTAAATATTGTAAAATTTTTTTTTTAATATAATGCAGAAGATTTTCGACTCAAGAGGAGTTTGATAAAAAAAAATTTCAAGAAGAAGTCAATATACTTTTTCAAAAATGCATAGACACATTCATTAAAGGTACGAATCAGATCCTCGAGAGTCGCAAATCCGAAAAAGTTGGACCTAAACCGATTACCATCGAAGAGTGTCGGAAAAGGAATAAACAAAATAAAACGGAAGAAATCCAAAAATACCTGTCCCAAAAATTGTACACAAAAGAAAAAGGGCAGGAGGAAAAGTAAAAAGACGAGTAAAATTAGCAAAGTTACATCAAAAACTTAACTTTGCTACTAACTCAGATAAGAGATTAAAAATACAAGAAAATATAGAAATGTTAAGACATCAAAATAAAATAAAAATTGAGTAAGTCCGAACGCCTCTGTTAAAAATTATTTACTTTAAATCTTTTCTCATGGATAGTGCATTGTCCGATGATCTTGACTGCGAAGCAATAAACAAAATTGTAGACCATTTAGAGCGTGAAAACGCAGACATTGCTCGTAAATCAAGATCACGAGAGAAGGGAAGCAACAGATACAATTTAAACTGTTTAAGAAAATTTTGGTTTTATATAGGACTGGGTAGAGAACCCACAATGGAAGACTTATTATATCCTTCCACATTAGTAGAAGAAATAAATAGATTGATAAGGAAAGGAGAAAATTGAAAAAAAGTAAATTAAAAGACAAATTTATGAATAAATAAAAATTTAAATTTAAATTCGAAAATTTTACTATTGAATTTTTAAAAATGAGTTGGTGGAAAATGGCACTAAACGGCATATTAATAGGAATAGCAGGATACGAAGTAGGAAAATAAACTACGAGTGTAAACACCTACGATACTAAAATAGTTAAATATGAGCCACAATGATAATCTTGATAAAAAATTACATCAAAAATAAATTGAGACAATTAAACAATGTATAACAACGCGTATAATTTCCCAAATAAAAAGAAACAACCCCCCCATAATGCCAAAAGTTTTAACCAGAAATGAATCAATGGAAAGAAATCTATGACACATTATTGGAGGAAACAACTAAAGCTAGTAAATCATAAAAATGTATAAATAAGAGTATTCCCATAACAAAAGAAACTATAGTAAAACATTTAAATATAATTTTGGAAGCTCTTAATAACATTAGACAGGTGATCAATGCTACAAATCGCATACTTACCATAGAACACCAAAAAGAAGCTTACCAATTTTTCTCAGCAATTCGAGACAAACTGGTATCTGCTCTAGCCAAACACAATATAGAATTTGACGTGCCAAATACAACAGAAGAGGAAATTCAAATAGATTTCTTATTACTTCTACCTGGACGCATTTCTAGCCGAACCCCCTCACCTTCATTAAGTCAAGCCACATCGGTGGAAGAATTTAAAATAAACACCCCAATAATAAACGTCACAATGCCACAAAACGCAGCAGAATTAATTAAAACTGCTTCGTCAGTAGAGTTGAATGGTAAACCAGAAAATCTACATAGCTTCGTAGATGCACTCGATATACTTGAGCAAATCAAGGATACACACGAGGCATTGGCCATTAGCAAAACTGCTAACCAATACACTGCGCAAATTGAAAAAATCACAAAGTCATTCGACTTTCATTCATTGTTGGCCGCCTTGCCGTGGCGAAGGGGCTTAAATTCTTGTATTGGGATCACTCCTGGACGGACGGGTTCCAAATCGGAATGAACATCGAGGAAGACCTTACATTTCATGCAACCTCTGGCGGAGTGCACATAAGTGCACAACACCGGTTGATGTATGAGATGGGAGGAGATCCGTGTCAACGCCACCTAAGCCAAGGTGTGCAGGCACCATGCCGATGGCTGAATGGTCAGCGGGTGTACATCGAATAGCTGATCGCTTACGGTCCCCTCCGATTCCCGGGCAAGGTCGGTTGTATAAGTACCTTACCCCGGTACACTGGCTATGCCGGGGTGGACCAACCCCTTCCAGTTTACTCGTGGGAATCGTATGGAGAAAATAACAATCGAAAATAAAAAAAAAGGAAGAGTGGGGAAGAGAACGATCTGGGATCGCTTTCTGAGGACGTGCTTCTGGCCAGCAGCCAGGGGAGCGCCCAAGCAAAGGACGACAAGGGTACCAGCCATAGTACCCCTGTCGCTCCGAATCAACCAAATAGGGGCGCACCAGCCAAAGTGGGCCCAACAAGAAGTCAAAGACGCAGTAGTCAAGGAGTACGAGACCGGCCTTGCAAACAAGCCCGTTGCACAGCCACATCAGCAACAAACAATGTCGCGCTCAAAGCGCAATCGTTCACTGGAGGTGAACGATGGAAATGGCCAGAGGGGCAGGTACCAGCAGTATGATGGCCCTTGCACTAGTGCTGCAGCGTTGGCCAGGAACACCTATAGTGAGGTTGTCCGGGATCACCTCGAGGTTGCACTGGTTGACGCTGACGGGGCTAACGGGAGGCGAGTACTGGCGGTTTGGAACTCCATAGAGGGACGACTATCTGAGATGGAGTTGGATCCCCGGACGCCCCGTGCGTGCGTTTGGTTGCCAAACATGCCGAGCATGAAACTGGATGAAAAGAACATCATCCAGTGTCTTAAGATGCAGAACTCGGGCGTCCCGATGGACGACTGGGAGCTGCTAAAGATAGAGGATAAGCAGAAGAATAGCCACCAGGTGCTACTGCTCATAAATAGCGAGTGCCTAGGGGAACTCGAAAAGAGGGGAAGCAAGTTAGTCTATGGCGTCAGGCACGCCAGAGTTAAAGTTTTTTAAGCGGAAGTAGCACCGGAGAACAATCTGGAGGAGGTCGACGATGCCAATAAGCTCCTGGAGGAGCTTAGACTGGCAGCATCAGCCGGGGCTGATGCATCGTCGTACCCCGACAGTGAAGCAGGTGCGTCCCCCCCGGTCCGATGATTAGGGTGGCGCAGATTAACCTGCAGCATGCCAGATGCGCCTCGGATAATCTGCTGGTTCTCCTAAGGGAGGAAAATATTGACGTGTGCTTGGTGCAGGAGCCTTGGGTATGGCGCTCCAAGGTCAGGGGCCTAAGTACCAGCGGCTACAACATATTTTATACACTAGGAGAAGGTAAACCGAGGGCATGCATCCTCGTTAGGGATACTATTAATGCTTTCTTTTTACCTAATTTCAGCACATTCGATTTGGCAGTGGTCAGGACTGAGTCAAGGGCGGACGCAGGTTAACGGCCGCCTCTGCGTATATGGCTCACGATCGGCCGGCACCTCCCGAGGAGGTACAGCTGCTCACCAAACAGAAAAACGAGAGGATCCTGATGGGCTGCGACGCCAACGCAAGGCATGCGTTATGGGGGACCAGCGAAATAAACGAACGGGGTGAGTCTCTTTTTGAATTTTTATTAGCAAACAAATTATGTATATGTAACAGGGGCAGCTCTCCCACCTTTGTTTTTCCAGGCTCAGTAAACTTCGCCGGGTGGGAAGAAGTCCTTGATATTACAATAGCATCTGACTCCCAGGAGCCTTCGATAAGGAACTGGGAGGTTTCGCAACAGACCTCCATGTCGGATCATCGAATGATCTTTTTTGATATAGATTGGGAGGGAGAGATAAAACAACAAGAGATAGTCAGTGATAGGCTCAGTAGGAAGAAGTCACCGATGCAATCGACAGAAACTCTAGACGACCGAGTTCGGTCTCTGGAAAAAAGTTTCCAGGTTGACTATAAGGCTTCCTGCCCAATATCTAGAAGCAAGAAGACCTTTCCCCCCGTGGTGAGACAAAAATCTTAGCGAACTAAGATCAACGATGAGGAAGGTCTTTAATGATTGCTATGCGAAAAAAGACTTCCAGGAGTACAGGAACGCCCGGAGGGAATTTAAAAAAGCCGTACGTGTCGCAAGGGCGAAGTCCTGGCAGGAGCATTGCGAATCTATCGAGTCCACGAAGGACTCAGCAAGGCTCGAGAAAATACTCGCCAGGGAACACTCCAACAAAACCTTTGTAAAGCGCGCTGATGGCACATGGGCGGGATCATCAGTGGAAACCCTAGATATCCTGATTGAGGCTCACTTCCCGGACGACCCTGGAGGGACGGAGCAAAGGGGAGAAAAGGCGCAACGGGAGGCACCTAGTGAGCTGATAAGCAAACTCTTAGCAGAAGACAAAATTGCCGGGCAATAAATAGCTTATCACCATTTAAGTCACCAGGAGTAGATGGTATACTCCCTATCATGCTGCAGAAGACTCAGATACTTCTGGTTAAGGAGTTAAAGGAGATCTTTACGGCCTGCATTTTCTTTGATCACATTCCGGACACATGGAGGAAAACAAGGGTGGTTTTCATTCCAAAGTCAGAAAGAAGAGGGCTCGAGGTGGCCAAAGATTTTCGGCCAATAAGTCTCACTTCCTTCGTGCTAAAAACGTTTGAGAGGCTGCTGGACATACACATACGGGAACTCCTGGAGGGGTCCCCTCTGTCCGGTGCGCAGCATGCTTACTTAAGGGGGAAATCCACGGAGACTGCGCTGCATAAAGTAGTGCGAACAGTGAGAAGTCCCTTCTATACAAAGAATTCACTCTAGCAGCGTTTGTTGATGTGGAAGGTGCATTTAACAACGTGAAAGCTTTAGCAATAAAACAGCGCTTGTTGGGGTAGGGGTGGAAGAACCAATACGGAACTGGATCTCATCTTTACTTCTCAATCGAGAAATATCAGCAGAGATAGGGGGAGCAAAAGCTAGCAAACAGATTTGTAGAGGAACGCCACAGGGTGGGTCCTTTCGCCTCTGTTATGGCTCCTTACTATGAACGATATACTATTAAAACTCAGTACTAATGGAGTAAAGGTTGTGGCGTACGCCGACGACGTGGCGATCCTTGTTTCGGGTCCCTTCCCTTCCGTGATGAGCGAGATCATGGAAAGAACGTTGGCAAAGCTAAGTAGGTGGGCACAAGAGTGTGGCCTAGGGCTAAATCCGGACAAAACGGAGCTTCTTCTCTTCACGATGAAGAATAAGCCACCTACGTTCGAACTACCGATGCTGAATGGCCAGCAGCTAACTCTATCTACCAGAACCAAATACTTGGGGCTGATAATTGATTGCAAACTAAATTGGAAGGAGTGCATCGAGGAGCGGGTATGGAAGACATGTATCGCCTTCTACGCTTGCAAATCGATGTTTGGTAAGAAATGGTGTCTAAAGCCGAAGATGGTGCTGTGGCTGTACGAGGCTGTGGTCCGACCTGCGCTGACCTACGGCTCAGTGGTGTGGTGGTAGGCTCTTCGTAAGAACTACAATCTCGCCAACCTGCAGAGGGTACAGCGACCCCGCGTGCCATGGCACCACCGAGGCCTTGCGCACCTTCCCCACTGCGGCATTGGATCCTATTTCGAACCTTCTTCCAATTGACTTATATATACTTTGTACATCGGCACAAACCGCACTAAGATTCTGGGTGCTGGAAGGATACTCAGCATGGGCACAGTAGTATCCTTAACACCCTCCCAGAGGGAATAGTTAATAGCGCAATAGACTACTATCCTCACAAACTGAAGTTTGAGAGAAATGCCACCACGGTCCACGGTCAAGCAGAGGTTCTTGCGATTGTTCAGGCGTGCAAATCGCTTGAGCAAAGGAACATTACTGGGAAAGTGGCTATCTTCACCGACAGCCAGGCAGCGATAAAGGCAATCGCATCGCCATACATAAGCTCTAATGCAGTGCATGCATGTAAACAAATTTTGGCTACGTTAGCTGAAGTTTTATAAATATCCATTACCTAGGTCCCGGGTCATAAAGGGATCGAGGGTAATGAGAGGGCTGATGAGATAGCATGGGCAGGTCCTCAGCAGGGAACGAAGAGGTATCTAGACTCGATATTTATTTATTTATTTATTTATTTATTTATTTATTTAGCCAACGAAATACAATGTATAAATCTTACAGGCTAAGTAGAAAAGAGACTAAAACTAAGTAATCGAAGGCAATCATTACTTATAAAATAGATTTAACACTTCCATGAAGCGATTTTTTGAAAAAGAAAAATCGATTTCGAGATATCTAGAGATCCTGTTGAACTCAGTCAGGGCCCTGTTAAGTGGCGAATTTTTGGAATATAGAGTTCTAAAAACGCCAACGAAGAAGATTTCAGTGTGTCGAAGATGCCTGGTAGGAATGTTGAAGGGAATTCTTCCAAGGAGAACAGGACAGTCAACGATCCCAGTGACAACATCAAAAACGAAAGACAGAGACATAATTGTTCTCCTATTCTGAAGCGATTTTAGGTTAATCAAGAGACATCTGGATTCATAGGCAGGCACAGGGTCTGCAAAACGTAGGCTTCGAAGCGCAAAACGTAAAAATACCTTTTGAATGCGCTCAATCCTTGTGATATGGCATTCAAAGTAAGGAGACCAAATAAAAGACGCGTAATCGAGCCTAGAACGAACAAACGCCATGTACAATAATTTTAGCGTATACGGGTCAGAAAACTCAGAGCTGTGACGTCGCACAAAAGCAAGCATTGAGTATGATTTTGAAATTATGAAGTTCAGGTGGCTAGTAAATGAAAACTTTGAGTCGAAGATTACTCCAAGGTCTTTGATTTCACAAATATTTCGAAGAGGCGACAGGGCGATATTGTAGGAAGTCTGAATGATATTGCTAGATTTAGCAAAGGTAACATGGAAACATTTGTTTATGTTCAACGAAAGCTTGTTTTCTACGCACCATTTGCTTACATTATCAATATCAAGTTGCATCAACATGGAGTCGTGGCAGCTTCTAATAGTGGAATAAATCATTATTGTCCTTACAGGAACTTGCCCCGGTCTTTAAACCTTCCGTCATCCGCCGGATCTTTTCAAAGAATTTTCGGGCATCGTTCCTGTCAGCCAGCGTCTCAAGCTCCTCACACTCACGCCTTTCGGCCTCACGTTTCTTTTTTCTGAAAAGGCGCCTCTCTTCCTTCTTCGCCTCACGATAGCGTTGCCATACACTGCGGGTTGCGCCCGTTCGCAACGTCTCCCTGTATGCAGCGTCCTTTTTTTCCGAGGTTGTGGTGCATTCCTCATCGTACCAGTTGTTCTTGCGGGCTCGCCGAAACCCTATAGTGGCTTCAGCGGCGGTACGTAATGAGTGAGAGATATGCTTCCATTGCTCGGTTACATCGTTAGGTCGAGGATTGCTCTTCGATAGCAGGTGTGAGAGTCGAGTGGAGAAATTATCAGCTGTCTGTGTCACGCGCAGCTTCTCGACGTCAAACTTTCCTTCCGTTACTGTGCGTACTTTCTTCGCTGCACAGAGGCGTGTGCGTATCTTGGCTGCAACAAGATAATGGTCCGAGTCGATATTGGGACCGCGTAGGGTACGCACGTCTAGAACGGTGGAGCTGTGTCTGCCGTCGATCATGACATGATCAATCTGGTTTCTTGTTCTTTGATCAGGGGACAGCCAGGTAGCTTGGTGTATTCGCTTATGCTGGAACCTGGTACTACTGATGACCATATTGCGGGAAGCGGCGAAGTCAATCAACCTAGTGCCGTTGGGGGATGTTACATCGTGGAGACTGAATTTTCCAACTGTAGGACCAAAGACTCCTTCCTTGCCCACCTTGGCATTAAAGTCGCCGAGCACGATTTTGATATCATGCAGGGGGCAGCGATCATAGGCTTGTTCAAGTTTATCGTAGAAGGAGTCCTTCTCTGCGTCGTCCGTCTCCTCAGTCGGCGCATAGGCGCAGATAAATGTTATGTTGAAAAACCTCGCCTTGATGCGGATCGCAGCGAGACGCTCGTCCACAGGAGTGAACGCTAGTACTTGGCGGCGAAGTCCCTTTCGCACCACAAATCCTACAACACGCGCTTTGCCGCGTGTCTGGCCGCTGTAGTATACGTCACAAGGACCGATGGCCGTCTTTCCTTGCCCCGTCCATCGCATTTCCTGCAGGGCGGTGATGTCAGCCTTTGCGCTCGCGAGGACATCAACCAGTCGGGCAGCGGTACGCTCCCTAGAAAGGGTCCGGACATTCCACGTACATGCCCTAATATCCTTCTCATTGTCCTTACTTCGTTTTGCCGGGTCGTCAACATTAAAGGGGGTTCTCATCCGAGGCTTTTTCGATTTTTTCATTGGACTAGATTTTTTACGTGGCGGGTCCCAAACCCAGCGCACAACCCGTTTCGGGGTTTTGAAAGTATTTTTACACATTTATATAGCGAGCCGCTTGCTTCAAGACAGACGCCCGCTTGCAGCCGCACCTCATGGTGAACAGACGCTGCGCAAAAGACCTCGGTGAGCCCTTAAACCAAGTATGTCAGAGTGGCCCCACCGAGGCTCCCTCTCTTTCTGCCGCGAGCCTAGAATAGCTCACGTTGCCCAGAGTGTACGAACGAGGACGCAAGAGTCGGGATTGGGCAAGGTCACACAGCAACCACACCCCAGGTTTGTTTGGATGTCCGGCACCCTTGGGATTGTTGCTACCTTTCGTTGGCTTGACGGAGTGTGTACTCCAAGCCAACGAAATGGGGCAACAATCCCCAAGGTGCCGGACATCCAAACAAACATGGCCTAAGAAGGAGAGAAATCTCCATATTAATAGGTGTTCTAACTGGGCACTGCCTTATTGGTAGGCACGCAGAAGGTGTGCCCTACCGACGATGCTGTAGGAGCTGCAAAGATGATGAGGAAGAGGAAACGGTGAAGCACCTCATCTGCAACTGCCCGGTCTTAAGCGGCGCGAGAACGCGCTTTTTGGGAGTTCCCTTCCTGGATAGCCTAAACCAGACCGCTGAACTGGACATAAAGGACTTGATGGCCTTCATAAAGTCATCTAAGTGGTTCGAGGAGGAGTAACGGTGTCGGTTTAGGAGTGTCAGTCCCGGGATACTACTATGTGGAAAATCCCAACAAAAATCAAAGCAGCACACTATAAGTTGGAAGATTGCTTTTCTTTTTCTCTTGTAACTGCTTCTTTTTTACCTTGTAATTCACAGATGCTTTTTCGTGTTTGGGTAAATACAAATAGTCGCTGCTTTCTAAAGAATAAACTGGTATATTGCTGATGTAGAGGCTGACTATGATATGGTGCATAGACCGACTAGTATACCAACTGGAATGAATGTCAAATTCGTGGACTAGTATGACAAGTGGTACGATCTGAATGGGCATAATGATTAGTATGTCCTGCCGTATAGACTGAGCAGTATGTCAACTGGTATGATTCTGATGTATATATGAACTAGTATATCAACTGGCAATATTCTGATGCATATATGAACTAGTATGTCAAATGGTATATTTCTGATGCAAATTTGAAATAGTATGTCAACTGATACGATTATGATGCATAAGTGAACTGGTATGTGAACTGGTATGATTCTGATGCATAAATGAACTATTATATCAACTGGTATGATTCTGACGCATATATGAACTAGTATGACAACTGGTATGATTCCGATGATTTTTTTAACTAGTCTGTTAATTGGTATGATTCTGATGCATATATGAACTAGTCTGTCAACTGGTATGATTCTGATGCAAATAAGAAGTAGTCTGTCAACTGGTATGATTCTGATGCATATATGAACTAGTCTGCCAACTGTTATGATTCTGATGCATATATGAACTAGTCTGTCAACTGGTATGATTCTGATGCATATATGAACTAGTCTTTCAACTAGTATGCTTCTGATGTATATATGAACTGGACTGCCAACTGGTATTATTCTGATGTATATATGAACTAGTCTGCCAACTGGTATGATTCTGATGTATATATGAACTAGTCTTTCAACTGGTACGATCCTGACGTATATACGAACTAGTATCTTAAATGGTATGATACTGATGTGTATAATAACAAGTATATCAACTGGTATATTTCTGATGCAGAGGCTGACTAGTCAGCCAATTGGTATGGTGCTGATGCAGAGAAGGACAATTGCCATCTCGTAGGACATCGCCGTGTTAAAAATACCAGTTGCTAATATGGAAAAATTACAGAACTCGAACTAGTTGAGGCGCCTGGCTGACTGGTATTTGATTAGTATAAAACTAGTTAAGTTGACTGCAGGGTAAATACTTAAAATGTAGTTTTAATGCGTTTTTCTCCTAGTGAAAGCCGTTTGGCGCGTCTATCAGAAAATATGCAATTTTGTGTACGTGAGTATATAAATCAACACTTTACTTGTCACAAAACAATAACACAGTACAACAGCCAATCTGGGGGGTGAGAAATTCCAAGTCAGGGTGATGGTACTAGGTCAGTATAGTAACACCCTCAAAGGGTTTGGCATTCGTATGTGTCAGTTTTTTTTTATGGCCTTTTACATTTTTTCCTTATCTTTCCTTATTTTAGTTTAATATAACTCGAGAACCACTTGTCCGATTTTGATGAAACAAATTTAGAATAATTAAGAATTGTAATTTCTCTAATCTGCCTAAAAATAAAATTTTTTTTTTTAAATTCATAAAAAATCCAAAATGGAAAAAAGTGCCAAAACTAATTACTTTCGCGTAAAGTCACATAACTCATTTTTCTACTGTATTAAAAGAGAAATATTCTCTTTCTCACACTGGTTCTGTGATTTTTGTCATTCAACAAGTGCCGACGAACGCGAACAGTAAAAGTTATTTTTCTCCAGTTTTTTAAAAGTGAACAAAAGAGAACAGAATATGGAACTGTGCAAGCCAGATATAAATAGCTTTTGCTACTGCTGTGGTCAATATGTCTCAACACATAAAAAAAGGGGAAATTTCAGTACTGATTTTGTTCAAACATACGAGATGTACTTCAACCGAAATGTTATAGTGAACGAAAATTGGGTACCAAATATAGTGTGTAAAACAAGCATCGGCGCCCCATAGATCTTAAGATCAGTCAAACAAGTTGGATTCATCACACAGACATATTGCGCTCTTTGTTTACCAAATGATTTAGTCGTCGCTGGGCAAGGGGGCGAAACCACATCGCGTGGGGGTGTCGTTTGTTTGGTCAGCGAATGTTAAAAATATAGTTCGGACGATCACAGCGCGTGTATAAGCGTTCTCACTTATACACCTGCATTTACAAATCTGCCGACCCTTGGTGTAAAAGCTGCTACAACTGTCTAATGGATTGGAAAAATAGAAGACGTGAAAGTATGCCATTCGGTGTCCCAATGACTTGGACTAATCCTGGCGAAGGTCACAATCCATTGAATTGCTATGCATGTGCGAATAAAGGAGCCGCAACACCATTACCTCATTCGACTGCTCCGACATATCATGCACGTGATGATCCCCCATATGAGCCATCAGTATCCAATGGGCCAATTTTAATAACTCAAAATAAGCTTGATTCAATTGTTGCTAAGTTGGAATTAACACAGCATAAATCGGAAGAGCTGGCTTTCATGTTGAAATCAAACAATTTGTTGGCACCCGGTGTGAAAGTCACAGCTTATCGAAGTCATCAGGCAACACTCCAAGGCGATAAATGACACTTTTTTGAATAAAAACAAATAGAAATTGTAATTCTAAATTTTTTAAAGTTTGTTTTAGCAAAATCGGGCAAGTGGTTCTCGAGTTATGTTAAACTACGTTTTTGCCAAAATGTTACAACTAAGCGAAAAAACATCAAGATAAGGAAAAAATTTAAAAGGTCATAAAAAAAACTGAAACATACCAATAAATGAATAAATGAGAAACGCGTGCATCGATTTTCATGATCTATGCCTTTTTTTGCTCATGAGTTATGTGACTCTACGCGAAAGTAATTAGTTTTGGCACTTTTTTTCATTTTGGATTTTTTATGAATTTAAAAAAAAAATTTTAAATTTTAATATTTTTTTTCCCTTCATACATTAATTTTTAACTTCGAAAGTGTTGCACATATAGGAAAACGGTATAGAAACAGATTAGAGAAATTGTAATTCTTAATTTTTCTAAATTTGTTTCATCAAAATCGGACAAGGGGTTCTCGAGTTATGTTAAACTAAGATAAGGAAGAATAAGGAAACAATTTAAAAGGTCATAAAAAAAAACTGACACATACGAACGCCAAACCATTTGAGGGTTTTACTATACTGACCTAGTACCATCACCCTGACTTGGAATTTCTCACCCCCCAGACAATAATCCCAAAAATGTTCCATAGTGTAATTAGTACTATATACTTGCCTTATCTGTACAAATTAGGTGTAATTTCACTGCAAAACTCCTTTTAAACTTTTTATAAAATTATTAACTGCGCACAATGCGATATTCTCGCAATATCAAAGAAGAGGAAGAAGAAAAGAAAAAGCAACCCTTGACAGATGGCTTTGAGTGTGTGTATAAAAACAAAATTTTTTGCTTGTATGTATTAGTGAGTATTTATAACCATGGTAAGGCCCGTCTAGTGGGGCATTCTCTAAAGCAAAACGCAATAGGGCTCTAAAATTTCCTTCACTTTTTTTTGGAACTGTCGTGGATATTGGACCGCAATCACGATGACCTCTCAGTGCGATCCCCTCAGTGCGATCCCCTTCTTCCCTCTCTCTTTCATTTTTATTAGCTTCATTTCATTTTTTATTTTTCTCTTCTTTCCCCATGTTTTCTTTTTAAATATGTGGAAACAAGCAGATAGACATGATTTTTAAAAGATAAAAGAAAAATCATAACTAACATAGGTACTTGAATCCGAATAATAAAAGTAAACTCATAAAGCAGTCATATTTGAGCCTCTTAGAACGCAAGTGGTATAAGTCCACTTTTTCTCGAACTGAGATATTCAAGGTCTTGTGTTGTTGATTTCACAAGTTAGCTCTCCCATTGATTTGGTTGCTGTGGGAGCTAGGAGTTACCCCGTTAGCGTGTTAATAGGCTTTACGCGATGCGTCTATGGTTACATGAATACCATTATTCCTTTTACCAAGAAAAAATAAACAATATTAGCACTTGTTTACAGGAAATTTCGTTTGCATTTACATTTTATTTACTTTTGCGCATTTATCGATTTTGACAGCGTTTCCACGAACTACATTACCGACGATGTGCGCCTAAATGTATGCAATTTTTTCAAACACATTCTATTGTGTAGACTGTAGACATTTTACTGTGTGGACAGTTGACATTCCATTGTGTAGACTTAAGTTTGTAGATTGATATGCAAAACGACTAAACTTAATATGACCCGACAAATTGGATACATATTTGCAAATAAAGCAAATATGGTTCCTGGTGACAAAAAAAGAGGCTGCTATTTTTTTTTTTTTTTGAAGGTGGTTCAGAGGTCGCGCTACTCGTTTTTATAAAAAAAATGAGATGCTTGCAAATTTAATTTTATTTTAACATGTTTAAGTGCAGTAAAAAATTGGGGTTTTGTGTGTTGTTATTCTGTTTTCATTGGCGAATATTCCTGCAATTCAATAGCCTTCTTGGAGGAGTAGAAAGGGTTTAACTCCTGAAAGTATATTTCGAAACTGAAAACGGTGCAACTAAAGCGCCTACACTGACCCCATTGCGCATTGGTTTTATGCATATATTTCGCATCTAGAAGGTTTATGACATCGCTGATTATGAATCCGATGTCAGTTTTTATATTAAAAATGGCGGGTCCAATATGGCGGTGATTTTTTTTTGAAAACTAATTTGTGCTGCCGGTTTCGTCAACTTTCTTTATATTTTTACATACTTTGGATACTTTTTGATAAAAAGTCTCGTGTACCTAAACACGCTGTCGATTTTTTGCACCATTGGTATATTTAGTTTAGCGATTTCACAAATAAATAAAACAATAAATAATAACACGAACCTGTTTAAATATGTCTTTTGGAGAGAAAAAAATCAACACAAGGAGTGCAAAGTTGTCCCCTCTGCAGAGTAATACCCCCCAGCACGGTAAAAAAATCTCAGTAGAGTTGACAAGTGTGAAGAGAAATTTAAAATTTTTGGAGGTAAGGCTGACTGCTGCTGAGTCGAAAATGATGCTGTTTCTACTGATTGCAAAAGAGGGTTGAATATAAAGGTACTTGCTAAGTCTAGTGGTGCAGATGTTGAATTCATAATTTCGGAGGTTTCTGATGGGTCAGCAAAAATTTTGGTTGGTTGTGTTTACAATCCTCATAAAAGCTATCCGTTAGATTGTTTTTTCTCAGAGTTATCTGTATTTCTTATTGAATATGAATTTTTCTTAATAGTGGTGATTTTAATGTCAATTTACTTAATGATGACTCGTGCAGCCTTCAACTCCTTGATCACATATCAGCAGCTGGGCTGCATGTAGTGAATAGTACAATGCCCACTAGATATGACAATACCTCGAATCCAAGCCTTTTAGATTATTTTATAACTTCCGACTTGTCCTATGTACCTAAATTTGACCAACTTTCTTTTATGTCGGATCATGATTTAATTTTTTGCACTTTTGATATTGTTTTCAATCCTCCGGTACCTGATGCAACTTTTACGTACCGTGATTTTCGTTCCTTGGATAGCAATGCACTATTCACTGTATTAACGATGGCAGTACGTTGCAGCGATACCGTTTTCTAAAGCTTTGGATCCACTAGAAATTGAAAGTCTTCAAAAGTTGTATAAAGGATGTTCAAAGCTGAAAACTTTATTTAATTCTATCAGTTTTACAATAGATTAATATTTGAGGTTAATTATTACTTACACTTTGTATTTTTACTGCGACCATACGCTTTCGTTAACAATCAAAAGGAAAATAAATAAATTTAATGCGTTTGACAGATGTACGCAAGTTGGCGAATATGATGAAAAGAGGATGTCAAAAATTGCGAAACGGGTTGCCAACAGGACTTTTCGCAACACCCCCCTCCGTAAATCTCATGCAGATCCATGCGTGACGTTTACCATATGCCTTTCAGCCTCGACGTCGAGTTTCGCCAATTTCACTATCGGCCGTGTACATAGTCCGTTCGCTGTTTTTACTACCGCTCTACAAGCTTGTCCGTCTTTACCAAAATGCAGATCAGTTACAACTCCTTTGGGCCAAGTATTTCGCTTCGAGTTTTCATCCACGATAACTACAACATCGTTTAATTTGATTGGGTCTGGCGGTGATTGATACCATTTGGGACGCCTAGTAAGACAGGCCAGGTATTCACCCAGCGCTTCCAAAATCGGTCGGCCAGCTGACAGGATATTCTATAGTTTCGACGTAGCGCGGTCCCGGAGTCATCAAAGTTTGCCACCTCTCGTATGCCACTAGAACAACCGACAAGGAAGTGGTTAGGCGTAAGGGCTGACTCGATCGGTACATAAGTCAATGGCCTCGAATTGAGAATATTTCCCTGCAGCGAAAGCAGCTAGCTGAAAACTACTTTACAACTAGATGGTGCACCGGGCCCAACTAGTCAGTGTTCTGTCTTTTTTCCATATAAGCAACTGGTACTTTTTACGTTTTGATGTCCTACGAGATGTCAATTGTCAGATTTCGTCCAGAATATACCAGTTATTTACTAGTCAGGAAATACCAGTTTCATACTAGTTGTAAAATACCAGTTCCATACTAGTCCAACCTGGAATAGTATAATTTCCATAAAAGGAACTACTCCACATACTATTCCAAAAAGGACTAGTATAAAATATGCTAGTCCCATACTAGTCCAAAAAGCATTCAACCTGGACTAGTATGATTTCAACCAGAATTTTCCTGGCTTACCCTTTATTTTATCTCTCGACTTTATTTTCATGTTTATTCTTAAGAAAGCAGTGGCTATTTGTATTTACCCTATCACGAAAAAGCATCTATGAATTATAAGAGAAAACGAAACGAATAAATGTTGTATTTTTCAACTGGTATAATTTCATTCAGAAAAATCGAGTTGTATACTAGTATGGAATGTATAATTCCTGACTAGTATGGGTTCAGCCAGAAAATTCTAGTTGCATGCTGGTATGAAATGGATATTTCCTGACTAGTATGAGTTCTGCCAGAAAGTTATAGTTGTATACTAGTATGAAATGGATATTTCCTGGCTATTATGAATTCAGACATAAAATTCTAGTTGTATACTGGTATGAAATGAATATTTCCTGACTAGTATGAGTTCTAACAGAAAATTCTAGTTGTATATTAGTATGAAATGCATATTTCCTGAATAGTATGAGTTCTGCCAGAAAATTATAGTTGTATACTAGTATTTTTCTGGCTAGTTTGAGGTCAGTTAGTTGCAGGGTCTCTACATCAGCAAAAGCCGGCCGTAAAACCTCCTCACGAAGGCCCTCTCCCGGGAGAATCTCCATTAAAATCGAGTTCGTTGAGCGTATCATACGCTCCCATGCACCTCCCATATGTGGTGAAGGGGGTATGAATATCCACTCGATCTCAGGATGCTTTATTTCTATGTCCTCAGATGATAGCTTTTCCACGGCGACTCACAAACTGTTTGAAAATTAAAACAAACGATTCAGTAGATAAGGACCGCGAAATTTCGCGAAAGTGAACAGCTCGAGTGGTCAGACACGTAAATAAGGTGCACCATGTAAAGTAGTCCACACCTGTAAATGTAAACGGTCTCGCAAAGGGTGATAAACGTTCGATGGGTAGCTCACCCATCTGAGGGGAAATTGGGTTAGCTTTTCGATTGCGACACGTTTGAAATCTTGCTGCGCATTCCTTCACCAATCTTCTAAGCGCGGGTATACAAAACCTTTGCCTCATCTCATTTACGACGATTTCGTTGAAATGGTGGTGGAACTTCCGGTGATGGTAGTCAACAATCAGTCGCGTTACTTCGTGGTTTCGCGGGAGAATAATTGGCCGCTTTACGTTAATGTCGATTCCACAGCGTCGATTCTTCCCCTCACGCGAAGAATGCCCTTTTGATCCAGGTACGGAGATAGTTTCACGAGGGACGATTTTTTCTTAACTTGACCACCATTATAGAGCTGACTGATTTCCACTTGAAAAACTTCCCGTTGACAGCTATACATCAACACGTTCTCGGCTGTGTCCAGGTCATCCGTGCAGATAAGCTCTTTTAGAGGTTGCGACAATTGTCGACCCTTTGTAGCAATCCTTATGAAGCGTAGTACTAACAGCTGAGTGGTGCGTAACTTCTCCCAGGTACTGAATCTTGTTGCATCGGTTATAATTTCCGAAGTCCGTAAAGGTACGATGTTATCATCGACGATGTGGTGTAACGGTTTTACGATGTCGTTATCGTCATGTGGGAATATCATCGCGGGCCAATTAGAGTCATCGGCATATAAGAATTCAGGACCGTTGAACCAACGCTTGCTATCGTCGAAGCTACGATTGGTACTCCACTTGATTCCCTCATCCGCGATATTTTCGCAAGTCGACGACCTCCTCCATTCCTTGACGTGAGGGCCTTCAAGAATTTCTCCTACCCTAAGGGCCACAAACTGATTAAACTTCCTGGCATTAGAGTGTAACCAAAACAAAACATTTTTTGAGTCCGACCAATAAAATCTGCGGGTTACTTCAATGGAAAGTTCCGAGTCTATGAAGTTAGCCAGGCAACAACCTCCAGGCGTAGCCCTAATACGGCGGCTAACAGTTCCAGCCTTGGGATCGAAATGGTTTTCAACGGCGCCACGCGAGTTTTCGATGCTACCAGTGCGCAGCGTATCTGCGTATTTTCCTCAGAGCGTATGTAAGAGAGCGCCGCATAGGCATTTAAGCTTGCGTCCACAAAGATATGTTTTTGCCGTTGCAAGCCGCAAGGCAGCGAGGGATACGCACTCCATTTATGGATCGAATCCGACTTACCCATTGATACCAGCTGTTACGTTCGTCTACTCTAACAGGTTCGTCCCAACTCACGCCAGAGCGCCACAGGTCTTGCAAAATAATCTTTGCTTGAATTATAGCGAAGCCAAGTAAGCCCAGAGGATCGAAAATTGTCATTATGGTTCGTAAGATTTGCCGCTTCGATACGATCGCATTGGGATCGAACTTTTGTACCGGAAATCGTTCAAAAAATGTCAATTCATCTGAAGTTAGCAACCAAAACATGCCTAGAACCTTCTCTATCATGACTTCCGGTTCTTCAAAATATTTTTTATCTACACCGCAATCAGCACTTATATAGCGTTCACGTTGGGCCATAAACTCTAGTTAAAGGGGCATTTTTGGAGTTTATTCATATTGTTGTTGTCAATAAACTCGAGTTTATTGTCAACGTGAATGCCTTGTAAGCGCCGGCATTACCCGTTTCGAATTAGATACCCAGTTTCTCATCTCAAAACCACCCTCCTGATGAATCCAGCGAACGGTAGTTGCAAGGCGAGGTATTTCGTCTTCAGAATCAGCGCTCTGAAACCAGTCATCGACAAAAGTATTTTCAATTATGGAACGGACTGCGTCAGGATGATCTGGAAACCGTTTAGCGTTACGGTTTTTTACATAATTTGATAGAGACGGAGAACACGAAGCCCCGAACGTCATTACGTTCATTGAATATACCTCGAAATCGCGACATTGATCGCCGTTCCGCCACAGGAATTTCTGCGCCTCCTGATCCTTTCGTATGATCCGGAACATTTCGCGTATATCTCCGCAAACCGCATAAGGTCGTTCGCGAAAACGTAAAAGTATTCCCAGCAAAGATTTTAATAAATCAGTACTGGAATTCAGTAACTTTAAACAATACTACGGAACGGGTTGTTACCTTAACAACTTTGTTGTTTGCACTATCGATTTAGTGATTCACCAAATTGTAATTAACAACCCTAAACAGCTGACTTCCACTGTCTATTCAAATGGATGAAAAGTGGCACCACTGTGTAACCAAATGTAAAAAATACGAAAAACACAAAGGGGAATGGTAAAAAAAAAACAAGAAATTAGCAAGAAAAGTGAAAATTTTTTATTCAGGTAAGAAAAATAAGAATTTATAGTGTTATTCATAACAATAAGTATATTTTTTCATATTTGCAGAATGGCACCAACAGCAACAACACAAAAGAGTAAAAGGAGCAGGGCCTCCAACAAACAGTTGCGCGCGATGGCCGATTTTTTCTTAGAGGACCCGGGGCTCGCTGGTGGGAGATTCCAGCGGCTGCATGGAAAATTGGAGGTGGACAAAAAATGGGAGGAGATGACGCTCCGTTTAAATACAATAAATGGAGCGCATAAAACGAGCGAGCAGTGGCGTACGGTAAGTACGCTTCTCTGGTAAAACATTGACGCAGTTGCAAATTAATGAGTTTTAGTGAAGCGTATTTGAAGATTTGCATGCGGATATCGTATGCGCGATTGGAAAAACTTCGCAAGCGTCTCACGTGGTAACTATGTATACCACAACTGTAATATAGATACACCAAAAAGTTCAGTACTTTTTAGAGCTTGTGTGCACGCTAGCTCGAAACGTAAAAATTAACATTTGGGTGCATTGTTCCATCGGATTAGCGATATATCTCTTTTAACTTCTCAGAAATTACTACTCTATGTATATAGGAATAGAAGTAGATATAGTGGTAAGATAGATGTAGATGTAGAGTGAAGGTAGAACGTAGGTACTTACATTATAACTTACTTATCTAACTACACAATGCTCTGTCCCGTACTGGCAACAGGCCAATTGAAATGGCTCCATTGACGGAGCTGGAGGAGAGGGTCATGGCCATTATTGGCCCAGAGTATGTACAGGGAAGCGACGAAAATGTGCCGCAGGAGGAGGTATGTTTTTAAAAACTTTTAGTATATCAGCAGTTAATCCTTTTTGAGATATTAAGCTTTCAAAATTAAGTATGTATATTTTTCCTTTTCCGATAACCCGTTTCAAGTTTTAGCGTTGCGATTAAACACGAAATTTTTATATATCAAATAACAAGGTTACTTTTTATTTCAATTAGGAATTTCAGTTGCGAATGGAGGAGGGTTCCGACATAATTGAATATGAACCGCAAAGTGACGTAACAGTGTGCGACACTCCTGCGGCATGGCACACCTCTGTTACTTGCGATACCCCTGTGCCATCCGACACCCCTGTGGCATGCGAGGCAAATGCAACACGCGACACCCCTCAAACCCTCACACAGGAGACACTGTGCGAGATCCGGGACATGGATGAGATGACCACGGCAGCAGAAATCTGCCAAGAACTGAACTCGCAGTTCCCGGACTGCGATATAGATCCGACCTGTATCCGATCCATTCGGAGAGCATACGGCCAAACACAAACAGCGATGATTTCCATTCCCACGGAAGCTGCCAAGAAGCTGCTATCCAGCGGCAAAGTCCGAATAGGGTGGGTAATATGCCGCATTCGGACTACAGTTCAACCAAAACGATGTTATAAATGTTTGGACTTCGGGAATATATCGCGAAATTGCACCAGCGAACACAACGTAAAAGACGCTTGCTTTAAATGCGGAAGCGGTGGACATATCGCTAAGATGTGCAAAAATTCGCCAAGTGCATTCTGTGCACCAGAAGGGAATCCAGTCGCACCGATCACACCACCGGTGGAAACAAGTGCCCGGTATATAGAGAGGCGGTCCAGAAACTAAGGCCGTCATGAGATTGGTCCAACTTAATCTCAATCATTGTGAAGCTGCGCAAGACCTATTAGCGCAGACAACACGCTAGCTAAAAACTGACGTAGCCTTACTCAGCGAACCATACAGGGAAAGGTCTGCAAATTGGCTAGGTGACTCAGACGGCAAGGCTGCTATTTGAGCTTGTGGACAGAGTCCAATTTACGTAGAGCCCATACTTAAAGAAAAGGGCTTCGTGTGTGGCAAGATAGGCGATATATTCTTATATAGTTGCTACATGCCACTCAGCACTCCTCTGGATATCTTCGAAGAAATTGTCGAAAAGATATCCACAGATGCGACCTCTAGGCAGCGGTTCATAATAGCGGGCGACTTCAACGCATGGGCAGTCGAGTGGGGCTCACAGCGAACGTCACCGAAAGGGAGAGCTTTGCTCGAAGCTTTCGCGTGCCTGGACGTAGCTCTTAACACAGGCGGGCAACACACATTTTCTAGAAATGGCTACGGTTCTATTATCGACATCACATTCGTAAGCGCCAATATTTACAGGCTGTGCGACTGGAGGTTTAGCGAGTGCTATACTCAGAGCGATCACTCAGCGATCATCGTGGATATCAAAACAGACGGAGGAATCAGGTCATCCGGTCATTCAAGGAAACTATTCCGAAGTGTCGCGGGTGGAAACTCAGTACATTCGACCCTGATGCCTTTAAGGTGGTATCTGAACACACAGGAAGCAGGTATCTGAACACACAGGAAGCGCAAACGAAATACTAAGACGAGACGGCATTCGTGCCAGGAGGCGATTTCAGCGAGCAAGAGGAAGGCCGGATTTCCTAGAATGCAGGGCTACCTTCAAGGCTGCAAGCTATGCATGGGCAACGAGATGAAACGGCGAAGTAGGTTTCTACTTAACCCAGTTCTTAAGCGGCCACGGACGCTTTAAAGAATATCTTCACCGATTCAAACACGAGCAAAACAACCTGTGCGACCACTGTGGGGCGAAGCGATTGAGGACGTCCATCATGTATTCTTCGAATGCCCTAGATCAGTCAGCTTTAGAAGAAGGCTTCGCAGTATTATCGGGGAGGATTACACTCCGGAAACACTAGTGGAGCACATGCTACAGAGCAAAATAAAATGGACTGCAGCGTGCGACGTTGTTGCAGAAACCATGAAGTGGCTAAGAAGCCAGGAAAGGCGCACTAGGGAGAACTAAACTATGATTGAAGCTGAAAGATAGTTGGACGGATTGGAGACAAAGTCTCTCCAACCAAATTGAAACCCAGCTTGGCGATAATAACTAAACAAGGGATAAAGCTTTATACGAGCCAGATAATAACAACAGTTTCGGGCCCACGGCCAGTCCAACTGTTTTGGTTCACAATGGGAACCATTATGCGAGCGAGTGATTTATTGTAATCATGGGTGAGTAGATTTGAAGCGGATTGGAACCACGGCCCTTCCAACCGCTTGGTCTAAGGGCCAATACGGCGAATACTGCCTACTGATGACAGCTTTGTACCCACGGCGTGTCCAACTGGCTTGGTTCAGAACGAGAGCCGGTATCCGAGTAAATGTTTTTTGCAAACATAGGACTTTACCAATAACGGCGAATACTGCCTATTGAGGACAGTCTTGGACCCACGGCCTGTCCAACTGTCCTGGCCCACAAGGAGAGCTGTGATATGAGTAAGCGGTCAATTGTGTAAGTAAGTGTAAATCTCTGCCAGGAAACATGCGTTTATTTTAAAAGAGGCGGAATGGATCCACGGACTTTGATAAACTATTACCAAAGTAGTCAAAAATGTTTATATATACGATAGTATGTACTTATATTATGATAATGATAATGAACGAATGATGTATTTGTGTTGGTGGACAAGACCAACCTTCTCAACACCACTGCTGACGAGTAGAATGAAAATCTAGTAAAAAGATCCCCAGTCATGAACTGAAATGGACGGTTACGCCGACCAACAGACGTTGAGACTAGTGCTCAAACCACCTCCCGACGGAATACTTAACGGTAGTACCGGGGGGATCGGTACATGGCGGTTGGAGTTTTAGTGCTTAGGTTCAAGTCCCACACTGAGAGAGTCCGAAGACGGCGGAACAGAGGCAACATATTTAAAGATTGCCCAAACACAGGCTGATGCAATGAAGGTAAAAATATTTCGCAGAAATATATACTAATTTCTAATATAACTTTATTCTTTCTTAGATGATCACTGAAAGCTTCGCTAAACAGGTAGAGGTCCATTCTGCCTTAGTGAAGGTGCAAGCTGCGCTGGCGGATGGCCTCGCTCGGTATGGCGATCGGCTTCAAGCCAATGCAGATGCCATAAATAATTTGGCCAGGGCCCTCACCCCACAATAAATTATTTTATTTTATTTTATTTTTTGTCATGAAGACTGTTTTTAGTTTTTTTTCAAATTATCTTAGGCTAGTTAAAATACTGAAGACTGTTTTTATTTTATACTAGTAATACCTGGCGTGCGTTGAAAGCCAAAAAAAACACCCGAATAAGGTTTTACCATTTAAGGACTTTTATTTATCTTAATGCTAAAGGATAAACAATATTTTTGGTTTTTTCATTAGGTGTGTAAACAAATAAATTTTTTGGGGATCCAACTCGTGAACAGCCGACGTATAATTGACCATGTGAAAAACGCGCAATTCTCAAATCCAGTCCAGCGATAGTAAGTGATTGTCCTGGTGCTTTATTTATGGTTACAGCAAATGCAAGACGCAAACGGGAATTGAAGCCGCTTAAATTCGAATGGTAAATCATTGGAAACCATCGGTATGCGTGGAATCAACACGTCTTCCCCTTTGAATTTACCGCTGATGATTGTTGCCTATATTAAGTTCGGTGTTAACTTTTTTATTACTACCCTGGTTCCTTTGCACAGTTTTGGCGCGTTCAAGTGGCGAATAAGTATCACTGGCGATCCAACCTTTAACGTCAATATGTGAGGAGGCATTCGAAAATGATGAATTTATTCTATATATTAATCTTAGCATATAGCTACCTATATACCAAGTTTCCAGCAATTCGAGCCATAAATACGATTGTTTAGACCAGATCGGTCCCTGGTCCACTTCCCGGAAGAAAAATCATCCTATACTTTAACCTAAGCATAACGCTACCTACATACCAAATTTCAAGTAAATCCAGCCATTTATACGATATTTTCGAATAGGGCGGTGCCGGGTCAACTTCCCATAAAAAAAAATGTACAGAAATACTCTCCAGGCTCCTACTAATCTATCCCCAAAATTTCAACAAAATCGGCCGAGTAGTTTTGGAGTCCATAAGCCACATACATACATACATACATAGATAAATACCTTTTTTTAAATTATATTAGGCTAGTTAAAATACTGTTGAAATACTGAAGACTGTTTTTATTTTATATAAATACCATTATTTAAATTGCCTTAGGCTAGTTAAAATACTTACAGTGATGTGCGATGAAATAAAACCACATTGGAAAGTGGATTTATTCGTGAATCAAAATACGTTCCTTATACAAATATGTTACCTGAACTTAGACATACCGCCCGATTTTGTATTCTTGATAAATTGTCAATCTTGTTAAATAATAAAAAAAAATATTTGTGTGAAGTGTTTTTGAATTTTGCGTCTAAATAATCATTTAATTTTTGACGTAGAATTAAAACAATTGATGCAAATATTTTTTTCGTGATTATTTAACAACTTTGAGAATTTATCAAGAACACAGATTGGGGGGTTATTGTGCATAATATCACGTTGAGACTGAGCTATTTTTCTATTCTATTTTAAGCTTAATTTAGTATATATACAGCTACGGTCAAAATAATAGCAAAGAAACTAGATTTGAAATCATTCCATGAAATAAGAAGCTGCGTTTTCAATAATTTTCATTTTTAGTACAGCGATTTCTATAGCGGAAACCACTAAAAAAGAAATTTAAAAGTTTACACAAATTTCATAGTAGTTAATTTAACTTTAAATAAAATGCATCAAAATTTGAAACTTTTTTGTCAGAATTTTTGTACCGTGGCTACATACAGGCGTTTGCATCCACTAACAGATGCACCTAATTTTCACTTTAATTTTCCCCTTTCTTACTTTCTTTTCACTTCTTATTTTTTTTTTCTTTCTAACACCCTGCATTGTCTCACACTGGTCTTATAGCGCGACTTCTTCAAGCTGTCATTCATTCCCTCATTCCTTCATTCCATACGATTATTGACACATAAAATGTATCGTTAATCGATGAGTAATGAGTAGCATGTGGGCCTAGGAGTTATATCCGGAGCCGAGATCGTTCTTTTCCTGAAGAACCATTGTGCTGAGCAGATTGTAAGTGTGGAAGTGAAGTCAAGTACATAACTACAAGTTCGTATAGTTACAAGTTCGGAAGTTAAAGCGTGTCGCGAGTGTATCCAATTTAATTTACGTCTATCAATAGACGGCCACTCACTTCCCACTAGCATCTAACAACTCTCATTCCATACAAGCAAATTAAATAAAATCGGCCACTCACTTCCCACTAGCATCTAGCAACTCTCATTCCCTACAAGCAAATTAAATAAAATCGGTAAGAATTGCCCTAAATTTTTATTTAAAAGTGTTGTGAAGTGCTAACCCGAAATCCTCCTCTTAGGCTATCTACCAAAATTCCCTACACGCGCAGCCTGGAAAACGCGCAGAAAAAGTGTTGTTGCGGTCGTAATCATCGCCAGCGCCAATGCCCTAATGAAAGAACCAGCTCCTATGTATGCCAGAAAATAGTGACCGAATCGACCCCCATATCCACCTCACGCGAGGCCTCATCCTTACCAGTACCGGTTCCAGTAACCAAAACCTAACATAAGGATTATAAACTTCAAGGAATTTTTCCTATATTTTTTATTTTTCAATCTCTCTAAATTTCCAATTTTTCAATGTTAATGAAAAAGGTTAGAGAGTAAATAAACAAGTGGAAAAGGTGATTTTCCACCCTATCATTAAGATCATCATCCTCAAATTTAAAGAATTCTACCCTACAGATACCATAACCTGAAAAAAAGAAGTCAAATGTAAAATCATAAAATAACTTAATTAGCTTTTACCAATGTACAGGAGTGTAATGGAGTGTGGTTGCTAAGTGACCTTGCTCAATCCCGACTCTTGCGTCCTCGTTCGTGCACTCTGGGCAACGGGAGCTACCTAGGCTCGCGGCAGAAAGAGAGGGAGCCCCGGTGGGGCCACTCTGACATACTTGGTTTAAGGGCTCACCGAGGTTTATGCGTAGCGTCTGTTCACCATGAGGTGCGGCTGCAAGCGGGCGTCTGTCTTGAAGCAAGCGGCTCGCTATATAAATGTGCAAATATTTTCCAAAACCCCGAAACGGGTTGTGCGCTGGGTTTGGGACCCGCCACGTAAAAAACTTAATTCCAATGAAAAAAAAATGCAAAGCCTCGGATGAGAACCCCCTTTAATGTTGACGACCCGGCAAAACGAATAAGGCATAACGATTTGGATATTAGGGCATGTACCGGGAATGTCCGGACCCTTTCAAGGGACGGTACCGCTGCCCGACTGGTTGATGTCCTCGTAGGCGCAAAGGCCGACATCACCGTCCTGCAGGAAATGCGATGGACGGGGCAAGGAAAGACGACCATCGGTCCTTGTGACGTATACTACAGTGGCCAGACACGCGGCAAAGCGCGTGGTGTAGGATTCGTGGTGGGAAAGAGACTTCGCCGCCAAGTATTAGCGTTCACTCCTGTGAACGAGCGTCTCGCTGCGATCCGCATCAAGGCGAGGTTTTTCAACATAACATTTATCTGCGCCTATGCGCCGACTGAGGAGACGGACGACGCAGAGAAGGACTCCTTCTACGATAAACTTGAACAGACTTATGATCGCTGCCCACAGCATGATATCAAAATCGTGCTCGGCGACTTTAATGCCAAGGTGGGCAAGGAAGGAGTCTTTGGTCCCACAGTTGGAAAATTCAGTCTCCACGATATAACATCCCCCAACGGCACTAGGTTGATTGACTTCGCCGCTGCTCGCAATATGGTCATCAGTAGTACCAGGTTCCAGCATAAGCGAATACACCAAGCCACATGGCTGTCCCCTGATCAAAGAACTAGAAACCAGATTGATCATGTCTTGATTGACGGCAGACATAGCTCCACCGTTCTGGACGTGCGTACACTGCGTGGTCCCAATATTGACTCTGACCATTATCTTGTCGCAGCCAAGATACGCACACGCCTCTGTGCAACGAAGAAAGTGCGCACAGTAACGGAAGGAAAGTTTGACGTCGAGAAGCTGCGCATGACACAGACAGCTGATAATTTCACAACTCGACTCTCACACCTGCTAGCAGAGGGCAATCCTCGACCTAACGATGTAACCGAGCAATGGAAGCATATCTCTCACTCATTGCGTACCGCCGCTGAGGCCACTATAGGGTTCCAGCGAGCCCGCAAGAACAACTGGTACGATGAGGAATGCAAAACTGCCTCGAAAAAAAAAGGACGCTGCCTACAAGGAGACGTTGCGAACGGGCGCAACCCGCAGTGTATGGCAACAATATCGTGAGGCAAAGAAGGAAGAGAGACGCCTTTTCAGAAAAAGAAATGTGAGGCCGAAAGGCGTGAGTGTGAGCAGCTTGAGATGCTGGCTGACAGGAATGATGCCCGAAAATTCTATGAAAAGATCCGGCGGATGACGGAAGGTTTTAAGACCGGGGCAAGCTCCTGTAAGGACAATAATGGCGACCTGGTAACCGAAGTACAAAGTGTACTTAAATTATGGAGGGAGCACTTCTCCTCACTGCTAAATTGCGAGGGAGACGTCGAACCCGATACCCCAATCCCTGACGATGGAAAAGTCGTCCCACCACCTGACTATGATGAAGTGAGGATAGCTATATCCCGGCTCAAAAACAACAAAGCGCCTGGAAAAGACGGACTACCCGCCGAGCTGTTCAAACGCGGAGCGAAGAGCTGGTAAAAAGCATGCATCAGCTCTTATGCAGAATATGGTCAGACGAATGCATGCCTCCGGATTGGAATTTAAGTGTGCTTTGCCCAATCCACAAGAAAGGCGATCCCGCTAACCGCACCAACTACCGCGGAATTAGTCTTCTTAATATCGCATATAAGGTTCTTTCTAGCGTGTTGTGTGAAAGGCTGAAGCCCATCGTAGACAAACTGATTGGACCTTATCAGTGTGGCTTTAGACCTGGTAAGTCTACCATCGACCAGATTTTCACGATACGCCAAATCCTGGAGAAGACCCATGATAAGAGAAGCGACACTCACCATCTCTTTGTCGATTTTAAAGCCGCTTTTGACAGCGTTAAAAGGAGTTGCCTGTATGCCGCCATGTCTGAATTTGACTTCCCTGCAAAGCTTATACGGCTTTGTCAAATGACGTTGAGCAATACCAACAGCTCCGTCAGAATCGGGAAGGACCTCTCTGAGCCATTTGAATCCAAACGAGGCTTCAGACAGGGCGACTCCCTTTCGTGCGATTTCTTCAATCTGATGCTGGAGAAGATAATTCGAGCAGCAGAGCTAAACCGCAATGGTACAATCTTTTACAAGAGCGTGCAATTGCTGGCGTATGCCGATGATATTGATATCATTGGCCTTAACAACCGCGCCGTAAGCGCTGCCTTCTCTGGACTGGATAAGGAAGCGAAAAAAGTGGGTCTTGCCGTGAACGAGGACAAGACGAAGTATTTGCTGTCATCAAAGAAAGAATCGGCGCACCTGCGCCTTGGCAGCCATGTCACTGTTGATAGTTACAAATTTGAAACTGTGAGGGACTTCGTCTATTTGGGAACCAGTATCAACACCGAAAATAATATCAGTCTAGAAATCCAGCGGAGAATCACTCTTGCCAACAAGTGCTACTTTGGACTGAGTAGGCAATTGAGAAGTAAAGTCCTCTCTCGAAGAACAAAGATCACGCTCTATAAGTCTCTCATCATACCTGTCCTGATGTATGGCTCAGATTCATGGACAATGTCAAGAGAAGATGAGATGGCCCTTGGAGTATTTGAGAGAAAAGTTCTCCGGAAGATTTATGGTCCTTCCCGTGATGCCAACGGCGAGTATAGAAGGAAATTTAACGATGAACTGTACGAGCTCTACGCAGATCTGACCATAGTCCAGCGAATTAAAGCCCAAAGACTCCGCTGGCTGAGCCATGTTATGCGAATGGACAAAGAAGCTCCAGCACAGAAGGTTTTCCTATCGTCGCCTGAATTCGGCAGCAGAGGAAGGGGGAGGCCTCGACTGAGATGGAAACAACAGGTGGAGGATGACTTGAACTCCCTTGGGGTTTCCAATTGGCGTCCGTTATCGCTAAAAAGGAATGACTGGCGTGCTTTGATACGAAACGGCCAAAATCGCTTAGGCGGTTAAGCGCCAATAAATGAATGATGATGAATGTACATTTTTATGTCTGCATGTCAGGCATAATAAAACAAAAAAAAAAAAAAAAAAAGATAAGTTGAAATTTTTTTAATACTCTAGATGGATTTAGGCTTACCCTAATACTTACCTTGGTCATATTAACCTAAAAGATTTAAATTTTGAAATATTTGCGACCCGCATGGATTAACAGTTTTAGTTTTGCATTTACATACATACCTATATACATAAATATGTTAACATAGGATTAGTTTCAAAAAGTGACCTATATCCCCAAAAATGTTAAAGCTTAACATTTCAGACTGGAGGCAACAATGTGGTATTTGGAAGGCCACATACGGTGATATCAAGCAAAGTATATGGAAGGTACACAGCCAAACAAATAGTGGAATACTGAGAAGGGATAACAAATTGAAGCAAGGCAAGATGGAAACCTACATCCGAGATAAAGGTGGAGGCAGCAGAATTAAACCATCATAAATAAGTATTTTTAATTAATAAATATTTTATAAAATTGTTCCATCATATGAATACACGAAAATAAGTGTTCGCTAAAATGAGTTTTTAGTAATATAGTAAGCACTTAAATAATTTTAAGCAAATTAATACAGTCCACTCAATTTGAAAGATATATTGCTAAAAACAAATACATATCTATTTTTGCTCGTGGCAATATGTTCAAATACTAATGTATTTTAACATGCCAAAATACATACACACACATACATACATACAGTCCACTTAATTGAAAGAAATATTGAAATAAATAAATAGTTTTCCCCTTGGGAGTATGTTCAAATGTAAATACATTAGAACATTTTTATATACATAAATACATACTTACACAGATACTTACTCACACACTTACAAATATGATAAGTTGCATCAACCCATTATACTTTCTAACATAAATAACTATAAATAATCAATATGCTAGACATGTATTAATACCTACTCCTAGCATTGATATCCATTCAAAATAATCTCTAAAATAGAAACACTTGAGAAGTAGTAAAAAGGCAATAAAGACCAACTGATCGTAAAAGTATGATTAGTATCAGTCCCTTTTGTTACTTCACACAAACTAATACATTTAAAATAGGAACATAGATTTAAGATTTTGTATATAAACCCTTGTACATATTTTAAGAAACCAGAAGTCTTTTGGCTCTCACGAGAAGGCTTACAACCTCTCAAACTGTTGGGTTTCTTTTTAAATTCAACAAACTGTTCAACTTCCCTCCACCAGTGGTAAGGGGTTGACAGTATTAAATTAAACACAGTCAATATACGCCCACTCTTAAGAGCTAAGCAAAACTTAAGACATTCTCTTAATTATTGTTTTTTTTGGTTTTCTTGCAAACTCTCGTTTTTAGTTATATATTTTTGAAGTTAACTTCTTAGGCGGCGATATGAAGTTTTTGATTGAGAGTAAAATTTGAAAAAAAAAAAATGGATGACAATGCAACGGAAGCTATGCGACGGAAATAGAAATAAATGGAGTAATTTTTGCTGATTTTTTAAGTTATATGCCTAGGCGCTCATAAAAACAAGCAAGCAATATTAATAACTAAACGAGTATGAATGTTTGTTCGTAAGCCAGCTGACACGATGACAATCGCTGTTGCGTACATTTTCATGGGCCAAAGGCGTGTGGGTTTACGCACACAATGCCACTTTTTACAAACATCACAATTTACTTTCTCAACCAAAGACTTTGAATTTTGAAGAATCAAGATTTTGGGGTACCAGGCATACATAAAAATTAGGCAGCGAACGACATTTTGCTCAAACATTTCCCCAAAAAATGGCAACCCTGTCCTGAAAGACGGTTTTGCATATATTGTGTGCTTGCATACAACGACGTCGTGTAATTGGTTAAAATTTTAGGGATGAAAAATAATTTCAGTCGCTTTCAAACAAGCGCAGAAAACACATGTGTGGGTTTACATACGCAATGTACAGGAACAAAAGCGTATGCGACTTTTTACACACATTCTTAACTCAAGGAGTATGAATGTTTGTGCGTGTTTATTTGACAACGTTACGTCATCGTTGAGTACGGCTGAGAAGTTGCAAGTTGTGCGCTAATTTTTATAATCGCCTGGAGGTGCGTCACGGATTTCGATCATTTTTCTCGATTGAAGTTTTGCAATTTATGTCCGTCCGTCCAATCAATTATTTCATATTAGATTTCTTCTTCTAAAATTATTTAAAAGTGCGATTTTGGCTACATTTTCTTAAAGATTTATGAATGAAAAAGCGTTCCGCTATTTTTGTCAACTAACTCTTTCTTTCATATTTTGCATCTCACTCTTGCAATTTAGAGAAAATCTTAAATTCTGTTTTATTTTTAAACACACTAGTTACAATTCACTAATGCACAGTTTACATACATCTATATATAGTACATACATATGGACCTTTTTATGACCAATAAATAATGAAGTATAATAGAAAAGTGAACTAGCCTTTAGTATGTGTTGATTTTCGTTTGTAAGCGGGTGTTTTAGGTTCAAGTGAATGTTTTAAGTTCAAGTGAATGTTTCTATAGTTTCGTGTCGTTTTCGTTATATTCTTCAAATCCTTATACGAGTGGTTTCATAAAATCCTCATATAACTCTGTTGAATTTTAGTGGCTTAGCATGAATAATTTCAGAGATATGCACCATGAAAAATACCATTTGTATGAGAGGTGCCCGCACTCTTCATTCATCGATGGTTTTTAGTTTCTGTTCTTAAGTTGGTTATGATCGGTCAATCCGTTTAGAATGCAACTTAAGCTATGCATACATACACAAATACAATATTTGAATCTTATATATTATATACATACATATGTAGTAGAGGCGTCCTGTTTAAATGTGAGCTCACTGTCCCCCCTTTTACAACTCTCCTTCATATCTTTCTTCGCATTCGCACTATATCCCTCCCTCTTTCTCTTCTTTCCCCTCTTTCTTTCTACCACGTCCCTCTTCCACTATATCCCATTCGTTTTGGCCCCTGTTAATTAGGCCTAATTCTACCCACGGATCGGTTCCCTGATCCACTTCCCGAAAGTAAGAAATAAAATAAAAAAGTAAGGAAGTCTAAGTTCGCCTGGAACCGAGTATTTAATACCCAGTTTAAATGGCTATGGTCTACAAGTAAAAGTTCTGCTTGTTAGCTACCTACTAAATTTTGTTATTTAACTAAATAAATTACCTAAATACCTGATCGTTATGTGTTTATCTAAATGTTCCATATCGGCGCACACACAGAAGGTATATTAAGGTTGAAATGGAATGGAAAAGGTCTGACCGGACTCATGTGTAAGACGAAGGGTTAAGAAGTTAACTTCTTTCACGTGTACTGGCTACACGCGGATTTTTTTTTTTTTTGCTAAAGCTCATTGTAAGCGCGCATTGCTCATCCCTTTCAAGAGACCTTCGCTTATCTCACATTCAGTTGGGAGCATAAAAATAGCTGCTAGTTAATACTAATTATACTTGGTTGGACAAAATTTTGCATTATTTATCCTACTAAGGACCCATAAGGGCAACTCATAACCCAGACCGCCAGCAGCTACGTACTCACCAAGCAAGGAAGGCCTTCGTCGCTTCGTGGGACAGCGTTGGATTCAAACACAACATAAAAACAAGTAAGTCAACTTAACACATTTTGTCCATCAACCATTTTATAATATCATAGGGAAGTTGCCTACACACTCAGGTGATTACCTAGCAGTCAAGTGCACTAGTCCGAAAAAGATTGAACAACCCCAGTCTAAATGTAAAAATATTATGCTTTCTGCTTCAAGCTTATCTAACTCGATGACTGATATTTTTTGTTGTAATATTAGTAGATAGTTAGTTAGTTTGAAGTTAGTACAAGACTCCTCTCGAACTGGGACAATTCCAATCAGACAAAAAAAGAGGTAGCTGCCTACTAATATGGATTGTACCCTTTGGGATTAGTATAATACTTAGTATGTTTCTGACTAGTTAGTGGTTTCACTGCAGGGTATATGACTAGCTTTTTATGTATGCACGTAGACGCAATAGCTAAGTTATTTGGCCTACAAATATACATACACACATACCTATGTAGGTGGGCATCTTCTCCGTGTTCCTTTTTTTTGTTCCCTCTACATAATTATAGTTTCCTAATTGCGCCTGAGTTTTGGGATCTCTGGTTTGCAAAACAAAAAGAGAGTTGAAGAGATTGATCTTCTCTATTTTTTTCTTATAATCAGCTGTTAATGCTCCAACTTTTCGTGAGCGGCAAGGTCGTTGACCATATAAGCAAAATATATAATTGTAAAAGTAGGTCACTTTCAATCAGCTGATCGCTGTTTACACTAAGAGAATTTGTGCTAGGATTTTAGGACTAACTAATATTAAAGTATCTTGGTATCTATTAGATTAGATGCGTATGAATTTAGATATAAGCATATCTAATGAGTTGAATTATAATAAATTTTGTATAAAATGGAATCTTAAACTAATTTTATTGGTCTGACTCCGTAAGTAATGTGGGCAGTCAATCGGGGCTCTATCAACATCTTAGAGCCATGGTAGGCTGGGTTAAGGGCAGCCGTTCACCTCCTATGCGCGCTGCCAGGTATGGGGTTTTCCAGGGGTAAATTGGGGGATTCAGGCTTTCCGGTAAGTTTCATACGTGTGCAAAGTATTGTTCTCGTTAGGCTCCTTAAGCTGATAGATGATGGTTTGGTTTAGCATGAGTACTTAGAACCCTCCCCAGGCTGAAGCTCCCGGAGTAATGCCAGTGCACACACCCCTCGTACCAAATAAGCATTGCAACCTCATCTTGAGGGCAGAGGCTAAAGGGGCTTGTAACATTTTTAGAAAATTTTTGAGTATGCAGTTTTGTAGCCCATTCAATTTTACTCTCAAAAGTGAATTTAGTTCATGGGTTGTATGGAAGAAAATACCCAACACCCTTGACAAAAAACTTCTGAAAATTCAGGGAAAATTTTTAGCGATTTTTAACTTGCACATTGTTAGAGTAAAATTGAATGGGCCACAAAACTGCATACTCAAAAATTTTCTAAAAATTCTGACAAAAAAGTTTCAAATTTTGATGCATTTTATTTAAAGTTAAATTAACTACTATGAAATTTGTGTAAACTTTTAAATTTCTTTTTTAGTGGTTTCCGCTATAGAATTCGCTATACTAAAAATGAAAATTATTAAAAACACACCTTCTTCTTGATTCATCGAATGATTTCAAATCTAATTTCACTGCTATTATATTGGCCGTAGCTGTACATTAGCTCCCAGCTTATTTCGTGCACTAACATTTTTTTGAATTTTGCTAGACGGGGTACTAGAATAGTATTACCAATTTTTTTTACTAAAACTTCGAATTCTATAACAGAAACCACATAAAAATGTACTTAAATTTTTGCAAAAACGTCAGGGAAATTTTGGCAATATTTCTACCGAGTTTCTGAGTGCGCAGTTTTATAGGCCAATCAATTTCACAACTACAATGTGCAAGTTAGAAGTAGCTAAACTTTTTCTGTGATTTTTAAAATTTTTTTCCGTCTCAACAACCTCGAAAAAAATTCTCAAAATCACGGAAAATGTTAGTGCACGAAATATGGATGTATAGTGGAGCTTGTAAATGTATATTCAGTCAGTGCAAGTTAGAAGTAGCTAAACATTTTCCGTGATTTTTAAGATTTTTTTCCGTCTCAACAACCTCGAAAAAAATTCTAAAAATCACGGAAAATGTTAGTGCACGAAATATGGATGTATAGTGGAGCTTGTAAATCGCACTTGTTACGTTAAAGTGTAACAACTCAAAATTTCCAAATTTTACTTTTTTGCAAGAAAATAATGTGCAGTGGTCATCTCTACCCACTGTAAAAATCGTTCAGTGATTTGTTTGGTCTTTCGTTAAAAAAACGTTATGACTCTCTCTTTGTTTTCAGAATGACTTCTTTCGACTCAACTAAAGAGTTACATTTTTAGTTGTCTCCAAGTGTTTTATCTATTTGGTTCGTTAGTGTATCACATAAAGTGTAACATTTTGAATTTTCATTCACACTATGTATATAAAAAAATTTCAGGAAAAGAGTAATAACTCAAAAATTTGTTATTTTCGTGCAAATACTAAACAAATAAAAATGAAACAACGGTTATATTATTTTTAGTGATATTTTCGTGCAATTTCATTGTTTTTTCCTTGTAATATATTATTAATATTTACGGAAACAATTTTTCGTCTCTACTGAAAATGTTCACATTTTGCGAAATGTATATATACAGTCAGTCACAAAAATATGTACCTATACATAAAACATCGAACAATTAAAGGAAATGTTAAGGGTACTTAAGACTTTCACTTTGTTAGACTAAAATTGAACGGGCACAAATCTGCATACTCCGCAAAATTCTGAAATTTTTGAGAAAAAAGTTGAAAATTCGCATAAAAATTATTGGATTTTTGGGAGTTTTTCACACACTTTTACAACATAATTTGTGTTTTTGTTAGATCGTGTAAGCTCTTTTAAAGGAAGTTAGTTAAAATAAATTAGCTGAAGTCGAAATTGGTGAGAACTTCCCGTGAAAGGGTGTATACTTACTTTTACGACTGTCTGTAGATAGTTATCATTGCTTAAATATTAAGCTGTTTCTTGATAAAAATTAAAAATAAAATTGAATTGAAGTACAGAAAATGTTAGAAATAATTTAATTAATTAGGAAAAGAAATTTGTTATTATTCTGTCTTGAATACGTTTCGCGACAGAAGATAACGCATTTTCTTCTGCAAATATGTCATTATCGTGCGATTGCTGCTCTCCCAAACGAATGTTATGTAGTACTGCACATGCGTTAACTAACAATTTTGCCACAAAACGTGGGATCATATAGGAGAACCCTTTGTCCCGAAAGGCCCCTCCATGTCCTTTTAAGTACGCCAAACAATAGGATTCCGAGCCTTGCAGAGCGCTTCGTTGTAGCGAAACTTAGGAGAACCTTGTGGCTCATTTGGTAAAGGCGTCATAAGCCACGGCTCTAGAGGGTATCCCGAATCACCTACAATTACATATTGTTTACAGAGAAAATTAATGATGGATTACTTAATACGGGTTACCTATCAAAAACATAAGATTCCCATTTTCATATGAACGCTCCATTACTCTTCTCACAGCAGAGGACCGCCAAATATACGAGTCATGTCGGGCTCCTGGAAACTTCGCATTCACATTTAAAATCTTTAAATTCGGGTCGGTCACATATCTATAGAGAATAAATGCAGCTCTGTATTAAGTAAATAATATCTTCTTACAATTTGCTTGCCATTTGCACATTTAGTGAATGGTAACCATGATGGTTAACATACGCCTCTTCGTAACTCATCGGGGCCAATATGGAGACATGGCTGCAATCAATGGCGCCAATAGTCCCACCTACAAAAGGTGCGGATACGGAAGAAAAAACTTCCCTGGCAACTTGTCTCTCCACTAGCGTCATTGGAAACTTGACTTCCTTTAAGAACAATCGCTGGTTTATCTCCTCCGTCACACGGTGTATGCAGCGACTTATTGATGATTGGCTCATTGAAATTCCCCACTGCTCTCCTACTGGACGTTTGTAGCATCCTGTGGCGTAAAAGCGCAAAGCAGAAAGAACCTAAACACACATAAGAATTTGTACAAAGCTGCGTTAAGGTTGGTTGTTAGGTATTCCTATTTCATCATTATTCTATTATTCATTTACATTGTATCCGTCGTCAACCTTCGTTAACATTGTATTCTTTGTTTGTATTAGTCTATTTACTTTGTATAACTTGACATGTATTTAATTTAGTAACGGAAGTTGCACATAACTGGCGAAGGGATAAAAGCCCAAATTTCAATGATCAAAGAACTATTATATTCGCAGACGTGCCAAGCAACACAATTATAAAACGCAGTTAATCGAAGTCAAACGTACATAGTTAAAGTAAAACGCAGTAAAGCAATTGTAATTTGTTAAATCTTGCTGCAAGCCGCAGTGAATATATTGACATTAAATTATATTTTATATTACAATCGTGGAGTGTTCTTATTTGTCTTATTTAGCCGCCAACATTGGTCAAGTTGCTTACCTGTTTTTCGGGGGGTATTGCTGTTATCCTTGATCCCCTCAAATATACCTCCAGCTGCTCCACTAGGGATTCTGCCAAATTTGGTCCCAACGGATATAATTTTCGGAATTCTGTGGGAGGCAGCTCGAATGGGTTATCCGCATCTCGCAGCATTCTCCTGTCCACTCTTAAAACTCTGGACTCTTCCTCTCTCAACACCAAGCTACACGCAACATTTTCAAACGCCATTTGAATTAAGTTTTGTGTTTTTAATTTGTTAACTTAATTTAAGTTTTGTGGTTTTTATTTTAGTAAACAGCAACAAATTAGTCGTAGACAATTATTTCGCCTTAACAATAACAGCTGATATTTAGATAACAAATGTTGTCAAAGAAAGTTATCGTGAATAGCGAAATCGATAAAAGTGTTGTTATGTCAACCTAACAATGACAACTCTTGTTAAAATAGCGTTCTGAATTCCACTAAAGGCCTTTTAAGCAATATATCGTTAAGTCCGACCCCCTTAACTTTCGCGGCTGCATCCCATACCAATCTCATCTTATTTTTGTTAAAGTTGAGTACAGTAAATTCTCAACCTTCAACTGTCGTATATACCCTTTCTCTTCGTAATCTTTTATTTTGTCAACTAAAAATCCGCTGAGTGAAGCGTCCCTCTTCATCTTGCTTTCCAGGCACAAAAGTCGCCTGTAGTGGAATTCAGTACGCTATTTTAACAAGAGTTGTCATTGTTACGTTGACTTAACAACAATTTTAACGATTTCGCTATTCACTACAAGTTTATTTGACAACATTTGTTATCGAAATGTCAGCTGTTATTGTTAACGCTAAATAATTGTCGACCTATAATTTGGTGTTGTTTGTTAAAACAACCAATAGGTACTTTTCTTATATATTTTAGCTCAGACACTTCTATGTTTTGCTTTGTGTTATCTGAGACAATCACCTTTTGTTTCTATGATTAGCTGAGAATCTGCTACGTTTTGGTATGTTTACCTGAGACAATCACCTATTGGTAGTTGTTAAGGAATATTGGTTCTATGCTTAGCTAAGAATCAGCTACTTTTTGCTATAATTCACCTGAGACAATCACCTATTGTAATATAATTCACCTGAGACAATCGCCTGTTGTTAATTGTTAAGGAAGAGCTACTGAATCACCGAATCGATAGTGCAAACAACGAAATTGTTAAGCTAACAACCCGTTTCATAGTATTGTTTAAAGTTACTGAATTCCACTACTGATTGCCATTGCTCGAAAACGTCATGTTCCAAAGCAGTCGCGTTTCCCATCTCTTTTCTGCAGCGATGAAACGTGTGGTCTTTTCCAAAGTTTTTCAGAATAATATCGATGGCAGTACGGTGCAGCGATAGCGTTTTCTAAAGCTTCGTATCCACAAGAAATTGAAAGTCTTCAAAAGTTGTATAAATGATGTTCAAAGCTGAAAACTTTATTTAATTCTATCAGTTTTACAATAGATTAAGAATCTGCGCTGGAATGATTGTTGGTATTGCGAAACAGTGGATGAAAAGCTTGAACTACTTAATAACAATATATTTTTTTTATTTGATCGACATGTTCCTTTTCGCACTGCACGTATTATCAATAAATCTTGTTCATGGTTCAATAAAAATATATGTTTTTCTATAAAAAAGCGAAATATGCTGCACTCGAAATGGAGAAAATCACGTTCAGAGATCTTGTGGACTTTATATAAAGCTGTTCGGAACAAAGCAACTACCATGATAAGAGAAGAGAGGAGACGGTTTTGCCATCGCAAATTTAATCCATCTCTTCCATCAAAAGGTCTTTGGTGAAATTTGCATAGTTTACGAGTTCATGGTAAAGATAATAAGCAATGCAATATAGATCCTGATATTTTAAATGACTTTTATTGACGTGTAGGATTCCCACAACCCCATTACCCTTGATATAGCTCCAGAAGCTACCACGTCGGGCCAAGAACAGTTTGGTTTTCAAGGTGTACGTGAGTCTGATGTCATCAAAGCTGTTATGTTAATCAAGTCCACTGCTGTGGGAAGTGATGGAATATCATTGAAGTTTGTGAAGCTTATCCTTCCCTTTATTATACATCCGCTACTCACATAATCAACCATTGTTTTTCAAGTGGTATCTTTTCAGCATTTTACCAGATTTATCGAAAGCTTGTGAGTCATTAATGGCTCTTCAAATAAGAAATCACATTAAAAATAACAACCTATTGTCTCCACTGAAGTCCGGCTTTAAACCGATGCATAGCTGCGCCACTGCTATGATCAAAATCATGGATAACATCAGAACGCCATTTGATGATGGAAACCTGATACTTCTCTGTCTCTTGGACTTTTCTAAAGCATTTGATACGGTCAACCATCACTTCCTATGTTGGAAGCTAAAGTACTTCTTTGGATTTTCTGCAAGTTCCGTCAAGCTTTTAGCTAGCTTTCTAGGTGGAAGAGCTCAGCAAGTTAAATGTTAGGGATCTTTATCACAGTCAAAAGCCGTAAGTGCAGGTGCTCCTCAGGGATCAGTTCTTGGTCCTCTGTTGTTTAGTATGTTTGTAAATGATGTATTCTCTGTGTGCAAATATGTCAATGTCCATGCGTATGCTGATGACATTCAGTTGTACCTGTCTAATCGTATTGGTCTTGTCGAAGATCTGTGTTTTAAAATTAATAGTAATCTGTCATCTATACAGTTATGTCCTATGTTGTGCCTATATCCAAACATGAAGTCAACACAGATGATATTCCACTATTATGGATCGGTACAACTTCCCTCAAAACAACACTTAAGATAAAGAACTTAGGTTTTATGTTAAATAGTAAGCTTAGCTGCACAGACCATATGAATGGGGAGGTAAGCAAGGTATACATGACTTTGGGTCACATATACAGAATTAGTTTATAGCAAGCTTGACTCAATTTCGGCTCAAATGATCAATGTTCCATACAATAACGTTACGAGCTATGTGTACCGCTAAGCCGATATGAACATATATCGCCATGGAGAGAAAAACTTCTGGGTTGCAAAATTCTTAATTTTTTGGCTGCAAGAACTTGTATGTTTCTCTTTAAATTATTAGATGGGAAGACTCCTGCGTATCTGTATAATAACCAGCAATTGACCAGGTCACAGAGACACAATAAACTGGTTGTTCCTATATACAGATCGCTAACATCTGAGCGGATGTTTTTCGTTAGTGCTGCAAGACTTTGGAACTCTATTCCAGAAAATGTTAAAGCTGAACTGAATAGGAACAACTTTAGGACTAAAATTAATCAATACTTCGCTCACATTTGAACACAGGAAATTGGAGGTGAATCTATGTCTTTTTTCTAACTGGCTTACTATTCTCTTGTTCTCTCTAACTATTTTATTTCTACTACCTTCTCCATAATGTTTATACTGCTTGTCATAAGGATACGTTAATAACATATTTGTTTAGACCATCGGTCTAAATATATCGGTCGCCCCTCGTAATAGATACTAGTATCTGCCCGCGCGACTTTTTTTATCTTTTCGCCCGATAACAGCTCTTACCCCTTCGAATCCTACGAAAGTAGGCATTCGGCGGCGGTACAGAGCTACGTTTTATCTGAAGGTTCTTTCACTTTGTTTTTGAGCACGAAGCACCTCACCAGCAGCCACTCCAGGTAAGACCAGTTCCAAGTGTCGAATTCCAACTTCTGTAAAGTTACTTAAGAAAATATTATTTATCCATTTTCATAAAATCTTACTTGTACGCCTTAATTCTCCAATAATTAAGGTTGTACATGCTACTCAATAAAGAAAGTCACTTGTTATATTGTATCTATAGTTGAAATACAGTGTTTTATTATTTATTCACTCGATGCCATTTCTTCTTCTTTTTCTTTTCATTTTATTACGTGCGAGCAACCCCGCTACTACCCGGGCTCGCCGTAACATTGGTCCTTCGAGCCGGATATGAACCAGCGACCTATGGTGATTTGAGGTGACTCAAAGGACCATGATCCAACCCCCCACATTCGGGATATGTCAAGGCACAAAGATATTGAATGAAAAGAACTCGAGGAGGGTACAAACAAATGGACGACAGAAAGAGGTTTACACCGAAGTCAAAATATGGATGCAAATTTATTAAAGGAAGTGAGTGAGTGAAATAGGAGTGATACATAGATTAGCCTGCCTGACACTAAACCATAAACCTACAGAAATGTGAAAAAGAAACACTCACCCGCGCTCGCAGTGATCTTTCTCAGGATCAGTAGCCCTTCTTTTAGATGGATCCTCTATTGAATTCTCGTCCCTCCGCCTTTCAGCTATTCTGGAGTCCTCTCCTTAGTCGCTTCATGCTAGCTGTCGTCCGGGCCTGTCAAATAAAGGTTATAAGAGGGAATTCTGAACGGACAGCATTTCTCAACTTACCTTCGAAATATACGCCACAAACGCATATCGTATATATGCGCGCACGTTGTAAACGTGACCCGATGGACATGGCCACACAATTGAAAGGGTTTGCCGATGGATCTACTTAGCAAGTGTGTGGACGTCGCTCATCGTAGCCAGCCATCAGCGGGCCCACACTATATGGACGCCGATCATAACGTTTGGAGTCACTTGCTTCTCATTACGAAGTATTAAATTTAAACGCGAGACGAGATTTCGCTCCATAATTGTAATTTACACATTTGGCAAGTTAATTATTAAAACTCCAGTCTCTGTATGCCAGTACCCAGTTTAGGGAGAGCAACTCAAAAAAAAAAAACACAATCAAAAAATTTTGCCCTTTTAAGTCACACGATGTCTGAAATTCATCCATCATTTCCAAAAATTTTAGTGCATCGTCCATTTTCAGCTTTAATTAATTGCCTGCGAAAGCAAAAGACTCACCAAGGGCAAGCAACGGACATGGATTTCAGTTTGGCTGAATTTGTAGGGCACATAATTTCCTATTTTATATGTAACTACATTTAGCATACTCATTAACCACGGTATAAATAATTTCGTAAGTTTCCAATTCATATTTCAATCACCCTGTATTATATGCCGTTCTATAACATATAAATGTACATAGAGACACGGGTACAGCGGTACATGAAAAGCATTGATATTAAATATCATAGCTACTTGTTCTCTGTGAAATATTTATTACCGTTAGGTCAAGTTATTGAAATTGTGTAAAGGGCTGGTTTCCTCGAAAGCGGTGACGCTATATAGCGTCCGTTACATAGCGGCGAAGTACGTTGTCAAAAATACTTTCATGTAAAAGTAATTGAGTGTAAAGTAAGAAGACGGTGAAGTTCACCGTAATGTAATATAGCGTCCGTCATGACGGTGGCAATTTTTCGTCAACGTTTTTTCTCACCGTCATTGTCATAGCGGTGTCAATTCAATAAAATTCTTCAAATTCGTTTACAAAAACAACAATTAATTGTTTTCAAAACAAATATTTTAAAAATATAAAAGACAAAAACAAGAAAAGTGGCCGCAAATTTACAATTTCGAATGGATTGAAGTCACCGCTACTTGCATGTAAGTTTACAGAAAAGCGGTGCTGCTAACGACGGCGAGCATAGCTACTGATATATAGCGAACGTTACATAGCGGCACCGCTTTTCGAGGAAACCAAGCCTTAAGATTTAGTATGTAAGCAGAAATGAAAAATTATTAAAACAGTTCGTTTCCAACCAGCATATGTGTCGTAATTATTTCAGACGGTTAAGGTAACCCAAAAATTCATTAAAACACTAAAAAAATAATCACTATAAAATAAAACCCCGGCGCATTAAAAATTGCTGCCCCCCTGCGCCATGCCTTTGTGTGGCATAAATTTTCGTGCCACAAGGCATTCTCGTGGGGCATGTGTTCAGCTGCCCATTGATGGAGCATATGTTTGGCTGCTCATTGATGGGGCATATAAGTGGCTGCCCATTGTTGGGGCATATAGAGAGCTGCCCATAGAAATCTGAAAAGAAAGGAAAATTAGAAACGGCTCATCGATGGGGCATAAAGCAGACTGCCCAAGAGACCTGAAAGATTTAGTATGTAAGCAGAAATGAAAAATTATTAAAACACTTCGTTGCCAACCAGCATATGTGTCGTAATTATTTCAGACGGTTAAGGTAACCCAAACTGGTGACCCCGACGTTAGTACACATTGTTACAAATTATTAGCGTATTCACTATCAAGTAATGACGACCAATACGGCGAAAACCGATAACACAGCATCCGGTAGCCAGATTGATACAGGCACGGACCTGCAAAATGCTCCAGCAACCACGTTTTCCAGGCGAAATTTTTCGTGTCGGTATCAAGCCAACTGTTTTCTGCAAAGAACAACCGGACCTCTACTTCATACAGATGGAATCACAGTTCGCAGTAGCAGGAATCACAACAGATCAAACAAGATACAACCACGTTATTTCCTCGCTGGATGTTCAGTACTTAATGGCGGTAGGTGACATTGTCCGCAACCCTCCAGAGACGGGCAAGTACGAAGCCGTAAAAGCAGCACTGATTGCGGAATTCACCGACTCGGACCAAAAAAAGCTACGCAGACTGATAAAAGAGATCGAACTAGGTGACCTTAAACCTTCTCAGCTTTTAAAGTGCATGAAAGAGCTGGGGAATGGTAAGATCAACGACGACGTATTAAAATCACTCTGGATGGAACGCCTACCCGAGTCTATACGCTCAGTTATTACAATTGTCAAATGGCGTTGCAAGCTGACCGCATGATTGAGATGCACAGTTTCTTGTGTGTATCGGCCGTCGAAGGCAGCACACAATCTTTCGCAGCAGAAATTGATTCTGTAAGTATCAGCACAGGTTTGGTGACAAAGCCAAAAGATGCATTGAGCCCTGTCAATTTAAAAAGCGCTCGCCATCGGCTGCGGAAAACTAACCGCTGCTCTGTCCCAAACGGCGCGCAGAGCAGACGTAAGCAAAAGCCGTCGTTTATACGTCACTGACCGTAAAACCAAAGTACAATACCTCGTAGACACTGGAGCCGACTTTTCAGTCATTCCACCGACCAACCGCTCTTCTTGCACAAGAACATCCACCTTATATGCAGCAAATGGTTCACCAATTAGCGTATATGGTTCAAAAATACTACCAGTCGACCTCGGTTGCCGTAGACATATGGATTGGGAGTTTGTTGTAGCGGACGTGACTAGACCGATATTAGGTGCGGATTTTCTGTACGAATATAATCTGCTAGTCGATGTGCGCAAACAGAAGCTTGTTGATAACAAAACAAATTTTGAAATCAATGGTAAGAAATGCAATGACTTTATAGAAAAGATTTTTACATTCTCACCAGGTACCAGCGCGTTCAAATGTCTCTACTCGAAAAATACAAAGACTTGACGCAACCCGTGAAAGTAACGTTGTCCCCACCAACTACCACGGTCCAGCACCATATCATTACATCAGGTCCAACCGTATATGCAAAATCACACCGACTCAACGCAGAAAAATACGCCATAGCAAAAAGAGAATTCGACTACATGCTAAAGCAAGGCATTTGTAGCCCTAGTAGCAGCCAATGGGCTCATCCGTTACATATGGCCCCAAAGAAGTCGGCAGGTGAGTGGCGCCCTTGTGGCGATTGTCGTCGCTTAAACGCAGTCTCAAAACCAGATCGATACCCTATCCCACACCTCCAAGATTTTTCACAAAGAATGTGCGGGAAGAGTATATTTTCTTTGATCGATTTAGAAAGGGCCTACCACCAGATCCCAATCGCGCCGGAAGACCGGGAAAAGACGGCAATCATCACCCCGTTCGGGCTGTACGAATTTAACGTTATGACTTTCGGCTTAAGGAACGCCGGACAGACCTTCCAACGCTACATGAACCAAATCTTCTTCGATCTGGATTTCGTTATAGTGTACATTGACGACATTTGCATAGCCTCTTCGAATATGGAAGAGCATAAGGACCACTTAGAAATCGTCTTTCAGCGCTTACGTAAACATGGTCTTAAAATAAACGCCGCAAAATGCGTGTTTGCCCAAACGGAGGTGACTTTCTTGGGCCACCGCATATCGAAAGATGGCGTTTCACCCACTGGGGAAAAAATAAACGCAATAGTAACTTTTCGGAAGCCCAGAGTCGCACACGAGCTACGCAGATTTTTGGCAATGCTAAATTTTTATCGCCGCATGCTCCCAAACGCAGCGCACGGCAAACTACAAAGGCTTATAAAAGGCAGCAAGAAAAAAGATTCTTCAGTGATCGCCTGGGACGCCGAAGCGAACGAGGCTTTCGAAAAGTGCAAAAAGGACTTGGCTGATGGAACAATGTTGGCACACCCCTCGCCAAACGCTCACTTGGTGCTAAATGTCGATGCAAGCAATTTCTGTGTGGGTGCGGCCATACACGAAATGACTGACGGAAAGCTTAAGCCAATAGGATTCTTTTCAAAACGAAAATCTGACTCCCAAAAGAAGCAGAGCACCTACCACCGAGAACTGTTGGCCATGTACCTGTCGGTGAAACACTTCCGCTACCTAATCGAAGGTAGAAAATGTACGGTTCTCACCGACCACAAGCCACTGACGTTTGCTTTCGACCAGAACCCGGAAAAAACTGCTCCCATTCAAACACACCAGCTAAACTACATAAGCCAGTTCACCACAGACGTCCAGCACGTCGCAGGGAAGGAAAACGTTGTGGCTGACCTGCTCTCTCGCATCGAATCAATTTTCAGTGGAGAACAAATTGATTTCGAAAAACTTGCCATCAGTCAAGAAACAAGCACCGAATTAGAGGAACTGAAAACGAGCGACAAGCTTCAATTTAAGTTGATTGACATGCCAAATACGAGCTGCGCATTATGGTGCGACATCTCGGCCGGCCGCGCACGTCCTTTCGTAACAGGTGATTTTCGAACACAATTAATTCTTTGCACAATTTATCCCATCCAGGTATACGATCCACTGTAAAGATGATAGCGGAACGTTTCATATGGAGAGACCTAAAAAAAGATGTCGCAAGAATGGTCAAACACTGCATCAGTTGTCAGAAGTCCAAGGTTGGCAGACACAACCGCGCCGCAATCGATACGTTCAAAATTCCTGACACACGGTTTAAGCACGTCAATATCGACTTAATTGGACCTCTGCCCTTGTCTGGCGGATTTAAGTATTGCTTGACGTGTATCGACCGGTTTACGCGATGGCCAGCAGCGATACCCATTCAAGACATCACCGCAGAGACAGTCGCCCAAGCCTTCGTATCTGGATGGATTGCAAACTATGGTGTGCCTCGAGCCATTACCACTGATCAGGGTAGGTAGTTCGAGTCCACGCTCTTCAAAGAACTATGTCAGCTTACAAGATCTAAGCATCTGCGTACTACCGCGTACCACCCGCAAGCCAATGGCCTCGTCGAGCGAATGCACCGAACATTGAAAAGTGCGATAAAATGTCATACCTCAGCAAACTGGATTGGCAGTCTTCCCTTTGTCTTGCTGGGACTGCGCACAACCTTCAAAGTCGACATGCTTGCCTCGCCTGCAGAAATGTTGTACGGGACAACGTTGTCACTACCCGGCGAATTTTTTGATCAAAAAAGTGAAGAGTACACTCAGAGCGACTTCGTAAATGCATTGCGAAAAATCATGACCAAATTGAAAGCTGTTCCTGCTTCGAACCATTCTTCTCACACCGTTTTTACGCATGAAGGCTTAAAAAGCTGCACTCACGTATTTGTACGAGATGATAGCGTACGCCCACCATTGAAGTCGCCATACGATGGAGCTTTTAGGGTGGTCAAACGGCAAAAAAAATACTTCGACGTTCAAGTGGAAAACAAAGTACAAAAAATTAGCATAGATCGGTTGAAACCTGCACTCATTACTACCGAACAACAACAGCAAGCGCATCGTAGCAGGTCCAACCAAGCCATACCCCAATCAGTAGTTAAAACAAAGAGTGGACGAACAGTTCGCTTCCCAGAGAGGTATCCCTAAAATGTACTTGCGGACAACGATATTCGAGGGGGAGTGTATGTAGGGCACATAATTTCCTATTTTATATGTAACTACATTTAGCATACTCATTAACCACGGTATAAATAATTTCGTAAGTTTCCAATTCATATTTCAATCACCCTGTATTATATGCCGTTCTATAACATATAAATGTACATAGAGACACGGGTACAGCGGTACATGAAAAGCATTGATATTAAATATCATAGCTACTTGTTCTCTGTGAAATATTTAATACCGTTAGGTCAAGTTATTGAAATTGTGTAAGATTTAGTATGTAAGCAGAAATGAAAAATTATTAAAACAGTTCGTTTCCAACCAGCATATGTGTCGTAATTATTTCAGACGGTTAAGGTAACCCAAAAATTCATTAAAACACTAAAAAAATAATCACTATAAAATAAAACCCCGGCGCATTAAAAATTGCTGCCCCCCTGCGCCATGCCTTTGTGTGGCATAAATTTTCGTGCCACAAGGCATTCTCGTGGGGCATATGTTCAGCTGCCCATTGATGGAGCATATGTTTGGCTGCTCATTGATGGGGCATATAAGTGGCTGCCCATTGTTGGGGCATATAGAGAGCTGCCCATAGAAACCTGAAAAGAAAGGAAAATTAGTACCAATGTCCAAAATAAGAAGCGGCTCATCGATGGGGCATAAAACAGACTGCCCAAGAGACCTGAAAAGAAAAGAAAATGAGTCAAAATGTCGTAAGGAGTTTTCCCATGCATATAGGTATGTACCCATCGCTGTGCGCCGGCCACAACAGCGAGTGATACATATATGCACATACAAAATCTATATACTTCCCTACGCATCACTCCAATGAGCCAGCCATTTATACACTCCACCGCAAATAGTTGATTTTCCAACCTGAAAACAAAAGAAATAGAAAATTTAATAAAAATACAATTAAAAAAAAGAAGAAAATTTACAAATTTTACCACTTACCTCGTGTAATTTTTTTTTCCTGAATGACGTTTATTCATTGATGGCGCCGGTTTTCGCGCTGCCACACTATCCCCTTTTTTAGTACCAAATCGAGTTACCAGATGCACGAGTACTAAATCCTCCACCGAAGGCCCGATTACACGAAATGTTTCACTGCACGCACGGTATGAAATCTACCAATTTTCCCCAATACAAGCCGGAGTGAAAATCGTTCGGTGTACCCGCATAAATAAATAAGTAAGACATAGTAAGGTATTTCGGACATAAATACCATGGAGTCTGCCCCAATTTTGGTATCGGATCCGGGTCATTTTCCGGGTTTTTAACCGTAACTTCCACTGATACAAAAAGATAAAGTAAGCGCTTCCGGATTCGTGATCCTGAAGCCAAAACCCGTATTTTGAGCTGTCTCCCATCATTGTAGCTAACTTATTAGCAGTTGACCCATAAAGTAGACAATACCAATAAAATATTATATCGTGGCAAATATCCATTTCTGACAGTTACTACCTTCTCAGTCGTGATGGTATGACAACGTACACCATTCCCCTAAATTAGTTTCCCCAAATCGTGACACGGTATGGGAAATGTCACCACAATGACGGGGTGAACAGTGTAAATATACTATTAGCAGCTGCCGTGGAACATCTGCCTGGGCCTTAACATCGCAAGAGTACTAGTCACCATCGATGCGATGTGGCAGCACAAAACGTGTCAGCTGTTCGCGATCCGTTTAGTGAAACTAAAGGGTGCGTGACTTTAGCCGGAAATCAACGAGAGCGCGATCAGCTGGTCAGGCGGTCCCCACTTGGACCGCCTTTAATTATTGAAATGGCCGCTTCTTATCTGCAGCTATGCACACACACTCTACCAATGCATTAGTTCAGAGGCGCAAGTGCCAAATGGCAAAGGGCGCGCGGTCGATGAAGTTACGACACATATTAAGTGTCCACGCTTCTATTTCCTGTTTCCCCTGGGTGGCAGGAAATTGTCAAATGACAAACAATACCAGATCGGAAAAATTCTGCTATAATACGAATGATCCTGCCAGATAGGGGAGAAAATATCCAAATATTATACTCCTGCCAGATGGGGAAAAATAGCCAAATCCCACCAAAAATTAACAAAATGCCCAAAGTAGGAAAAATTCATACAAAAAATTAAAGATACGCGAATAGGTACACAAGCCACCCAACTATAAGGGCACAAAAGCCACCCACAGGTACTAATGGGTTTACTATTATTTTAGCATGACTCGCTACACCGCAACACGTGTAAAAACCGAACAAAGGTCTCGGTATTCACCATTCCTTGTCGGTTATGCGGCAATAACCACGGCATCCGATTTTGCCAAAAATACCGTGGGATGGCGGTTGAAGAGCTGTTACGGGTAGTACTTATCCACAAGTACTGCTCCAACTGCCTATCGCCATTCCACGGTCCTGGAACATGTCCGAGCAAGGACCGCTGCTACCGGTGTGACGAGAAACACCATACGACGCTGCACATCGATGACGCAGCCGTCCGCACCACTGAGCAAGTCGGTCCTAACGTGGACATACTAGATGATGGAGAGATCTCCGATGGCGCGTTGTCGATCGCCATCACCGAAACCACCAAATCCTGGGCAGAGCAGGTAGCCGAAGCAGAAGAGGAAGAGGAGGCGGCCAGGTGGCTCGGAAACGCGTCCTGTCCGACCATCTCGCCGTTCCACTGCGGTAAGACGCGGTGGCGCGGAAACGCGTCCTTTCCGCTCATCACGCCTTAAAGCGGGTCGGACGGCACCTTACCCGGCCCACACAGCTGTCAGCGACACCACCATAGTCCGCCACAGGAATCTGCCTGCCACTTTCCGATCGGGCAGAGCGGCCAATGCGCCCACCGAGAGCATTATTTTGAGGTCGTTTGTAGCCATTTCCCCTACTGCTTCAGTCTGCATTGAATCCGGCGGCAAACTACACGTTGTACGTGCCCTGATCGACTCGTGTTCACCCACATCGGTCATTGACAGCGAGCTCGCTTCCAAGCTCGGCTTAGGGCGATTTGGGGGACTCGTCTTGCGAGGAGAGTATGGGGTGGCAAGAAGGGTCACAACACAAGCCACTGTCGTCGCAAACTACCATCGCACGAACCCAGCTTCAAATATAGACGCCACCGTTGCCGCGCCGTTTCAATTTATGAAGCTGGCTGACCCCGACTTTTTCGGTCGTCACCAGTACGCCTGACTTCGGGCGCCGACGTCTACGCCAGCCTTATGCTGCAGGGCACCCCATCATCCACCATTAACGGGCTACTGGCCCAGGCCACGATATTCGGCCTGACTATATCTGGGGCCTACCCACAATAGGGCCTCAGTAAATCGACCCGTAATTTTGTCGACAACTTTTTCACTAGAGGTGCAATGAACTAGGCAAAAACCACGTTAATGTACTAACTATTCTTTCTCGTCCTCCACAGGTGTCCACCGGCAGCTATGGGAAGAGCAAGGGCTCAGGAGGAAGACACATAGTTATAGTTTTCATTTTAAATATTTAGTTTGGATTGACTGCTGGTGATTCCCCTTTTTTTTCTTTTAATGTTGCTTGTCGCAAGGGGGGCCGGCATGTTTAGACCATCGGTCTAAATATATCGGTCGCCGCTCGTAATAGATACTAGTATCTTCCCGCCCGACTTTTTTTATCTTTTCGCCCGATAACAGCTCTTACCCCTTCGAATCCTACGAAAGTAGGCATTCGGCGGCGGTACAGAGCTACGTTTTATCTGAAGGCTCTTTCACTTTGTTTTTGAGCACGAAGCAGCTCACCAGCAGCCACTCCAGGTAAGACCAATTCCAAGTGTCGAATTCCAACTTCTGTAAAGTTACTTAAGAAAATATTATTTATCCATTTTCATAAAATCTTACTTGTACGCCTTAATTCTCCAATAATTAAGGTTGTACATGCTACTCAATAAAGAAAGTCACTTTTTATATTGTATCTATAGTTGAAATACAGTGTTTTATTATTTATTCACTCGCTGCCATTTCTTCTTCTTTTTCCTTTCATTTTATTACGTGTGAGCAACCCCGCTACTACCCGGGCTCGCCGTAACAATATTTAATAATAATTCTGTATTACTAATTATTAGACTGCGGATGTTTATGCAGAAAAATTAAAATATTTTATTCAGTGTTTCAATGGTTTACGACAATAAGTTCACATATAAAAATTAATTTTAAGCTACCCTTAACGATATGCAACATATATGCAAGTTATATGCAAGTTGTATGCAAGTTATATGCAAAAATTAAATGGTACACAAAATAAGAAAATTTGCTTGTAGTTAAGACAAAAATATACTACAATGGTTTTCTCCAGATTTTCAATGGATAAGTTGTGACGCTTATCCGTTAAAATTAGCTTGTATGCCGAAAAGGAACGCTCAACATCACAAGATGTCACCGGAGCAAATTTAAATTTGCTCCAAAAGTGGCCGGGAATATGTATCTCAGTTGCAAGCGTTTTTTCGCCTGAAAGTATTTTCGCCACTTTTACCATGTCCTCGAAAGCAGGGTTCATTTTCAACACCGCATCAATTTTGGTGGCTATTACTTGACCACATTGTCCGCGTGAAGTCCTTGAAGTATTGATGATGTTAAGGCTATTGCTTCTGTCAGAGGACTCCTCCTGATTTTAGCTTGTTGATGCAATTTGGTAAACTACCAAAGTTGGCTTTTATGTAGCCAAATCACCCAACAGAGTGTTGCTTTGCAATATGTTTTGAGCTGCAGCAATATAAGTGCTGTCATCCGCGTTTAAAAGCATAATAACCTAGGTACATGTAAATTTTTAATAAAAGAAATTATAATTCAACTCCCTAACAAACCTCCTTAATTTTATTGAAGTTGTTGGCATAAAAAATAGCTGCTTCCAACCATGGACCCCATCGTGTTAGTACTGGTTCTGGTGGTAACGCAGTATTTGGCAGTATTTCGCTATACATTTCAATACGCAGCGGGCCTTTAAGAACACTTTTTTTACTGAAGAAATCAACTTGTTAACATTTGTAAAATGCTCCCGAACTTTTTCAGCGACGCGGTTTATGCCATGTGCAAAGCACGTTAAGTGAATAACGTTTGGATAAAAACATTTTTCACCAGCCTTTAACATGTATGCGGCGGCATCTGTTACCAGCAACAACACTTTCTCGTCATTGTCACCGTTTGACCATAAGATCCTTTGAGCGTTGTTAACGAATCTAGCGATAGTGCCAGCGTTAGTTTTTGGTAGCTGCTTGCAGGCCAACAAATGTGGAGTTGGTGGTTCTTCCTCTTCACATAACTTACCAACAATTAAACATAGCGTCCAGCTGTATCCGTTGTTTCATCAACAGAAATTCATACGTAGCTGTCAGCGATATCATCTCTAATTGTTTTTATGGCCGATCTGTAGCAGTCATCCAAATAATTTTTTGGAAGCGTAGACTCGTTTGATATGCTATGGTTAACATATTTCTGAAGAAAACCTCTCCATGTTTCATTGCCCAAGCTCCGCCATGGCATTCTAATTGCTATCATAGCTTGACACATATCGTTACCTTAATTCACAAAGGCCCTAATTGACACATTTTTCGAAAACGAATTTTTCACATATTCAAGTATGATTTAGTAAAATACACCCTCACTACAAATTTTAAGGAGTTACTAGCAGTAATAACGGAGATATTGCAAATTTACAAAGAAATATTTGCATGCGTTCAATGTAAAAAAATTTTGTTTTTTGCTTCTCCTGTAAAATTTTTTTTATGTCAGTTAGGGCCTTTGTGAATTAAGGTAACGATATCTAAATATAATTGATCTTTCTCAACCCAATTTCTAATCTTCACACACATTTTTTTCTTTGCTTTTCCCATAGCTAATGACGAAAAATAAATCTCTAGAACTTTATGAATTGCTGAATCAAAAATTACTGATCTATTAATATTTGAGTAATTGCGAATAATAAAAAGTTTTTAGACAGCATTCTTAGATAAAAAAAATTCAAATTTTGTATTGCACAGATCATTTTTTTTCATTATGTGCACCGTCGTATTCGTTTATGCGAAAAATAAAAAAAATATGCAAGTAATATGCAATATGCAATTTATATGCAATATGTCAAATATGCAAAAATAAATATACCTATTAAGAATATTTAACTAAAATCATGCACTTTTCTCTTTATAAGCATAGCTCTATCTCTTTTCCTTAAAAATATGCAATTGCATAAACATCCGCAGTCTACTAATTATAATATAATTGTCATACCATGATATCTAGTGACAAATGATGTACATATAAAATATTTTTAAGTCTTAGTTGTACAATTAAATAATGATTGGATTTTATTGAAACTTGGTACACGGGTGTTTATACGTTGTCTGATTATGAATCCGATATCGGTTTTTTAAAATTCAAAATGGTGGATTCAATATGGCGGTGCATTTTTTGAAAACTAATTCGATTGTATTGAAACTCGTCACTGATGGATTTATGACATCGATTTATATAAAGTAGTATCGCTTGTGATCGAAAATTCGAAATAAAATCTTTATGGGGTCGTGGGGTCGCTATCCCCGTACCCCCATCCCTAAATTTCGGGGACGCCCCTGTAAATATACCGCCTATACCTCAGTTCTTTTCAATTTCCTTTCCATCGGTGCATATTTCATTCCAATCGGTCAACCGGTTCGCTCACAGGAGGTTCCTAAAGGTTTTAGGTTAGGTTAGATTCAAGTGGCTGCCGCAGAGGCACACTTAGGCCAGTTTTGAAAGGCCCGTTGTGATACCACCAACACAAGGAAAGTCAGTCCCGGGACCCGCCCATATTGAAAATCCCTGAGTTGTTGCGATTTTCCACATAGCAAAATCCCGAGACTGACACTCCTAAACCGACACGGTTACTCCTCCTCGAACCACTAAGATGACTTTATGAAGGCCATCAAGTCCTTTATGTCCAGTTCCGCGATCTGGCTTAGGCTATCCAGGAAGGGAACTCCCAAAAAGCGCTTTCTCGCGCCGCTTAAAGCCGGACATTTGCAGATGAGGTGCTCCACTGTTTCCTCCTCCTCATCATCTTTGCAATTCCTGCAGCATCGTCGGTAGGACACACCTAGCCTGTCTGCATGCCTACCAATGAGGCAGTGACCGGATACCTATCAATATGGAGATTTCCCTCCTAGTTAGGACATAAATGCGTCTAGACCTTTTGAGATCTCATTTTGGCCAGGTTTATTTCGATATCCGGCAACCTGGGGATTGCAGCCATCTTTCGTTGGCTTGACGGAGTGTATGCTCCTACGGCATACCTAAGCCCGCTTTATCCTGAAGAACCTGCTTGGTAGTGCCCTGCCTGGCAAGCTCGTCTGCCTTACAGTTTTGCTCAATGTCCCTAAGTCCCAGGTTTACGCGGTTCTGTTGGGCCATCTCCTGAAGATATCGACGACAGCTGAGCGTCAGTTCAGAGTTGAACGTGTATGAGCCAAGGGATTTGATGGCCGCTTGGCTATCGCTGAAAATAGCGATATCTTCTCCGATAACACGTTTGCTTATCCAGGCCGCGGCTTCCAGGATTGCCGAGACTTCCGCCTGGAAGACTCTACAATGATCAGGTAGTATGAAGGAGAGCTCAAGGTCCAAATCCCTTGAATAAACCCCTCCTCCAACTCTGCCGTCCAACTTCGAGCCTTCGGTGTTTATGGAAGCGCCACCATTTGTTTCGGGACACCAATCCGTCCTCTACCAGTCTTCTCTGCTAGGAATGTTTATTTTGAAACAGCTATCCCCGACTGTAGTGGTCGCAAAACGACCTGTCCTTAGAGGGAGAAAGCTGTAAGATTCCAGAATATTGGAGTGTCCAATAGTACCCGCACCCCAGCTGGAGGTTTCCCTTAGGCGCAGAGCTGATGCCGCCGCTGACCGAAAACCTTCCAGATCAAGTCGCAAAATGCCCATAATGACCTGGAGGGTTTCGTTGGGCGTTGTCCTTAGTGCACCGCTTATACAGATCATATTGGTTCTATGGACTTTTCGCAACAGATTCAGGTATGTTGCCTTGCTCAGCGCAGGCCACCATACGACGACTCCATACAGCATGATTGGGCGAATGCTCGCCGTGTAGATCCAACTGCATACTCTAGGGCTGACCCCCATTTTTTGCCAGTGGCTCTTTTGCATGTGTAAAGAGCGACGCAAGCTTTCTTCTGGTGGTCGGAGAATGAATGTTCTACAAGAACCCACCATTTTCTGACCCACGCATAAGCGCCTTCACTACAGATAGTGAGGTCTATGACCTCCCTGCGGGTCTTAGTGACTCATTACCCACGTTGCAAATTACCAGGTTGGTTGTTAATAGGTAATCAAACAGGGACTCGCCCCTGGCATTGATATCGGAGCTCACCCATTGAACATGGTGAGCATTAGGGTCCGCTCCAATAATAAGATTACCCGTGCAGAAATTTGACACCAGGTCTTTCACCTCCGTTTGTGGTGGAGGTTCTTCGGCGTCGTAAGGCCTATAGACCGACGCCACCGTCAGGCGGGTGCTGCCGACCGTTAGACTGATAGCGGTAATATCACCATTGGTGTAGTTAGGTTAGAGGAAGGAGTTCAACTCAGACTTGACCAAAATACGCGTTCTGACTTTGCTCTCCTCGCTGGCTCGAATGAGCTTGAAACCCTTATGCCCCAATCCGCAGATTCTCGAGCTATTGACCCAGGGTTGTTGGATGAGGACCACATCCACGTCGCCTTTAGAAAGACGACTACCGAGGCCACTTTACATTTGTACAGATTAATCTGAAGCACCACTAACATGAGAGCGCACAGACTTCCCTGCCGTCCCCATATCGTCGAGGTTTGCTCCATCCCGGAGGTTGCCTATCAACGACGAGTTGTTCCGATTAACTGCCCGTTATTGCGTTGCGGGAGTCCTGCTGTCTGTATCGTTAGATGTTAATCGCTCAGCGTTGGCTGCTACCACCGTGACGTCGAGGACTTCCTCGTCCTGTAGGCTGTCCTCCATCTCCGAGTCTTTCACAGCACTATCGCCAAGGGACGTGGCGGATAAGATGCTTTCCGCATCGGAATCCTCTGCTTCCTCTTCCGGTATTTCGTCTTCCGGCTCCCCCGGAGCAGCCGAGAAGGCAGCGCGCTGAGCATCGCCATGATATACGTCGTTATCCACGTGGCCTACAGTGTAGTGTACTAGGCCATTGCACCTTTTAAGGGGCTCGATTGACTCTTCATTCATGGTGAACACCACCTGTCGGGCCCTACCGCATCCCCGACCACATTGACAATCCAGTCCTGGTTTGGGAGGGACGGATTCATTAGTCGTAGCATCCCGAGAATTCTCTTGGGTTCGTCAGGGATGGTCGGAATCCATGCCGTTGCTCTTGGAGGAGTCGGAATGTCCTTCCAGTCGACGACCTCGATCTTTGCGCCTTTGTAGACTTCACCCAGTTTAGCAGCTGCTGCCTTATACAGTGCTACAGTTTTTGCATCCTCGCATGCGAGTAATTTAATCTGACCCTGATGCCAGCCCGCATCCATTACTCGCGCCGAACTCCGGAGCAACGTTGAGAAGAATGTTGCCGAGTTCATTTCGCAAGTAACGCCACCGGTCCTTGGGGACGGCCAGACGGTCATTGCCTCGGTCAAGGACGCCTATAAGGATCGTGTCCTTGGTTACCTCAGCAAAGCTTGGTCTGCCCGCTCCAGGGGTATTCTGATGCCGCTTGGGAGGGGGATTTAACTCCAGGTCCGATCTCTGGTGTTGGAAAGGGTTAACTTTTAACCTCTTTGGCATGTGAGTATTTTGGAAATCCGGTATCACAGCTTTCGCTAGCTCTACCGATTTTCTGGAATTCGGCGACAGCGATTCCTGCGACACCCCCTCATACCTCTTCAGGATCTTTGCAGCCAATATTTTCTCGTGGTATGTGAAGCGCCGGGGAGATGTCTCCCGGAAGTGCGGACCCGTAGTTGTCATCGCGGTCGCTTCCTTTGCCGAAATCTCAGGGTGACATCTTGCAGTTTTGTTACAAAATTTCACCAGCAAGAATTTCAACTGGTCTAATTTCTTAAGTCGACTTAGGCTGTTATTGCTTATGACCACAGATATTATATATTAATATATATAAATGAAATATGCACCGATGGAAAGGAAATTGAAAAATAAACCGAGGTATAGGCGGTATATTTTCAGGAGCGTCCCCGAAATTTAAGGATGGGGGTACGGGGATTGCGACCCCACGACCCCATACATATTTTATTGGTCGAATTTTCGATCACAAGCGATACTAGTTCATATAAATCGATGTCATAAATCCATCAGTGACGAGTTTCAATACAATCGAATAAGTTTTCACAAAATGAACCGCCATATTGGATCCACCATTTTCAATTTTAAAAAACCGATATTGGACTCGTAATCAGACAACCCATAAACCCCCGAGTACCAAGTTTCAATAAAATCCAAGTAGTTTTCAAAAAAAATCACCGCCATATCGGACCCACCATTTTGAGTTTTAAAAAACTAACATCATAATCAGCGATGTCATAAACCTTCTAGATGCGAAATATATCCAAAAAACCAATGCGCAATGGGGTCAGTGTAGGCATTTTAGTTGCACCGTTCTCAATTTAGAAATATACTTTCTACTCATCCAAGAAGGCTATTGAATTGCAGGAATATTCGCCAATGAAAACAAAACAACAACACACAAAACCCCAAATTTTTACTGCACTTAAAAATGTTAAAATGAAATTAAAATTGCAAGTATCTCATTTTTTTTATAAAAACGAGTAGCGACCGGTGGAGATTGTAGGTTTAGGCTCTAGGCGTAAACATGCAAGACGCAAGAGAAAAGAAATAGAGCAAGACGTTTTCCTGCACCAGTTCCAGGGTTAGCTTAAAAACTAAGTGTCGTTATATTTAACTCCGGTTCCAGTGTGGTATCTAAAGCTAAGGAAAAAGAGAATTTAAATAACAAACGTGGTAAGACTTCAGTGTTGCATTAATTTTCTTTATTGTTTAAATTCAATTCAAGTAAGTAGTAAACTAGTTCTACTGGAGCGGTCACGTGAAATTGTGGGTCGGCGAGCCTCACGTTGAATATCGACTCGCTATCGCCACATGAACGTTTCTCATCGGAGTCTGTCTTTTAAAGTTATTTATGCATACTTCATGCGTGGTGATGATCACGGATTTGCCATGCTTCCCACGTATACGGATAAAGCACCCCATCTGGTTACCTATCCAGTCGACCTTTTGGCGCAGCCACGTGCTAGCGCCGTGGAAATGAGCGTGGTAGTGGCGCATGGATCGATCAGTGCGCGCACCGGTTGTAACCGGCCTCGAATATCGATTTCCACAATCGCGGTTGGTGTAATCGAAGTGAGGCACTGGATAGGTTGGGGTGGCAGTCGCTGGTCCATTATGGCTCCGAATCGGAACTGTTTCGGGAGGTGGAATGCACGAGATTCCACTCTCCCCTGCTGGTATTTATGCTTATGTTGCCGTCTTTTATGGGCTCGGGCTGCGCGACGCTGGTTTCTGCGCGGTTGGAAAGTTTGCATTTCCAATCCGCCTGGTTTTTCATGTTGTAGTTGCGGACGGAAACGCTGGGGTTCCGGTCCGCGCTTGGCTGGGTGGAATGCACGCGATTCCATTCCAGACCCCTGTACTGCTGCTGTTTCCGCTCCAGTGGCATATAAATCATCATCTTCTGAGTCGTCGCGGAGATGACAGGATTTCGCTCCGACCGACGGCCACCGCAAGCAAGCAGTAACGGGAACAGCCGTCACGCGCGCCGCTGAACCAACACCCGCTCCAGGCGCTGACGACAACCGCAAGCGCACCGTAACATACGCTGACGTCATCCGCGTTACTGCGCCTACATACACGGCAGGCTCCGACGCCAACACCAAGCGCGCTCCAGCACGCACAACCACAGTGGAAGGCGGCACCCGCGCAGTGTTGCGCGAAACAGCCACACAAGGAAACTGTACCACGACCAACGCCTCGGCACGAGCAGCAGATGGCGGCAACACAAAACGCGTAACTACAGAGGTAGACAAGGACGCCACAGCGGTCAATGAATCGGGCATCGCCGCAGCTTATGCCGAAAGCGAAGCCAGGCGCACAGCGGAAGCAGCCAGACGAGCAGCAGAGCTGATGGTACGCACGACGCGCAAAGCAAAATAGGAGGAAGCCGCTACCAGGGTCCACGAAAATCAAATTTTTACCGGCAACAGGCGTACTCAACCGGGTAGATACAGAGGATGAGGAGATGCAAGTCGACACACCGGGTAACGACACACACAAGGCAGAACAATCGCCACCAGTAATAGAGGTCTCCTCAGATGAAGACGCGGCTTCACCAGCAAAGGGATTGTCAGCGGTAATCGAGCTCTCCTCGGATGAGGACACAGCTGCACCAGGAAAAGAAGGGCCTATGACAATATTCCCGGCGAGACGAGGCGGCATACCCCTCAACGAAAGCGACCTCAACTCGTTCAAAGGGTCACACTGGCTGACCGACCATGTCATCGATGCTTGGGCAAAGGGAATGGAAGAGTTACACGAGCAACAAAATACTACTCTCAGCCCTTTCGTGATCGGTCAGCTAACTCAAAAAGGAAACAAGGAGGAAAGCTACAGACGCATACATCGCTGGGTCCGGAACATTGACCGGTTTGGCAAGAGTGTGATCCTTGCACCCCACAACGTAGCCGAACATTGTTACTTGCTGGTTCTGGCCAATGCAGCAGTCACACAGCACGTCGCCGACAAGGAGTGCTGGCAGGAGCGGTACGTATGGGTAGCGGATTCAATGCACAGGGCAAAAGTTCCGCACGCGACGCAGGCCTGGATGGATTTCCTACGGTGGGAATACATGCAGCGTTACGGGCATGACGGGTTTAAAGCCAAGGAGGTGATATTGGAGGTACCGCAGCAAAACAATAACAACGACTGTGGCGTCTATGTGGAGGAGAATATGGAGAGGGTACTGAGGTACACGGGACGCGGTGAAGGAGGCCCAGGGCTGATTCGACAGCCGTTTATGGAGGAAATGGCAAGCCAAAAGCGAAAAGAGATGTTGGCCAGATTCCTACAAGAACAGCGAACAACAAATGAGACGACCCAATCCACCACGCCCATAGACCAACCCCACACATCACCAAAACCAATCACCACAGACAAAGCTCAATCCTCACACGTCCCGACTGCAGAAACGGAGCCTCAACCGACAACAGAAAGGCATCAAGTAGTGTTAGTCGAGGCACAAGACGCGGATGGGCCGATGATGGACCGATTCCCGGAGATAGCAGACGATGTACCAAGGATTCTGCGACGCATTGCAGCAGGTGAATGCCATACCCGAGTAAGGTTCCGCACATCAAAATACTCGGTCACCGTAGTGAAAAGCAGGGCACACATTCGAACACTGGACACCGAAGGCTGACCCTCCGAAGTGGAGGGGGGGGGGGGGGGGGGGGGGGGGGGGGTGGTCTGAGGACCAAATATAAACACATTAAATTGGCCCACACAAAACGCAAACAACACCACCACACAACACAAGAACAACTTGCACTGAGGCGGTAATAATAAGCCTCAACATGAACAAACCACACGGAGGCGGTAACAACAGGCTTTAACAACAACACGCACCGAGGCGGTAACAACAAGTCTCGGCAACACAACCATCACAACAAGTCGCAGAAACACAACCACAACACAACAAGTCTCAACAACACGAACAACACAACATGTTTCAGCAACATAGTAACCATGGCAACGCAACAATTGGAGTTAGCAACACCAGATACCACCAGCAAAGGCCCCTCCACAGTAACGCGCAACCGCGACCAGGCGACGCCCGCTCACCTGCGTCCAAGTGAACCGCGCCGCGCCGCAAGTATTCGAGGCAGCGACGTCAACAACCAGCGCTGCGCAGTTACGCCAACGCCAGCAGAGCGGCGGCACACGACGCATACGCCAACATCAGAAGCCAGCAGAGCGGCAGCACACGACGCGACAGGGCGACGCTAACATCAGAGGCAAGCAGAGCGACAGCAAAAGTCGCGGCAGGGCGACGCCAACATCAAACGTCAGCAGCGCGACAGAGCGACGCCGACATAAAACGCATGCAGAACGCCAGTACAAGGCGCGACAGAGTTACGCCAACAGCGAACGCGACGGAGCATCGCCAACGCAGAGCAAGGGCGTCAAGCGCGGCCGAACACCGCCAACGTAAGGCGCGGCAGAGCTAACGGGATCCGCCTAACGGAACACGGCCGGACCGTTAAATTACACCACGATAATTGAGTATCCAGAAATATCAAGTACTGAATTTAAAATGAATTAATAGAGATTTTAGAGATAAGATTAGAAATAAATAAGGATTATATAAACACGATTTGCACGGTGTCCCGTACTTACAAATTTATTGTAACTGAACCCTGGAGACGGCGAGTATACCCCAGCGGTTATTGAAGAAGCAACGGGGCAACGGAAAAGCTTCGTTACACGAGATTGCATCACTTTCACTTCGTCTTTCAGTTCTCGTTAGTTAATCGTCTTGCATGTGCAGCATCGTATGGTGATCGTCGCCGCATCTGCGACATCTACCTTTGTGCACTTTTCTGCAGTGTACAGCGAAGACAGGCAATTGTCGCAGTAATGCCTTTTGATCGTCCAAATCCACCGCTCTTCGGGCGTACTCCCACGGAAGATTGGGCATACGCGTAGTGGGTGCCTGTTGTCGCTGACCCGACAGACCAACGAGGCGATGGCAGTGAAGCGTGTCATTTCTGTAATAAATAATACAATTTTCGTTTTTTTTTTTCAAAGAAAGTTTACACTTTTGGGGTGGCGAGCAATAATCAAAATTATAGTTGCCGGTTGTTGGCAACCAGCTTCAAAGATTTTTACGGTAAAAGTTCTCAAACTATAACTGAACATCTTTATTGACTCGCCAAACATATTCATTTGACTAGCAAATGATGTGTTCGGGCCCGCAAAACCAAAAAAAAAAACAACAAGATAACCGTTTAAAATTGCTATTAAATCATTGTTAACCGTGTTTAAAGCAAAATTGAGCTTTGATTGAAACTTTTGTTTGATAGTCTCCACATACGCTTGTGCTCATTCATGTTTGATGGTCTCCACACACCTTAATATGCTTGCACCATATGCTTGAAGTGAGTGTTTATCGAAATCGATTCGGTTTCGATGATCTAATCTCTTATCTAAGTTTAATTAATTTGTGAAGGGCGCAGGTAGTGGAGAAAAACGTGTCGCGTGAAAAATTCGTGTTCGTTGCGAAATAAGATTGATAGTCTCCACATACGCTTATGCTCATTCATGTTTGATGGTCTCCACACACCTTAATATGCTTGCACCATATGCTTGAAGTGAGTATTTATCGAAATCGATTCGATTTCGATGATCTAATCTCTTATCTATGTTTAATTAATATGTGAAGGGCGCAGGTAGTGGAGAAAAACGTGTCGCGTGAAAAATAAGTGTTCGTTGCGAAATAAGTGCGGGTTTCGGTACATAGTTAAAATCTAAAAAAGTGTTTGTTTGATTGCGTGCAAGTGAAAAAACGAATTTTCTAAAGTGCCTCAAAAAAAGAAAAAAGTGCAAAGTGAAATATGAAATGTGCCCTTTAATGACATAGCGGCATAATCATACGATGCCAGATAGCGTGGGCATTAGAGCGTCCCAAAAAAATTTTAGATTTTTATTTTCAAATAAAATATCTTCGGTATTTGTCTAATCTAGACAATTACCATATCTTCAACTGACATAGGTGGATGTGTATTAGGGTGGAGAAAAAAAAAATTGTTAAACTGAACCTTTTATGTGCTTTTTACTAAGGAGGGTGTATGCAATGGCATTGGTAGAGGATGGAATTATAAAGTGGCGTTGCCTTTACCATTGTGATATCCTTTTTCTATTACATCGACATAAAGTAAGAAAATTCGAAAATAGTGAGAAAAAAAATGTTTGATTTGTTGAGAAAAAAATTAATAAGTTATAGAGTGTTTCGCAAAATTTAATTGTATGAGAGAACTTAAAATTTACGTCGATTCGGTTTTTTGGTGGTTGCCCTAATGTGTACACACATTTTTGTATGTACATATGTGCTTGGTGGTTATACCCAGCAAACTGTCGGATTAGCCGTAAGTCATGAAAAAATGACGAAAGAGAAAAAAAGAGAAAATTACCAATGGTTAAACAAAGTCCTGAAACGTCGCATATTATTTCATATATATAAAAGGTGGGAAGTTTGCAAAAATTTCCAATTGTTAAAAAAGGTACGTTTCACAAACTTTGGTAAAACTTAGATGATATTTCTGTTCACATCCAATTTAATTTGTTGAAGACATAGAAGAAGAAGAAGAAAATTTGATCGATCTGTAGATATTATTTATTTAGAAATCAAAAAATGTACATATTATATGAATTTAAAATGTATATGAAAAATGAAATAAAACATATATACTTACCTTTAAAAAACCCATATTTACCTTAAAACTCATATTTACCTTAAACTCATACTTACCTTAAACTCATACTTACCTTAAACTCATACTTACCTTAAACTCATACTTACCTTAAACTCATATTTACCTTAAACTCATACTTACCTTAAAATCATACTTACCTTAAACTTACACTTACCTGTAAATTAACATTAAAATCAAATTTATACTTACCTATAAAAAATTTATACTACCTGTATAACACCCTAATGCAAAATCAAACTGGAAGAATACCGCTTCTTTGTCATGTACTTACCTTTTTAAGTATACATGTACATATGTATGTATGTCCAAATAAGTAAAACCAAAGGCTCAACGGACAACGGCTAAGCAGAAGTTTTTTAGTTGTCGTTGAGCGCGCGGTAAAACCATTATTTCTCTTGCCCTTAAAAATATTAATTTTGTGCATATTAAAAGGTAACTTAAAATATTGTGAAAAAACTAAAATTAAATCGTTACTAAAAACTTGTAAAAATAATAAAAACAAATAGTGTAAAAAACCATACATTGACCATCGATTAAAACTAAAGTTTATTTAAATTAAAAAAAATAAAAACTTGTGTACTTACTGTGGTAAAGGGATAAAGGGGCGTAAGTAGCCATCTCCCAAATCAGTGCGTGAGTGCAAGTATCGACCCCATCCTATGAACTTAAACATGGTCCTTTCGTCGCCATAAGGAGTGAATCAGCGCCTAGAAACAAAAAAGTTTAATGAAAAAATAAAATAATATAAAAATTGAAACTTACAAAATTAGCAAAAAGTGGTATAGTGCGATAGGGTGCTCCTAAAAAGAAAAAGAAAAATTCATAAAGGAAAACCTGAAAAGAAAGAAAAAAGAGATTATTGGTGAACAAAAAACCTGAAAAGAAAAAAAGTAGTTAAAAAGTGAAAAAAGTTAAATAAAAAGAAATTACCTGCAAAGAAAATATTATAAAAAATCGCATCCTGGAAATATAAAAAATTAGTGACCTGAAAAAGAAAGAAAATAAAAACGTTATCAAAAAAAAAGACAAAACATTTTTCAAAAAAATAAAAGAACCCCTGAAAAAAGAAAAAAATTAATTATTAATTAAAAATCGGGGAAAGAAAACAAAAATTGTTAAAAACTGGTGAAATAAAAAAGAAAGAAAATAAAAAGTTTATGTTTTATTTTTCAAAAAAAAAGTGCACAAAAAATATTTTCAAAAAAAAAATCTGAAAAAGAAAAAATAAGAAGAAAATTTAATAGCTGAAAAGAGAATAAATAAAAACATAAAAAGAGGTGAAAAACTAAATATATTTTTTTTAACAAATATTAAATAAAAACAAAATCAAAAAGCAAGGTACAGTCTACTACACAAAAATCATCATTATCATCAGCAGTTCACCAACATCATTATCATCAGCAGTTCACCAACATCAAAATCGCCCAGCAACAAAGAGAAACCCCGTTACAAATTTCGAAGCAAAAAAAAAAGGTAGTCAGTCACCAGCCCCAAGTAAGTGCCGTTAAAAAGAATTTACCCCATATACCCTCAATATACCCGATTTACATAACTTAGCGGATCTCTAAGAAAATATATGAGAAACCCGTTACGTTCTCATTTCCAGCAATTTAAAATATACAATTTCCCTAATCCGCTAAGATATAAATTTTTAAATAATTCCCCATATATACATAAAAATATATTAACGGAACTCTAAGGCAGTACAAGAGAAACCTCTTATGTTCTCAGTTGCCAAAACTTACATTTAAAATTTCTCTTTCCAAATCCGCTAAGATATATAAATCATACCCATTTTTAAAATACATATATATCCAACGTTTATATACCAAACGCTTTCACCTCCATATACTTACCCATTTCTAACTACCGTACCAAGTACAGCCGGTTTTCCAATTTACATTCCTGAAAAAAGAGAAAAATTAATACATATATTGGCGTACGTACATATGTGGACAATCACCTCACACTCACTCTAATTCAGCTACTCCAATTCCCTCCACTCTCAGCACCAAAACTTTAAAATTTTCCAAAAAATTGCACATACATAAGTACATACCAAAAAATACACTTGAACTCAGAAGCGCTGAGACAAGTGCATACTCCCACCCTCACAACAGGGAACATATAAAAAATATATATACTTGCAGTCAAAGACGCGGAAGCAAGTAAATATTCCAGCCTCTCAAATTTTATCAATTTCACACATACATACATACATATATAAATTCACCGTAAGCACAGTGGGCCTGAATAGCAAAAAAGGCGCACAAAAATACACTGGGCACAAACCACACAAAAAGTGGTCAAATTTATTTATCATCAAAACTACATCCCTAATTAAATAAAGAAAAGATCAATTACAATTTTAAATATTAAAACCTTCTCATGTACTTCTAATACACAAACCCTTAAATATACTCAGGTGTGCTTCTTAACACACAGGACTCTAATTTAAAAAAAAAAACTCTCTTGTGTACTTCTAATACACAGCCCCCTCAAATATACTCTAGTGTACTCCTAATACACAATTTATTAAAAAATAAACCCAGTCCATTAAATACCTCTTAACCTCTTAAAAATGGCCGAAGAAAATACTGATAAATTAAATCTCCCAGCACCCCAACAAGGACCTAAAACACGGTCAAAGTCCCATTCGGAAGAAGAAGAATTGGCTCAAATTTTGAAAAAATCCCTGTTTGGGTTGACAAAACTCGAAAAATTCTGCGAAAAATGGTGGAATACTGACGAGGCAAATCACACCAAACCCAGTTTACAGACATACTTGGAGGAACTCAGCAGACACATAGCAGCAGTAGAAAGGGCATATGAAGCAGCGTATCTTAATCTCACGGATGAACGATCCCTGACGGCTCTCACAGAAAAATATGACACCGCGATGGGCACAAACATCAGCACCAAAGCCCGAATAAATGAGCTTCTGGCAACGTTGGAACCAGCATCCACCATCCAAATCCAGAACACAACCATAGGAACCCTCCCTACCCGCGAACCCTACCTCAAAGTACCCGCATGCGATACAGAAGTATTTCACGGTGGTTATGAGACATGGCCGTCTTTTAGAGATATGTTTATGGCAGTATACATAAACCACCCTTAATTGTCGCTAGCTCAAAAACTCTACCATCTGGGACAAAAAACCAGGGGAAAAGCAGCCCTTATAATTAAAAAATACCCCCTCAACGACCAAAATTTCGAGTTAGCCTGGGGAACACTCAAGTCCAGATACGAGAATCTAAGAATTCTGGTAGATAGTCAGTTGGCGGCCGCCGTGGTGTAGCGGTTAAGTGTTCGGTTAAATAAAAACAAAATCAAAAAGCAAGGTACAGTCTACTACACAAAAATCATCATTATCATCAGCAGTTCACCAACATCATTATCATCAGCAGTTCACCAACATCAAAATCGCCCAGCAACAAAGAGAAACCCCGTTACAAATTTCGAAGCAAAAAAAAAAGGTAGTCAGTCACCAGCCCCAAGTAAGTGCCGTTAAAAAGAATTTACCCCATATACCCTCAATATACCCGATTTACACAACTTAGCGGATCTCTAAGAAAATATATGAGAAACCCGTTACTTTCTCATTTCCAGCAATTTAAAATATACAATTTCCCTAATCCGCTAAGATATAAATTTTTAAATAATTCCCCATATATACATAAAAATATATTAACGGAACTCTAAGGCAGTACAAGAGAAACCTCTTATGTTCTCAGTTGCCAAAACTTACATTTAAAATTTCTCTTTCCAAATCCGCTAAGATATATAAATCATACCCATTTTTAAAATACATATATATCCAACGTTTATATACCAAACGCTTTCACCTCCATATACTTACCCATTTCTAATTACCGTACCAAGTACAGCCGATTTTCCAATTTACATTCCTGAAAAAAGAGAAAAATTAATACATATATTGGCGTACGGACATATGTGGACAATCACCTCACACTCACTCTAATTCAGCTACTCCAATTCCCTCCACTCTCAGCACCAAAACTTTAAAATTTTCCAAAAAATTGCACATACATAAGTACATACCAAAAAATACACTTGAACTCAGAAGCGCTGAGACAAGTGCATACTCCCACCCTCACAACAGGGAACATATGAAACATATATATATACTTGCAGTCAAAGACGCGGAAGCAAGTAAATATTCCAGCCTCTCAAATTTTATCAATTTCACACATACATACATACATATATAAATTCACCGTAAGCACAGTGGGCCTGAATAGCAAAAAAGGCGCACAAAAATACACTGGGCACAAACCATACAAAAAGTGGTCAAATTTATTTATCATCAAAACTACATCCCTAATTAAATAAAGAAAAGATCAATTACAATTTTAAATATTAAAACCTTCTCATGTACTTCTAATACACAAACCCTTAAATATACTCAGGTGTGCTTCTTAACACACAGGACTCTAATTTAAAAAAAAAAACTCTCTTGTGTACTTCTAATACACAGCCCCCTCAAATATACTCTAGTGTACTCCTAATACACAATTTATTAAAAAATAAACCCAGTCCATTAAATACCTCTTAACCTCTTAAAAATGGCCGAAGAAAATACTGATAAATTAAATCTCCCAGCACCCCAACAAGGACCTAAAACACGGTCAAAGTCCCATTCGGAAGAAGAAGAATTGGCTCAAATTTTGAAAAAATCCCTGTTTGGGTTGACAAAACTCGAAAAATTCTGCGAAAAATGGTGGAATACTGACGAGGCAAATCACACCAAACCCAGTTTACAGACATACTTGGAGGAACTCAGCAGACACATAGCAGCAGTAGAAAGGGCATATGAAGCAGCGTATCTTAATCTCACGGATGAACGATCCCTGACGGCTCTCACAGAAAAATATGACACCGCGATGGGCACAAACATCAGCACCAAAGCCCGAATAAATGAGCTTCTGGCAACGTTGGAACCAGCATCCACCATCCAAATCCAGAACACAACCATAGGAACCCTCCCTACCCGCGAACCCTACCTCAAAGTACCCGCATGCGATACAGAAGTATTTCACGGTGGTTATGAGACATGGCCGTCTTTTAGAGATATGTTTATGGCAGTATACATAAACCACCCTTAATTGTCGCCAGCTCAAAAACTCTACCATCTGGGACAAAAAACCAGGGGAAAAGCAGCCCTTATAATTAAAAAATACCCCCTCAACGACCAAAATTTCGAGTTAGCCTGGGGAACACTCAAGTCCAGATACGAGAATCTAAGAATTCTGGTAGATAGTCAGTTGGCGGCCGCCGTGGTGTAGCGGTTAAGTGTTCGGCCTTCTACACCAAGTCGTGTCGGTTCGATGCCCGGCAAAAGTAACATCAAAAATGATTTAGAAAAAGAATTTTTCTAAACGGGGTCGCCCCTCGGCAGTAGTTTCGCAAACTCTCCGAGTGTATTTCTGCCATGAGAAGGTTGAAGTGGCTGCCGCAAAGGCACACCAAGGCCAGTATTAAAAGGCCCGTTGTGATACCATCAACACTAGGAAAGTCAGTCCCGGGACCCAGCCATATGGAAAATCCCAGTGCTATTGGGACTCTCCACATAGCAGAATCCCGGGGCTGACACTCCTAAAACCGACACCGTTACACCTCCTCGAAACATTTAGATGACTTGATGAAAGCCATCAAGTCCTTTATGTCCAGCTCCGCTACCTGGCGTAGGCTATCCAGGAAGGGAACTCCGAAAAAGCGCCTTCTCGCGCCGCTTAAAGCCGGGCAGTTGCAGATGAGATGCTCCACCGTTTCCTCCTCCTCATCATCTTTGCAACTCCTACAGCATCGTCGATAGGCTACACCCAGCCTTGCTGCGTGCCTTCCAATAAGGCAGTGCCCGGTTAAAACCCCTATTAATATAGATATATCCCTTCTTCTTAGGGTGTAAATATATTTAGATCTTTTAATATCCCATTTTGGCCAGGATTGTTTGGATACTCGGCATCCTGGCGATAAAAGCCATCTTTCATTGGCTTGTCGGAGTGTGTGCTCCTTCAGCATTAGCTTGCATGTGGCAAAGGGCATACCTAAGCGTTCTTTATCCTGAAGAACCTGCTTGGTCGTGCCCTGCCTAGCAAGTTCGTCTGCCCTACAGTTTCCCTCAATGTCCCTGTGTCCCGGGACCCATGTGAGGCTCACGCGGTTCTGTTGGGCCATCTCCTGAAGAGATCGACGACAGCTGAGCGTCAGTTCAGAGTTGAACAAGTAAGAGCCAAGGGATTTGACTGCCGCTTGGCTATCGCTGAAAATAACGATATTCTGTCCGATAGCGTGTTGCCCTATTCAAGCCGCGGCGTCCATGATTGCTGAGACCTCAGCCTGGAAGACGCTGCAATGATCAGGCAGTCTGAAGGAAAGCTCAAGGTCCAGATCCTTGGAATAAATCCCTCCTCCAACTCTGCCGTCCAACTTCGAACCGTCGGTGTATATGGAAATGCCGCCATTAGTAGCAGGACACCGATCCGTCCTCTCCCAGTCTTCCCTGCTGGGAATGTTTATTCTGAACCAGCTATCTCCGACTGTTGTGGTTGCACAACGGTCCGTGCTCGGAGGGAGAAAGGTGTAAGAATCCAGAATACCGGAGTGTCCAGTAGTGCCTGCGCCCCAGCCGGAAGTTTCCCTTAGACGCAGAGCCGATGCTGCCACTGCCCGGTACCCTTCCAGATCGAGTGGCAAAATGCCAAGAATAGCCTGGAGAGCTTCGTTGGGCGTTGTTCTCAACGCGCCGCTTATACAGATCATGCTAGATCTGTGGACTTTACCTAACAGGTTTAGGTTGGCTGCCTTGCTCAGCGCAGGCCACCATACCACGACTCCATACAGCAGATTTTGGGACTGAGCCCCCATTTTTTGCCAATGGCTCTTTTACAGGTGTAAAGTGCAATGCACGCTTTCCTCTGGCGCTGGATGACATTCTCCTTCCAGTTAAGCTTTCTATCCAGAACTATGCCTAGGAATTTGGCTTTGTCAGCCAAGTTCAGGCGCACGCCATTTAGTTCTGGTAGGCTTAGCGTTGGTATTTTGTACCGGTTAGTATAAAGGACAAGCTCCACTTTTCCCGGGTTGATATTAAGTCCACAGCGAGATGACCACGAGGAAACTGCTCGCAGTGCTACTTGCATCAAGTCACACAGGGTTTGTGGGAATTTGCCCCTGTATGCAATAGCTAAATCGTCTGCATATGCAACTATCCTCGCGCCCCCCCAGCTTGTGTCTCGTAGCAACGAGTTTACAGTGAGGTTCCATAAAAGCGGAGAGAGAACACCACCCTGAGGCGTTCCTCTTGTGACATAGCGTGAGAAATCAACTGTGCCCAGTGTAGAAACTATTTTCCTTCCCTTTAGTAGCTTATCAATAAGAGACCTGCTTATGCCCAGATTAGTTAGAGCGGTGTTAATAGCCTCCGGGCGTATATTGTTGAAGGCACCTTCAATGTCTAGGAAGGCCACGAGACAGTAATCTTTTTCATACAACGATTTTTCAATAACAGAGAAAAGGCTGTGAAGCGCAGTTTCCGTTGATTTACCTTTGGTGTATGCATGTTGATAGCTAGAGATAAGGTTGCTAACAATAGTAGAGGAGAGATAATCGCTAATTATCCTCTCGAAGGTTTTTAGTGCAAAGGACGAGAGACTGATCGGTCTGTAGTCCTTAGGCTCATAGTGTGAGGCTTTCGCAGCCTTAGGAATAAAGACTACCTTGGCGCTTCTCCAGGAGTGCGGAATGTAGTTGAGAGCCAGGCAGGCTGAAAAGAGAAATACCAGCCATTTAGCCGATGTTTCCAACGTGTTTATGAGATGTGCGGGGAAAATCCCGTCTGGCCCAGCAGCCTTGAACGGCTCAAAGCTTTTGATCGCCCACCTTACCCTTTCCTCCGTGATGGGTATATTCACTGCCATATTTGTTGCATATGCTAAAGGTGCTTCATGCAAGTTCCCCGGAAAGTGTGTATTCAATAGCAGCTCCAGGGTTTCCCCTTCCGTGCTAGTCCACGATCCGTCAGGCTTCCGCAAATAGCTAATGGCTGTTTGAGTTTTTGAGAGCACTCGTCTAAGTCTCGCCGTATCATCGACCTTTTCGACCCCGGTGCAGAAATCTCTCCACGAAGTTCTCTTCGCCTGCCTTAGGGCCCTTTTATAGGCCCTCAGTTTAACTTTATATTCGAGCCATTCAGGCTCCGTACCGAGGCTCTTGGCCCTATTAAATTGGTTCCTGCAGGACTTGCGGAGCGAATCCAGGTCGTAGGACCACCAGTGTGGTCTATGTTTACCGCGTGGTTTCGGCACTGGACAAGCCTGCTCTAGGGCATTTGAGAGCGCCGTTGTAAAGGTCGCAACCAGATCATCCAGTTCTCCTACTGATGATGGAGCTTGTGGGGGTAACACTGGTAGGTCCCTAACTAATATTTGTTTATGTAGCTGCCAATTAGTGTTGCGTGGATTGCGTTTCATAACTGGCTGCTCAACAGAAAAATCTAAGGCAATTTCTATGTACCGGTGGTCGGAAAATGAATGCTCCTCAAGAACACGCCATTTCCTAACCCACTCATAAGCGCCTTCGCTACAAATAGTGAGGTCTATAACCTCCCTACGGGCTTTAGTGATAAAAGTAGGCTCGTTACCCACGTTACAAACCACCAGGTTAGTTGTTAGTAGGTAGTCAAACAGAGACTCGCCCCTAGCGTTAATATCGGAGCTTCCCCACTGGACGTGATGAGCATTAGCGTCAGCTCCAATAATAAGATGACCCGTGCAGAAATTTTCCACCAGATCTTTCACCTCCTTTTGTGGAGGAGGTTCTTCGGCGTCATAGGGCATGTAGACCGACGCCATCGTCAGGCTGGTGCTGCCGACCGTTAAGCTGGCAGCTGTAACGTCACCATTTGAATAGTTGGGTAAGAGAAAGGTGTTCAGCTCAGACTTGACCAAGATACAGGTTCTGACCTTGCCCTCCTCATTAGCTCGGATGAGCTTGTACCCCTTAGCCCCCAATCCACAGATCCTTGAGCTATTAACCCAGGGTTCTTGGATAAGGACCACGTCTACGTCGCCTTTATAAAGACGACTGCTTAGGGCAGCTGTGGCTGCTTTAGATTTGTGCAGGTTAATCTGAAGCACCACCAACATGAGAGCGCTCAGACTTCCCTACCACCGTCGTACCGTCGTGGAGGTCTACCCCGTCCCGGGGCCTACCTCTCAACGACAATTTATCTGCACGATTTGGCGTGGCGGAATCTCTACTGTCTGAAGCGGCATCAACTTTAGTGTGCACCGGATTGCCCTCCACCACCGTGCGGTCGAGGTCTTTCGCGTCCGTTAGGCTATCTTCCATCGCCGAGTCGTTCACGGCTTCCTCGCAATTTGACGTGGCGGATACCATACTTTCCGCGTCTGACACCCCTGCCTCCTCTTCTGGTCCTTCGATTTCCGAGTCCTTCGAAGCGGCCGGAATGGCAGCGCGTTTTGCATCGCCACGGTATACGTGGATCACGATCTGACCCATTCCATAATTCACTCGTCCGTTGCACCGTTTAAGGGGCTCGAGTGCCTCCTTATTCAAAGTTAAAACCACCTGTCTATGAGGCCCAACCTCACCCTCGACCAGATTGACACTCCAGTCCTGCGTCGGGAGAGACGGATTCCAGGCCTGCAGCATCTCAAGAATATTCTCCGGTTCAGCAGGGATGGCAGGAATCCATGCCCTTGCCCTTGGCCGGGCCGGAATGTCCTTCCAGTCGACGACCTCGATTTTTGCCCCTGGGTAGACTTCACCCAGTCTTGCAACTGCTGCCTTGTACAGTGCAACAGTTCTTGCATCCTCACACGCGAAAACTTTAATCTGACCCTGGTGCCAACCCGCGTCTGTACCCCGCGGCGGACTACCCGGAGACTCACGCCATATGTCGAGAAGGGCCCTGCCAATTTCGTTCCGGACATACAGCCACCGGTCTCTAGGGATGGACCAACGGTCGTTGGCTCGATCAATGACACCTATAAGGATCCTGTCCTTGGTCACTTCAGCAAAGCTGGGTTTGCCCACTACTGGGATATTCTGATGCCGCTTCGGATGGAGATCCACCTCTCCGTCCGATCTCTGGCGTTTGAAGGGATTCCCGTTCAGCCTTTTAGGCGCATAGGGCCTTTGGAAATTTGGTATCAGAGCTTTCGCTTTCTCCACCATATTCCTTTCATTCAGCGATAATGTATCCTGCGATGCTCCCTCATATTTCTTCAGGATCCTTGCAGCCTTCCTTTTATCCCAGTACGCAAAGCGTCGGGGAGATGTCTTTTGGGAGGAGTTCAGACCCGTAGTTGCCATCGCGGTCTCTCCCTTTGATAGAAGCTTAGTTGCGTCTTTCTTCTCTTTCGGATCACTGAGGCCAGGTCCCGAGACCATTGCCACAGACATTGAGAGGTTGATGTTCGTGCCGGCGCTTGATGGAAGTTTAGCATCCGCCGTTTTTTGCTTACCTGCGTATGCAGCCGCACTGGTGCTGGCTTTCATCAAGTCACTCTCACTTGCTAGCAGTTTCGAGGATGACCGACCCGTAGTTACCATCGTTGTCGGTCCCCCAGTTGACTTTGAAATAGAGTTTGTCCTCCTGCGTTGTGATTTCTCTTGCTCCAGCATAGTTCTCCTCTGCTGCGGAGTAAACGAAGTTATTGATTGTTTTGAATTTTGAGTTGTATTCATCTTGTTCGTACGACCCCTCGCCGGACACGGCCAGCTTGGGGTCAAGGGTGGATTAAGGGGAATGTGTCGTCCGCCACGGCAGAGCCCCATACCGCGGTAAGACCATGGTTACTCTCTGAGGCGGTCCGGTATCAGAGAGGCACCGTTCGACTACAGCCACGATTTCCCTCCCGGCTGCAAACGTCCAATGGGCACGGTATCGCGTAACACCCTGGATTGGGAGGGGGTAGATCTTTGTCATCGCGCCAGCGAGGCTAGGCTGCTCTCGCGATGTAGTGCCATGAGGAGCTATGATCGCAAGGGCAACGTAGCCCCGTGGCTATCGACTAAGCCCTCGTACCGCGACAAGGTATCCACCCTTCACGAGGGTGCCATGAGAAGCTTCTCAGCAAAAAATTCATTTGCTTTGCAAGTGCCGTTCGGAGTCGGCAAAAAACTGTAGGTCCCGCCAACTTGTAGGAAAAACTCAAAAGGAACACACCACAAGTTGGAAAGAGAAGCTCGGCTAAAAATCTCGTTAGAGGTTATGATGACCTGTTGGTATATCGCCGCCATTAGTTTTAGTCAGCTCAAAAGCCTCTTCAATATGCAACCCGTATTCTATGAAAGTGGAGAAAGAATTCAAGAAATTCAGACCACAATAAACAACTGCCTCGCTACTCTTAACTCAAATAATGTACCAACTAGCAATTGGGACCCAATATTAATTTATTTGTGCTCCTCAAAAATAGGCCAAGCAAACCCCGCACCTCAAACTCGAGCTTCACTCCTCGCTCCTCCACACCTCAACATTCAAACTTCAAAAATAAATCTCACTCCTTCCATAGCGAACAGTCCCGACAAGTCTCATGTAAGTTGTGCAATTCAAACCACTCCATGATGAGTTGCGTTAAATTCAAACAACTTAGCGTATCGGAGCGCAATAAATTTGTAAAAGACAACAATTATTGTAAAAATTGTCTAGCATTCTCCCATTTAGAATCCGAATGTTGTAGCAACTTCAAATAAGTATATTGTCAAAAGCGACATCACATCCCTGCTACACTACCAAACACCTCGGCCAACGAACTCAAATACTTCTCGACAACATCAAATAAGAAATCCATTCAAGGATCCGCCTCAAGCAGAAAATTACCAACCAAAACCTTCGACTTCCAAGCAGGCAATGCAGTCACGAGAATCTCGGAATGAAACCCCACCTCCCAAAGAAAATAAAACCCTAGCTCACTTCTCCAGTAACAAAGAAAGAACGTTACTGCACACGGCAATTTTCCCCATACTCCATCGAGGAGAAACTTTCAAGGTCCGGGCATTGGTGGACCAAGGCTCCCAAAAGTCATTCATAACCTCGAGAATCCAAAAATTGCTAAATCTGCCTACTCAGAAATCTCATTACCAAATATTAGGCATGGGCGGAGGAGTAGTGCAAAACTCCAATAAAACCTGTTGTTTAACAATATGCTCTTGGGATTCACGAACACAATTTAATACAAAAGCCATAATATTACCACAATTAACTCACTTCCTCCCTTCTTCCAAAGTGGTAATCGAAAATCTGGAACAGTTCTTCTCTTTCACACTAGCAGACCCCAATTACGGTTCTCCAGGGAGAATAGGTATGGTAATCGGCAGCGACATAATCCCGCAAATTCTTCTGCAAGGCCTCGAAACTAATGTCGCTGGAAGTCTAATAGCTCAAAACACGATATTTGGTTGGATATTGAGCGGCCCAATAACAGAGCAGATTGCAACGTACTCCACGCAAATAATTGAAACCCCCCTGGACTCTCTAAATGACCTCCTTAAAAGTTTTTGGGAACAAGAAGAAGTTCAGTCCACTAAACCCGTCACAGATGAAGATACTTTCTTCGAAGAGCTCTACAAAAAGAGTACCGTTAGAAAAGAAGATGGCCGATACATGGTAAAACTCCCATTCAAAGAAAATTTTCCAGAAACCTTAGCCCTCGGTCACTCACGACCCGCTGCTCAACAGCAGTATATTAGCATAGAGAGAACACTGGGAAATAAACCCGAATTAAAAGAGAAATATTCTGAATATTAGAAGAATATTTAACCATGGATCACATGGAACCCACATCACCTCTCGAAATTATAAAAAAGGAAAATATTACTCCTTTTACTTGCCCCATCACGCTGTCATAAAACCAGGCAGCAAAACAACTAAGGTACGAATAGTCTTCAATGCCTCGAGAATCTCTCACTCGGGAAGTTCGTTGAACGATATATTACACACCGGCCCAACCTTCAAAACGACTTAATGCTGATAATACTACAATGGCGCCTCTACAAGTTCGTTTTTAATGGCGATATCCAGTGCCGGATTAACCCTAAGGCAAAATAGGCAACTGCCTATGGGCCCCGCATCGTTCACCCACAAAAAAATAAAATAATAGTATGTAATACCAAAATGCGAAGGTAATCGCTACTGTGTACCGGCCTTAAGAATATTGCACTGAATAGCGTACAGCCAACGATGTATATGATGTATTATAACACAGATGTGGCAGCGCGGTGTATTCGCATCCATACACATATTCACATCCCTGCAAGAAATCAGTGCGCGATTGCATCATTTTTTTCACACTACTCTTTGCATGCTGATAAAATGTTGCCAACACTGTTCTTGCAAGGATGCAAATTGTCAAACAGCTGATAGTTTTTACGACGGAAGTAATCAACAAAATTTGTCTTAATTTTTGTGCTGGATGAAGGAATCTCATGGAATGCATGCGTAATATTTTAATTAACAACTCAAGAAGTCGAATATATTGTGAGTGCTATTAGAAAATCGGTAAGTTGAAACACGAATGTAAATTAAAAATTGAAATTATAAGGTAAGTTTTATCTTTTCTGCAGAGCATAAAATGTCGAAGGAAATCGAAAAAAAAGACACCAGTGGTTCAGAAAAACGTACAAAGCGGCTAGAGCAACAAAAAAAGCACGATGAACTATTAAAGAAGACGCAAAACCGTTTCCAACTGGGATTTAGTCTCCAATCAACAAAAAACCAACCGTCGCCCAGTACGTCTGCAGCGTCCGCTACTCAAGCTACGAGCAAGGCGGCAGAGCCAGTGGAAATTCCTTGCGAATGTTTTGAACCGACTAACCAAGTGCAAGAAGCAGCTACTTTTTCTGATAGCGGGGAACGTGAGACAAATGGAGAGGTTCAATTACTTACCCAAAACGTACACCACCTAGGTGTAGAATACCAGAATGACATTGGCTTATGGCAAAATATTACCAAAGAGGTACAGGAATTTTGGTTTATTAGAGACCTTAACCAATGTCGGCACTTCGACAGTGATTTTTCTTCATCAGGCCGACAATACGGGGATACCGCGGACTACCACTTCGTGGCGATGATGAAATTATTGGCTCAAAACATAATGGCAACTATTTGGGAATATTAGAATTACTTGCGGAGTACGATCCTTTTCTTGGTTCGCATTTGGCCAAATATGGTAATGTTGGAAGAGGAAAGCAGTCATACTTATCTTCAACAATTTGTGAGGAAGTTATTGAAATATTGGGAAATGAAGTTTTAAGCTTTATTGTTAATGAAATTATTGAAGCCAAATATTTCTCAATAAGCGTCGATTCGACCCCAGACATATCCCATACCGATCAGTTGACTGTAGTGCTGAGATATGCTTTGTCAAATGGAGAAGTAGCTGAACGTTTTCTAACATTTATTCCTATTGTAAGTCATAAAGGAGAAGAATTAGCTACGACTATTTTAAGTTTTTTGGATCAATATAAGATTGATATAAAAAATGCAAGAGGCCAGTCTTACGATAATGTTTCTAATATGTCTGGCTGTTACAATGGTCTTCAGGCGCATATAAAGAAAATAAATCCTCTCGCGCACTATGTTTCATGTGCAGCGCACTCACTGAATTTGGTTGGAGTACATGCTACGGAGAGATGCCTTGGAGCAATCTCGTTCTTCGGATTTGTACAAGAATTGTACAACTTTTTTTCGGCGTCAACTCATCGTTGGGCAATTATGTTAAAAAATATAAATGAAGATGAATTTAAACAAAAATCGTCTTTAGTTTTGAAAAAAGTATCCGACACGAGGTGGTGCGCAAGAGCCGATGCGACTAAGGCTTTATCAAAAGGCTATAAGAGTTTTCAAAAAGCTTTGCAGTCTATTGTTTACGACGAGACTCAGAAATCGCAAGTGATTCACGAGGCTCGATGTCTATTAAAGGATTCTAAAAAGAAAGAAAATGCAGTAATGACCATATTCTGGGCTGCCATACTGGATCGAATCAATGGAGTCAGCGTATCTTTACAAAATCCGGCTATTGAACTTCGCACAGCTGTCGATCTTCTGAAATCGCTTTTAGATTTTTTGCTTTCTCAGAGAGAATTATTTGACGACTATGAAAAAAAGGCAAATGAAAATACTGATACCGAATACAGTGATGAAAACCAACGTGTGCGAAGAAGGAAGAGGCATCAAGATGACGGTTCTGCAGAAGAAGTTATGCTCACGGGAAGAGCTAAGCTAAAAATTGAAACATATTTGCCAGTACTGGACATTCTGTATGCAGAATTATCACGCCGACTAGAATCCTACCGGGAAATTTACTCTTTGTTTGGATTTTTTACGGATTTCTTGACAAAGTCTGACGATGAAATTAAAGAGGCTTGTACAAAATTTTACGAGTATTATATAGAGGATATAGAGCCTGAATTTACAAATGAGATGGTGCAGTTCAAATCATCATCATCATTTATTGGCGCTTAACCGCCTAAGCGATTTTGGCCGTCGCCTATCAAAGCACGCCAGTCATTCCTTTTTAGCGATAACTGACGCCAATTGGAAACCCCAAGGGAGTTCAAGTCATCCTCCACCTGTTGTTTCCATCTCAGTCGAGGCCTCCCCCTTCCTCTGCTGCCGAATTCGGGTGACGATTGGAAAACCTTCTGGGCTGGAGCTTCTTTGTCCATTCGCATGACGTGACCCAGCCAGCGGAGCCTTTGGGCTTTAATTCGCTGGACTATGGTCAGGTCTGCGTAAAGCTCGTACAGCTCATCGTTAAATCTCCTTCGATACTCGCCGTCGGCATCACGGGAAGGACCATAAATCTTCCGGAGAACTTTTCTCTCAAATACTCCAAGGGCCATCTCATCTTCTCTTGACATTGTCCATGAATCTGAGCCATACATCAGGACAGGTATGATGAGAGACTTATAGAGCGTGATCTTTGTTCTTCGAGAGAGGACTTTACTTCTCAATTGCCTACTCAGTCCAAAGTAGCACTTGTTCGCAAGAGTGATTCTCCGTTGGATTTCTAGACTGATATTATTTTCGGTGTTAATGCTGGTTCCCAAATAGACGAAGTCCCTCACAGTTTCAAATTTGTAACTATCAACAGTGACGTGGCTGCCAAGGCGCAGGTGCGCCGATTCTTTCTTTGATGACAGCAAATACTTCGTCTTGTCCTCGTTGACCGCAAGACCCACTTTTTTCGCTTCTTTATCCAGTCCAGAGAAGGCAGCGCTTACGGCGCGGTTGTTAAGGCCAATGATATCAATATCATCGGCATACGCCAGCAATTGCACGCTCTTGTAATAGATTGTACCATTGCGGTTTAGCTCTGCTGCTCGAATTATCTTCTCCAGCATCAGGTTGAAGAAATCGCACGAAAGGGAGTCGCCCTGTCTGAAGCCTCGTTTGGTTTCAAATGGCTCAGAGAGGTCCTTCCCGACTCTGACGGAGCTGTTAGTATTGCTCAACGTCATTTGGCAAAGCCGTATAAGCTTTGCAGGGAAGTCAAATTCAGACATGGCGGCATACAGGCAACTCCTTTTTGCGCTGTCAAAAGCGGCTTTGAAATCGACAAAGAGATGGTGTGTGTCGATTCTTTTATCATGGGTCTTCTCCAGGATTTGGCGTATCGTGAAAATCTGGTCGATGGTAGACTTACCAGGTCTAAAGCCACACTGATAAGGTCCAATCAGCTTGTCTACGATGGGCTTCAGTCTTTCACACAATACGCTAGAAAGAACCTTATATGCGATATTAAGAAGGCTGATTCCGCGGTAGTTGGTGCGGTTAGCGGGATCGCCTTTCTTGTGGATTGGGCAGAGCACACTTAAATTCCAATCTGGAGGCATGCACTCGTCTGACCATATTCTGCATAAGAGCTGATGCATGCTTTTTACCAGCTCTTCGCCTCCGTGTTTGAACAGCTCGGCGGGTAGTCCGTCTTTTCCAGGCGCTTTGTTGTTTTTGAGCCGGGATATAGCTATCCTCACTTCATCATAGTCAGGTGGTGGGACGACTTTTCCATCGTCAGGGATTGGGGTATCGGGTTCGACGTCTCCCTCGCAATTTAGCAGTGAGGAGAAGTGCTCCCTCCATAATTTAAGTACACTCTGTACGTCGGTTACCAGGTCGCCATTATTGTCCTTACAGGAACTTGCCCCGGTCTTAAAACCTTCCGTCATCCGCCGGATCTTTTCATAGAATTTTCGGGCATCATTCCTGTCAGCCAGCATCTCAAGCTCCTCACACTCACGCCTTTCGGCCTCACGTTTCTTTTTTCTGAAAAGGCGTCTCTCTTCCTTCTTTGCCTCACGATAGCGTTGCCATACACTGCGGGTTGCGCCCGTTCGCAACGTCTCCCTGTAGGCAGCGTCCTTTTTGTCCGAGGCAGTGCTGCATTCCTCATCGTACCAGTTGTTTTTGCGGGCTCGCTGGAACCCTATAGTGGCCTCAGCGGCAGTACGTAATGAGTGAGAGATATGCTTCCATTGCTCGGTTGCATCGTTAGGTCGAGGATTGCTCTCCGATAGCAGGTGTGAGAGTCGAGTGGAGAAATTGTCAGCTGTCTGTGTCGTGCGCAGCTTCTCGACGTCAAACTTTCCTTCCGTTACTGTGCGCACTTTCTTTGCTACACAGAGGCGTGTACGTATCTTGGCTGCAACAAGATAATGGTCCGAGTCGATATTGGGACCACGAAGGGTACGCACGTCCAGAACGGTGGAGCTATGTCTGCCGTCGATCATGACATGATCAATCTGGTTTCTTGTTCTTTGATCAGGAGACAGCCATGTGGCTTGGTGTATTCGTTTATGCTGGAACCTGGTACTACTGATGACCATATTGCGAGCAGCGGCGAAATCAATCAACCTAGTGCCGTTGGGGGATGTTATATCATGGAGACTAAATTTTCCAACTGTTGGACCAAAGACTCCTTCCTTGCCCACCTTCGCATTAAAGTCGCCGAGCACGATTTTGATATCATGTTGGGGGCAGCGATCATAAGTCTGTTCAAGTTTATCGTAGAAGGAGTCCTTCTCTGCGTCGTCCGTCTCCTCAGTCGGCGCATAGGCGCAGATAAATGTTATGTTGAAAAATTTCGCTTTGATGCGGATCGCAGCGAGACGCTCGTCCACGGGGGTGAACGCTAGTACTTGGCGGCGAAGTCTCTTTCCCACCACGAATCCTACACCACGCGCTTTGCCGCGTGTCTGGCCACTGTAGTATACGTCACAAGGTCCGATGGTCGTCTTTCCTTGTCCCGTCCATCGCATTTCCTGCAGGGCGGTGATGTCAGCCTTTGTGTTAACGAGGACATCAACCAGTCGGGCAGCGGTACCATCCCTTGAAAGGGTCCGGACATTCCAGGTACATGCCCTAATATCCTTCACGTAGTCCTTATTTCGTTTTGCCGGGTCGTCAACATTAAAGGGGGTTCTCATCCGAGGCTTTTCTTTGCTTTTCATTGGAATAAAGTTTTTCCGTGGCGGGTCCCAAACCCAGCGCACAACCCGTCTCCGGGATTTTGATAAAAATATTCACACATTTATATAGCGAGCCGCTTGCTACAAGACAGACACCCGCTTGCAGCCGCACCATGTGGTGAACAGACGCTGCGAAAAAGACCTCGGTGAGCCCTTAAACCAAGTATGTCAGAGTGGCCCCACCGGGGCTCCCTCTCTTTCTGCCGCGAGCCTAGGTAGCTCACGTTGCCCAGAGTGCACGAACGAGGACGCAAGAGTCGGGATTGAGCAAGGTCACTCAGCAACCACACCCCATTACACTCCAGTGCAGTTCAAATACTTCGTCTTAAAATTGAAGGATGCGGAGGAGATTAACATTCTATCTGCCGAGGAATCGTTTAGGTTAATTTTTGATAATATGGTACAATCAACTTTCCCAAATGTAATGGTAGCATTAAGAATGTATAAATGTCTGATGATTTCAAATGCCACAGGAGAAAGAAATTTTTCAAAATTGAAATTGATAAAAAACTGCCTTCGTTCAACAATGTCTCAGAACCGTTTAAATTATTTGTCAATAATTGCCATTGAAAACGATATATTAGATAAGGTCGGATTTCAAGATATTTTAAGCGATTTTGTTTCTAAAAAAGTTAGAAAAGTCAATATTTAATCATATTTATTTACAATATTTATTTTATTATTAGCAGAGACGGAAAATAATTATTATTCTTATTCTTTATTATTTCGAAAAAAACAGAATGTTCTAAACATCGCAAAACTATTTTACAAATACCACCATATTTGTTCAGGTATAACCTTTAGCAATCTAGAATGATTTATATTTCTTGAGTTTTATTCATATTAATCAAAGATAATTATTATAGCTTGGGTAAAATTTTTTGGACTAAAATTAATTATTAAAATTGAGTTTAAGGCCCGGTTTTTCAGTGCAAGTTTAAACTACAGTTAAAGTCGACTAGAGTGTAACCTTGCCAATTTCGGCAATTATTATTACACTACTCGACAAATTTTGATCAACTTTAATCTCCAAGAATAAAATAGGCCTTTCCCATATGAAGTAGTGTTCATATGTACCTATATGAAGTGTGTTCTGCAAAAATGGGAATTTTCATATTGTCGCCGATATCTCGGAAACTAGATCTGCCACAGGAAAATGGAAGTCATATTCGGAATCAGGAGAAAATTTCACCTTAGGAAAGGCCTATTTTATTCTTGGAAATTTTTTTTGTCGAGTAGTGTTATTATTTAACTCATAATGATTACCGTCCCTGATTATTATTTTTTTAGCTAAGCGACTTTTTCTTCTTTGAATTATTTATTTACTTTTTTATCAATTATTACAGTTATTATTAATCTTGGCAATTGAATCCGCGCCTCAAATAACGTTGTAATCGACAAATGAGCGATTTTCCATCATAGTTAAAAGTAGGGTGCTCTTTTGAGAATTGTTATACAGTTGAAAGTTAAAAAAAAAATTTCCAGCGACTTCCAATGGTTTTTTTCCCACAAACCAGTTTTCTTCATTTGTCGCTTACAACGTAATTTGAGGCGCGCCTTCAATTGACTAAACTGTTTTTTTTTTCATTGTTAGTTTAACAAAAACTATGTTTGTTTTCATTGTTTATTGCAATTACCGAAATAAAATTTCAAAATAACTACGCCAGGTCTCATTTCTTTTCCCTGACTCATAAAAACCCTACAGCCTATTCACAAGAAAAAAGGGAAGCTCCCAAAATGTGGAAAGGACCATGTGACGAACGTTTTAAGATCCCTTGAAATAATTGCAACACCAAGTTAGGTAACAATGTCGTCTGGAAGTTACTCACATCATTTCATAAAATTGAAAATACCTGAATGCATTGTCTAGGGGCCTCGACGGGATTTTTGCCTATGGGCCCCGAAGGTGTTAATCCGGCCCTGGCGATATCGAAAAGATGTACCGCCAAATACTCATTCACCCAGAAGATCAGGATTACCAACGAATTGTATTTCGCAGATCCCCAAAATCACCTCTAGAAGATTTTAAATTGAAAACAGTTACCTTTGGTGTCAACTGTGCTCCATACCTAGCAATCCGTACCCTCCATCAGCTAGCGGAAGACACCAAAGACGAATTCCCCCTCGCCAAAAAAGTGCTTCTACATGAAACGTATGTAGATGACATACTCTCTGGCGGATACAACCTACAGTCCACAATCAGCTCCATGACACAAGTTATCGAAGCATTAAAATCAGCCGGCTTCCCTCTGAAGAAAATAACGGCTAACCACCCCGAAATACTCAAATCCATTCCAAAATCTGACCTCCTCGATGCAGATTTTCTTAAATTCCATGATGTCAGCTCCACAAAGACCCTGTGAATAAAATGGAACGCTATCGACGACTCGTTTTCATACTCATATGACCCTCTACCAGCCGCCAACTCACGCACAAAGCGGCAAATATTATCAGCAATAGCGAAATTGTTCGACCCGGCAGGATGGCTAGCGCCAATTATGATATTAGCCAAGATTCTCCTCCAACAACTCTGGTTGGAAGGAACGGACTGGGACGAACAAGTCAAACCTCTCGCCTTACACAAATGGAGTACCTTTCGGGAAAATCTCTCGGCAATAAGTGATATCAAAATACCCCGATGGGTCGAGTTTTCCCCTGACAAACCATATCAAATACACGGATTCTCTGATGCCTCAGAAAAGGCACTCTGCGCTTGTGTGTACCTAAGAGTGCAGCATAACGAAAACGACTTCACTACTCATTTGCCAGTAGCTAAAAGCAAAGTAGCTCCGTTAAAAACTGTAAGTCTTCCCCGTCTCGAACTGTCTGGCGCAGTACTACTCTCAAAACTAGTTAAACAGATAACCTCTCAATTAAATCTGTCCTCAAATGAACTAGTCCTCTGGTCAGACTCCTCAATCGTGCTAGCTGGAAAACATATGTAGCGAACCGTACAGCAGAAATTCTCAAAAATGTCGGCAATGTTACTTGGCGCCATGTGTCAAGTGGCGATAACCCAGCCGATCTTGGAACACGCGGATGCAAACCCCAGGAGTTATCTGAATCCTCCCTCTGGGGAAAAGGCCCTGAGTGGCTACCCAAGTCCCCCGATTTCTGGCCCAAGACAGTTCCTTAAAATTCCAATCCACCAGAACAAAAACGTGTTGAAGCACTCCACGCTATTGAGATCACAGACCCTTTAGATCGGTTTTCTTCTTACGTCAGAGCCCTACGAGTCGTTGCCTATATGTATCGCTTTATACACAAGGCAAAGGGGCTCGATATTCCAGAAACTAGAACTCTAACCCAAGAGGAAATTCACCAGGCAAAAGTTCGATTGATCCTGTCGACACAGCATGCATATTACCCTGCCGAAATTGCGGATCTACAGTCCAACAAACCACTCTCCAAAAAGAGTTCACTACTCACTCTGAACCCCAAACTCGACGAAAGTGGCATATTGAGGGTGGATGGTCGGCTAGCAAACTCGAACCTCAGCCAGAACGAGCGCTACCCTATCATAATTCCCGATAACTCCGTATTCTGCTCCTTACTGTTGGATTTCACTCACACTAACTTGCTGCATGCCGAAAACCAATTGATGACCCATACGATCCAACAGGATCACTACATCCCTCGACTCAGACAAAAGGTGAAGAAACTCATATTCCAATGCAAGACCTGCACGATCCATAAACAAAGGATGAACTCGCAGATCATGGGTGCATTACCAGCTGAAAGGACAACTTATACCCTTCCCTTTCACACTACCGTAGTCGATTTCGCAGGCCCATTTCTCGTCAAAACGTCACCTCTCCGCCGGGCCTCCCACACCAAGGCGTATGTATGCGTATTTGTCTGTTTTTCCACCAAAGCCATACATCTCGAAGTATGCTCCAACTTGGAGTGTAATGGGGTGTGGTTGCTGAGTGACCGCGCTCAATCCCGACTCTTGCGTCCTCGTTCGTGCACTCTGGGGAACGTTGAGCTACCTAGGCTCGCGGCAGAAAGAGAGGGAGCCCCGGGGGGGCCACTCTGACATACTGGGTTTAAGGGCTCACCGGGGTCTTTTTCGCAGCGTCTGTACACCAAGAGGTGCGGCTGTAAGCGGGCGTCTGTCTTGAAGCAAGCGGCTCGCTATATAAATGTGCAAAACTTTTCCCTCCCAATCCAGGGTGTTATGCGATACCGTGCCCATTGGACGTTTGCAGCCGGGAGGCAAATCGTGGCTGTAGTCGAACGGAGCCTCACTGATACCGGGCCGCCTCAGGGAGTAACTATGGTCTTACCGCGGTATGGGGCTCTGCCGCGGCGGACGACACACTTCCCCTTATACTACCCTTGACCCTAAGCTGGCCTTGTCCGGTGAGGGGTCGTACGAACAAGATGAAGAACACACAAAATACAAAGCAATTAACGACTTCGTTTACTCCGCAGCAGAGAAGAACTATGCTGGAGCAAGCGAAAACACAAACGCCGGAGGACAAACTCCGCCTCAAAGTTAACTGGGAGGCCGACAGCGATGGAAACTACGGGTCAGTCATCCCCCAAACTGCAATCAAGTAAGAGTGACTTGATGGGAGCAAGCAGCAGTGCGGCTGCCTACGCAGTCAAGCAGAAAACGGCGGAAGCTAAACTTCCATCAAGCGCTGGTACGAAACCCAATCTCTTCACATCTGGGGCAATGGTCTCACGACCTGGTTTCAGAGTTTCGAAAGAGAAGGACGACGCCGCAAAGGGAGAGACCGCGATGGCAACTACGAGTCTGAATCCCTCCAAAGAGGCATCTCCCCGACGCTTTGCGTACTGGGATAAAAGAAAGGCCGCAAGGATCCTTAAAAAATATGAGGGAGCATCGCAGGAGAAGCTGTCGCCGGAAGAAAGGAAGATGGTGGAGGAAGCGAAAGCTCTGATACCAAATTTCCAGAGGCCCTATGTGCCTAAGAGGGTGAACGGTAATCCTTTCAAACGCCAGAGATCGGACGGAGAGGTAGACCCCCATCCGAAGCGGCATCAGGTCAACCCCGTAGTGGGAAAACTCAGCTTTGCTGAAGTAACCAAGGACAGAATCCTTATAGGTTTCATTGACCGAGGTAACGACCGTTGGTCCATCCCCAAAGACCAGTGGCTGTATGTCCGGAATGAAATGGGCAGGGCCCTCCTCCACTTAATGCGTGAGTCTCCGGGTAGTCCGCCGCGAGGTACTGACGCGGGCTGGCACCAAGGTCAGATCAAAATATTCGCGTGCGAGGATGCAAGAACTGTCGCACTGTATAAGGCAGCAGTTGCAAGACTGGGTGAAGTCTACCCAGGGGCAAGACTAGATGTCGTCGACTGGAAGGACATTCCTGCTCGGCCAAGGGCAAGGGCATGGATTCCTGCCGTCCCTGCAGAACCCGAGAATATTCTTGAGATGCTGCAGGTCTGGAATCCGTCTCTCCCGACGCAGGATTGGGGCGTCAATCTGGTCGATGATGTGGTTGGGCCCAATAGACAGGTGGTTATCACTCTGAATAAGGAGGCGCTCGAGCCCCTTAAACGGTGCAACGGACGAGTGCATTACGGCTTGGGTCAGATCGTGATCCACGTATACCGTGGCGATGCACAGCGCGCTGCTATTCCGGACGCTCCGGAGGACTCGGAGTACGAGGCATCGGAAGGGGAAGCAGAGGAGTCCGACGCGGAAAGTATGTTATCCGCCACGTCAAATTGCGATGGTGCTGCGAACAACTCGGCGATAGAAGAAAGCCTGCTTGACGAAGAAGGCCTCGACGTCACGATCGTGGCTAAACCTGAGCACACTAACGTTGATGCTGCTTCAGACAGCAGGGTTCCCGCCACGCCAAATCGTGCAGGTGCTCTGAACAACTCCTCGTTGAGAGACAGCCCCCGGAACAGGCCAGACCTCGACGACACGCTGGCGGCAGGGATGTCTGAGCTCTCTCATGTTGGTGGTGCTTCAGATAAATCTGCACAAATCTAAAGCAGCCTCGGCTGTTTTAATCAGTCGTCTTTCTAAAGGCGACGTAGACGTGGTCCTTATCCAAGAGCCCTGGGTCAATAGCTCTAGGATCTGTGGATTGGGGACTAAGGGGTACAAGCTCATCCACGCCAATGATGAGGGCAAGGTCAGAACCTGTATTTTGGTAAAGTCTGAGCTAAACACCTTTCTATTACCCAACTACTCAAATGGTGACGTTACAGCTGCCAGCTTAACAGTCGGCAGCACCAGCCTAACGATGGCGTCGGTCTATATGCCCTATGACGCCGAAGAACCTCCTCCACAAAAGGAGGTGAAAGATCTGGTGGATAATTTCTGTACGGGCCATCTTATTATTGGAGCTGACGCTAATGCTCATCACGTCCAGTGGGGAAGCTCCGATATTAACGCTAGGGGCGAGTCTCTGTTTGACTACCTACTAACAACTAACCTGGTGGTTTGTAACGTGGGTAACGAGCCTACTTTTATAACTAAAGCTCGTAGGGAGGTTATAGACCTCACTGTTTGTAGCGAAGGCGCTTATGAGTGGGTCAGAAAATGGCGTGTTCTTGATGAGCATTCATTTTCTGACCATCGGTACATAGAAATTGTGTTAGACTTTATTGTTGAGCAGCCAGTTATGAAACGAAATCCACGCAACACTAACTGGCAGCTACATAACCAAATATTAGTTAGGGACCTACCAGTATTATCTCCACAAGCCCCCTCATCAGTGGGAGAACTGGATGATCTGGTAACGACCTTTACAACGGCGCTCTCAAATGCCCTAGAGCAGGCTTGTCCAGTACCAAAACCACGCGGCAAACATAGACCCCACTGGTGGTCTTACGACCTGGATTCGTTCCGTATATCATGCAGGAAGCAATTTAACAAGGCCAAGAGCATCGGTACGGAGCCTGAATGGCTCGAATATAAAGCTAAACTGAGGGCCTATAAAAAGGCTCTAAGGCAAGCGAAGAGAACTTCGTGGAGAAATTTCTGCACCGGGGTCGAAAAAGTCGATGATACAGCGAGACTTAGACGAGTGCTATCAAAAACTCAAACAGCCATTAGCTATTTACGGAAGCCTGACGGATCTTGGACCAGCACGGAAGGGGAAACCCTGGAGCTGCTCCTGAACACACACTTTCCGGGGAACTTGTATGATGCACCTGTAGCATCTGCAACAAACCTGGCGGTAAACATACCCATTACGGAGGAAAGGGTAAGGTGGGCAATCAAAAGCTTTGAGCCGTTCAAGGCAGCTGGGCCAGACGGGATTTTCCCCGCACAACTTATAAACACGCTGGAAATATCAGCTAAATGGCTGGTAGTTCTCTATTCAGCCTGCCTGGCTCTTAATTACATTCCGTGCTCCTGGAGAAGCGCCACGGTAGTCTTTATTCCAAAGGCTGGGAAGGCCTCACACTATGAGCCTAAAGACTACAGACCGATCAGTCTCTCGTCTTTTGCACTTAAAACCTTCGAGAGGATAATTAGCGATTATCTCTCCTCTACTATTGATAGCAACCTTATTTCTAGCTATCAACATGCCTACACCAGGCTTTAACAAACCTGGGCATAAATAGGTCTCTTATTGGACTAATTGATCAACTACTAAAGGGAAGGAAAATAGTTTCTTCACTGGGAACAGTTGATCTTTCACGCTATGTCACAAGACGAACGCCTCAGGGTGGTGTTCTCTCCCCGCTCCTATGGAACCTCACCGTAAACTCCCTGCTACGAGACACAAGGTGGGGGGGCGGGAAGATAGTGGCATATGCAGACGATTTAGCTATTGCATATAGGGGCAAATTCCCACAAACCCTGTGTGACTTGATGCAAGTAGCACTGCGAGAAGTTTCTTCATGGTCCTCTCGCTGCGGACTTAGCATCAACCCGGGAAAGGTGGAGCTTGTCCTTTATACCAGGCGGTACAAGATACAACCGCTGAACCTACCAGAACTAGATGGCGTGCGCCTGAACTTAGCTGACAAAGCCAAATTCCTAGGCACAGTTCTAGATAGAAAGCTTAACTGGAAGGAGAATGTCATCCAGCGCCAGAGGAAAGCGTGCATTGTACTTTACACGTGTAAAAGAGCCATTGGCAAAAAATGGGGGCTCAGCCCCAAAATTTGCAGATGGATCTACACTGCGATTATCCAGCCAATTATGCTGTATGGAGTCGTGGTATGGTGGCCTGCGCTAGGAAAGGCAACAAACCTAAATCTGTTAGGAAAAGTCCACAGATCGAGCATGATATGTATAAGCGGGGCGTTAAGAACAACGCCCAATGAAGCTCTCCAGGCCATTCTTGGCTTTTTGCCACTCGATCTGGAAGGGTACCGGGCAGCAGCAGCATCGGCTGTGCGTCTAAGGGAAACGTCCGTCTGGGGCGCAAGCACTATTGGACACTCCTGTAACCTAAGATCTTACAGCTTTCTCCCTCTGAGCACAGATCGGTGTGCGACCACAACAGTCGGAGATTGTGGTTTTAGAATAAACATTCCCAGCAGGGAAGACTGGGAGAACATAGATCGGTGTCCCGCTACTAATGGCGGCACTTGTATATACACCGACGGCTCGAAGTTAGACGGCAGAGTCGGAGGAGGGGTTTACTCAAGGGATTTGGACCTAGAACTCTCCTTTAGACTACCTGATCACTGCAGCGTCTTCCAGGCTGAAGTTTCTGCAATCATGGACGCCGTGACTTGGATAGGTGAACGTACCATCGGACAGGATATCTGTATTTTCAGCGACAGCCAAGCGGCCATCAAATCCCTTGGCTCTTACTCGTTCAACTCTGAACTGACGCTCAGCTGTCGTCGATCTCTTCAAGAGATGGCCCAACAGAACCGCGTGAACCTCACATGGGTCCCGGGACACAGGGACATTGAGGGAAACTGTAGGGCAGACGAACTTGCCAGGCAGGGCACGACCAAGCAGATTCTTCAAGATAAAGAGCGCATAGGTATGCCGTTTGCCACGTGCAAGCTAATGCTGAAGGAGCATACACTCCGCGAAGCCAACGAAAGATGGCTACAAGCCCCAGGGTGCCGGATATCCAAGCAAACCTGGCCAAAATGCGATCTTAAAAGATCTAGACACATATACGCCCTAAAAAGGAAGGAAATCTCCATATTAATAGGTGTTTTAACCGGGCACTGCCTTATTGGTAGGCACGCAGCAAGGCTAGGCGTTCCCTACCGACGATGCTGCAGGAGTTGCAAAGATGATGAGGAAGAGGAAACGGTGGAGCACCTCATCTGCAACTGCCCGGCCTTAAGCGGAGCGAGAAGGCGCTCTCTGGGAGTTCCCTTCCTGGTTAGCTTAAGCCAGGTCGCGGAGCTAGACATAAAGGACTTGATGGCCTTCATCAAGTTATCAAAATGGTTCGAGGAGGGATAGCGGTGTCGGTTAGGAGTGTCAGTCCCGGGTATCGGCTATATGGAGAGTCCCGACAGCACTGGGATTTTCCATATGGCCGGGCCCCGGGATTGACTTTCCTAGTGTTTGGTGGTATCACAACGGGCCTTTTATTACTGGCCTAGGTGTGCCTTTGCGGCAGCCACTTCTACCTACCTACCCTACCTACCATGCTCCAACTTAACCGCGGAAGCCTTTAAGGCCGCATTCGCTCGTTTTGTCGGCCGCCGCGGTCTCCTGAACAAAATCATGTCCGACAACGGAAAAAACTTTATCGGCGCTCATCGATCAATGCAAAAGGAAATCTCAATGTTCCTCCAAGAAGTGGGTCCAAAGGTCGCCGAAAATTACGCCCCCCAAGGCCTCTCCTGGCAATTTATACCCCCATACGCTCCTCACATGGGCGGCTTATAGGAAGCCGCTGTTAAAAGTTTTAAAACTCATCTAACGAAAGTCGCCGGCAACCACAAGTTTTCGTTTGAAGAATTTACGACTCTAATTATTCGAATTGCGGCTGTCCTCAATTCCAGGCCTATCTCTCCTATGTCCGAAGACCCTACAGATTTACTAGCGTTAACCCCAGGACATTTCCTACGCGGTGCCCCACTAGTATCTCCGCCGGAACCTAACGCAGAAAATCTCAGCCCAATGGCAGTTACTTAAAGTACTACACCACCAATTTAGTACCCGCTGGAAAAACGAGTATGTCTTATAACTCCATAAAAGACATAAGTGGAAAAATACCCAACCGAACCTCAAAGAAGGTGATCTGGTCGTTGTTAAGGACGACCTTCTACCACCCAACGAATGGCGACTCGGACGCATTTCGAACCTCCACCCGGGACCCGATGGCAATGTTCGTGTCGTTGATATCCGCACTCAAAATGGAATAATCACGCGGAACATCACCAAAATATGTTTATTGCCCTCCTCCTAGCTCTCTGTTAATACAATATTCCCAACCATAATTACCCAATTCTCATAATAACTTTACTTTACCACAATGCTGATTTCCTTTCACGGTCTCTCCCTACAGATCTCATCATGGAATTGGGAAAATGCCGCCTGTGCTGTCGCCCCCACTCTCTACGCCACTGTCACGCATTTTTGGCCATGACTCCAGCAGAGCGATATGAATCCACGCGTGTACATCGCTACTGCATAAACTGTTTGGCCACATCTCATACTACAGGGGCGTGCACTTCCGCCGGCAGCTGTCGTCACTAAGGCAGAGCTCATCATACGCTTTTGCATCGCCCTAACGTATCCACAATAGTACGCAGCCGTCGTCCGACACCTCCACCACCCGTACGTCAAAGGCGTGATGAACGACGCGGAAGAACCAGGCAGCGTGTAATTGAACGGTCAGCGGCACGCGTGCAGAACCGCAGGGGCAACCAACGAAATTTGCGAAATCTAGTTAATCAAGCAAGGAATACGCTTGAACAGTTGCAAGAGCTCCTGCATTCGTCAACTTCGCAGGACCGCCGCCATGTTGAAGACATGGAAGAAGAAGCAGAAAATTTGATCGATCTGTAGATATTATTTATTTGGAAATAAAAAAATGTACATATTATATGAATTTAAAATGTATATGAAAAATGAAGTAAACACATATACTTACCTTTAAAAAACCCATATTTACCTTAAAAACCATATTTACCTTAAACTCATACTTACCTTAAACTCATACTTACCTTAAACTCATACTTACCTTAAACTCATACTTACCTTAAACTCATACTTACCTTAAAATCATACTTACCTTAAACTTACACTTACCTGTAAATTAACATTAAAATCAAATTTATACTTACCTATAAAAAATTTATACTACCTGTATAACACCCTAATGCAAAATCAAACTGGAAGAATACCGCTTCTTTGTCATGTACTTACCTTTTTAAGTATACATGTACATATGTATGTATGTCCAAATAAGTAAAACCAAAGGCTCAACGGACAACGGACAACGGCTAAGCAGAAGTTTTTTAGTTGTCGTTGAGCGCGCGGTAAAACCATTTATTTCTCTTGCCCTTAAAAATATTAATTTTGTGCATATTAAAAGGTAACTTAAAATATTGTGAAAAAACTAAAATTAAATCGTTACTAAAAACTTGTAAAAATTATAAAAACAAATAGTGTAAAAAAACCATACATTGACCATCGATTAAAACTAAAGTTTATTTAAAATAAAAAAAATTAAAAAAACTTGTGTACTTACTGTGGTGAAGGGAAAAAGGGGCGTAAGTAGCCATCTCCCAAATCAGTGCGTGAGTGCAAGTATCGACCCCATCCTATGACCTTAACAAATTAAATTCCATTGAATTGGTGGGTACCTAAAAGTTAGAAAAATTTACACCCTGATGTGTGTACTAGACCTCTGCATGACTCCATCCAAAACGGCAAATAAATCATTCATATTGAATTTGAATTGGCTTTGCTTTGCTTTGAATTTGAATATCTGGCTGTTTGAAGTAAATGTCTACTTTGAAAATTCAAAAAATTTCAAACGAAATTGAATTCAAATTTGACATTTTTTTTAAATCTATGAAGATATCCCAACAATCATTTCTGTGAAAGTTTTAAGAATTGAATGTTGGATTGTAAATTTGAACGCTACACGGGTATTTCATACATATATCTTCAAAATGGACTTAAGTCCAGTCTGTACAAAAGTTGTTAATTTTTCTGTTAAAAAAACATATCGTCGTTGATTCTGCAAAACGACGTAACGGACATTTTCAAAACGGTGAATGCGATATTTCAGTTTGGCGGTTTTGCAGCTACAAATTATAAAATTTTAAGACAACTCCGATCAAGATCGATTCTTTTAATGATTTTTCAACGCAAATGTAGTTTCTTGAGAATAAAGGAACAAGTCTTAATTGCAAGGGTTATAAAAGTGTTTGTCACAAACGTCGTTTACGCGGTCTATTTGATGCCCGATGAGTGGTTTTGCATAATCACCGACGATGTCCATATCGTGTATTCCCATATTTGTATACAGATTATAATAAATACTTTTACTAGGGTTTTTTTAGAATTTTTCTGAAAAAATTTCAGGATTGAAAACCAAATGCAGTGGTATTTATTGCAGCCAACTTAACCAAGAACCCCTCGTGAAGGGTGGATACCTTGCCGCGGTACGAGGGCTTAAGTCGATAGCCACAGGGCTACGCTGCCCTTGTGATCATAGCTCCGTACTGCACTTCATCACGAGAGCAGCCTAGCCTCTCTGGTGCGACGACAAAGATCTTCCCCCTCCCAATCCAGGGTGTTATGCGAAACCGTGCCCATTGGACGTTTGCAGGCGGGAGGCAAATCGTGGCTATATTTGAACGGAGCCTCTCTGATACCGGGTCGGTACGGGGCTCTGCCGCGGGGGACGACACATTTTCCCCTACTCTTTTCTTGACCCTAAGCTGGCCTTGTCCGGCGATGGGTCGTACGAACAAGATGAACTCAAATAACCTAAATAAAAACGAAAAACCTAAAAAACAAACAACGCCAAATTTCACTCCTCAGCAAAGGAGAGCTATGGAGGAGCAGGCGAGAAAGCAACAACAACGCCGGAGGACAACCTCCGTTCCACAATCAAGGGGGGGATCGACAGCGACGGCAACTACGAGTCGGTCCACCAACCCTCTATCGAGTAAGATTGACTTGATGCGAGCTAGCACCAGTGCGGTTGCCAACGCAGCTAAGCGGACTACGGCGGATGCTAAACTTCCATCAACCGCTGATATGAAAACCAGTATCTTTACGTCTGTGGCAGCGGTCTCACGACCTGGCCTCGGAGTTTCGAAGGAGAAGGAAGCTGCAACTGAGATTTCGGCAAGGAGAGCGACCGCGATGGCAACTACGGGTCCGCACTCGCGGGAGACATCTCCCCGCCGCTTCACATACCACGCGAAAAGATTGGCTGCGAAGATCCTGAAGAGGTGTGAAGGGGTTCCGCAGGAATCGCTGTCGCCGAATTTCAGTAAATCGGTAGAGCTAGCGAAAGCTGTGATACCGCATTTCCAAAATTCTTACATGCCAAAGAGGTTAAAAATCAAGCGCCACAGATCGGACCTGGAGTTAAATCCCCCTCCCAAGCGGCATCAGAATACCCCGGGAGCGGGCAAACTAAGCTTTGCTGAGGTAACCAAGGACAGGATCCTTATAAGCGTCCTTGACCGAGGCAATGATCGTCTGGCCATCCCCAAGGACCGGTGGCGTTACGAGCGAATTGAACTCGGCAATATTCTTCTCAACGTTGCTCCGGAGTTTCCGGGTAGTTCGGAAGACCGTAGCACTGTACAAGGCAGCAGCTGCTAAACTGGGTGAAGTCTACAAGGGCGCAAAGATAGAGGTCGTCGACTGGAAGGACATTCCAGCTCGTCCAAGGGCAAGGTCGTAGATTCCGGCCATCCCTGACGAACCCGAGAGAATTCTCGGGATGCTACGGCTAATGAATCCGTCCGTCCCAACGCACGACTGGAGTGTCAATCTGGTCGGGGATGCGGTAGGGCCCGACAGACAGGTGGTGTTCACCATGGATAAAGAGTCAATCGAGCCCCTTAAAAGGTGCAATGGCCTAGTACACTACAGCGTAGGCCAGATCGTTATCCACGTATATCGTGGTGATGCTCAGCGCGCTGCCTTCTCGGCTGCTCCGGGGAACCGGGAAACGAGTTACCAGAAGAGGCAGCGGAGGATTCCGATGCGGAAAGCATGTTATCCGCCACGTCCCTTGGCGATAGTGCTGTGAACAACTCGGAGATGGCGGACAGCCTACAGGACGAGGAAGTCCTCGACGTCACGGTGGTAGCAGCCAACGCTGAGCGATTAACATCTATCGCTAGAGACAGCAAGACTCCTGCAACGCCATATCGGGCAGTTAATCGGAACAACTCATTGATATGGGGACGGCAGGGAAGTCTGTGCGCTCTCATGTTGGTGGTGCTTCAGATTAATCTGCACAAATCTAAAGTGGCCTCGGCTGCTTTAAGTAGTCGTCTTTCTAAAGGCGACGTGGATGTGGTCCTCATCCAAGAACCCTGGGTCAATAGCTCGAGAATCTGAGGATTGGGGACTAAGGGCTTCAAGCTCATTCGAGCCAGCAAGGAGAGCAAAGTCAGAATGTGTATTTTGGTCAAGTCTGAGTTGAACTCCTTTCTCCTACCTAACTACACCAATGGTGATATTACCGCTATCAGTCTAACGGTCGACAGCACCCGCCTGACGGTTGCGTCTGTCTGTATGCCCTACGACGCCGAAGAACCCCCACCACAAACGGAGGTGAAAGAACTGGTGTCAAATTTCTGCACGGGTAATCTTATTATTGGAGCGGACGCTAATGTTCACCATGTCCAATGGGGGAGCTCCGATATCAATGCCAGTGGCGAGTCTCTGTTGATTACCTCTTAACAACCAACCTGGTAATTTGCAACGTGGGTAATGAGCCTACTTTTACCACTAAGACCCGCAGGGAGGTCATAGACCTCACTATCTGTAGTGAAGGCGCTTATGAGTGGGTCGGAAAATTGCGGGTTCTGGAAGAACATTCATTCTCCGACCACCGTTACATAGAAATGGTTTTAGACTTTATTGTAGAACATCCAATCATGAAGCGCAATCCATGTAACACTAATTGGCAGTTACACAATGAAATATTAGACAGAGACCTACCAGTACTGCCCTCACAAGCCCCCTCATCAGTAGAGGAGCTGGAGGATCTTGTTACTACATTTACATCGGCGCTCTCAAATGCTCTAGGACAGGCCAAAAACCCACGGTAAACACAGGCCACATTGGTGGTCCTACGATTTGGACTCGCTCCGCAAATCATGCCGGAAACAATTTAACAAGGCCAAGAGCCTCGGCTCTGAGCCTCATTGGCACGAATATAAAGCTAAACTAAGGGCCTACAAAAAAGCTCTGCACTGGCGTCGAAAAGGTCGACGATACAGCAAGACTTAGACGAGTCCTCTCGAAAAGTCAAACAGCCATCAGCTATTTGCGAAAACCTGACGAATCCTGGACCAGCACGGAAGAGGAAACCCTTGAGCTGCTCTTGAATACACATTTTCCGGGGAATCTGCATGACGCACCACTAGCACCTGCAGCAAACATGGCAGTAAATATACCCATCACTGAGGAAAGGGTGAGGTGGGCAGTTAAGAGCTTTCAACCGTATAAGGCTGCCGGGCCGGACGGGATTATACCCGCGCAACTTATAAACACGTTGGAGACATCAGCTAAATGGCTGGTATTTCTCTTCACAGCCTGCCTGGCTGCCAGCCCTAAGGCTGGGAAGGCATCCCACTACGAGCCAAAAGACTACAGACCGATCAGTCTCTCGTCCTTTGTACTCAAAACCTTGGAGAGCATACTAAGCGACTACATCTCAACGACTATTTATAGCAACCTTATCTCTAGCTATCAGCATGCATTCACCAAGGGTAAATCAACAGAAACCTCTCTTCACAGCCTAGTATCTGTCATTGAGAAATCGCTGTGTGAAAAGGACTACTGTCTCGTGGCCTTCCTAGGGGGCTTTCAGCAATATAAGCCCGGAGGCTATCAACTCCGCTCTAACTAATCTGGGCGTAGATAGACCTCTAACTGGTTTAATTGACCATCTTTTAAGGGGAAGGAAAATAGTAGTAACGGTTGAGTTATCACGCTATGTCTCAAGGGGAACACCCCAGGGTGGTGTTCTTTCCCCGCTTTTATGGAACCTCACAGTCAACTCGTTGCTACGTGACATAAGCTGGGGGGCGGGAAGATAGTGGCATACGCAGACGATTTAGCTATTGCATTCAGAGGCAAGCTCCCACAAACTCTGTGTGACCTGATGCAAGTAGCACTGCGAGAAGTTTCGACGTGGTCCTCTCGCTGCGGACTTAGTATCAACCCGGGGAAAGTGCAACTTGTCCTCTTCACCAACCGGTACAAAATACCGCCACTAAGCCTACCAGAACTAGATGGCACGCGCCTGGGCTTGTCGGATAAGGCCAAGTTTCTAGGCATAGTTCTGGACAGGAAATTGAATTGGAAGGAGAATGTCCTTCAGCGCCAGAAGAAAGCTTTCATTGCTCTTTACACATGCAAAAGAGCCATTGGCAAAAAATGGGGGCTCATGCTGTATGGAGTCGTCGTATGGTGGCCTGCGCTGAGCAAGGCAACATACCTGAATCTGTTGCGGAAAGTCCATAGATCCAATATGATCTGTATAACCGGTGCGCTAAGGACAATGCCCAACGAAGCCCTCCAGGTCATTCTGGGCATTTTGCCACTTGATCTGGAAGGGTTTCGGTCAGTGGCGGCATCAGCTCTGCGCCTAAGAGAAACCTCCAGTTGTGGTGCGGGTACTATTGGACACTCCAGTATTCTGGAATCTTACAGCTTTCTCCCTCTACGCACAGATCATTGTGCGACCACTACAGTCGGGGATAGCTGTTTCAAAATAAACATTCCCAGCAGAGAAGACTGGGAGAGGACGGATTGGTGTCTCGAAACAAATGGTGGCACTTCCATATACACCGACGGCTCGAAGTTGGACGGCAGAGTTGGAGGAGGGGTTTATTCAAGGGATTTGGACCTTGAGCTCTCCTTCAGACTACCTGATCATTGTAGCGTCTTCCAGGCGGAAGTCTCGGCAATCCTGGACGCCGCGGCCTGGTAAAGCAAACGTGTTATCGGAGAAGATATCGCTATTTTCAGCGATAGGCAAGCGGCCATCAAATCCCTTGGCTCATACACGTTCAACTCTGAACTGACGCTCAGCTGTCATCGATCGCAACTGTCCGGCTTTAAGCGGCGCGAAAACGCGCTTTTTGGAAGTTCCGTTCCTGGATAGCCTAAGCCAGATCGCGGAACTGGACATAAAGGACTTGATGGCCTTCATAAAGTCATCTTAGTGTTTCGAGGAGGGGTAACGGTGTCGGTTTAGGAGAGTCAGTCCCGGGATTCTGCTATGTGGAGAATCCCAACAACTCAGGGATTTTGCATATGGCTGGGTCCCGGGACTGACTTTCCTTGTGTTGGTGGTATCACAAAAACAGCATCGCATGAACATTGCTAATGAGATGTTAAACTCTGTCCGCGACGACCCAAATTTGCTCCAGAGGGTCATAACTCGTGACGAATCGTGGGTTTATGGTTATGACGTGGAAACCAAAGTTTGATACAGGTTCATTGATATTTTTTTTTGAATAGGTAAAAATCGAAGACAATCCAAAACACGTGCAAGCAAAGCAGCTGTCAACAATTAACTGAACATTCAAAATGGCCGAGCTTGTCGGCATAAGTGAGAGACATGAGTACCAAAATAACGCCACAAAAAATTCGAAATTCGAATATACGTAACCAGCGAAAATTCAAAATTCGCGATACTTTTTGAACACACCTTACACATAAAATACACCCATTTATGTTCTATAAAGCCAATTTTACTAATACTCTACACCTTTATAAAAGAAATATGTGAAATTGTAAGCTGTGTAGCCAATATATTTGTTTTGAATCAGAATGCTTACAATTATTTTCATTCATTCATTCATATTCTTTTTTTTTAATTTTGAAAATTTTTGGCAAAATGAATATTCAAAATATAAAATTTTCAAGGCTGAGTTTTTTGGTTCTTCAAATGGAAAATTGAAATTTACTGTATTCTATTGTACTCAAAGTTTGAATCCATTCATGCATTAGGCTGGACCAAAAAATCAATTTTTTCCCTATCCGAATTTTTCAAACAAAAAGTTAAATTTCATGTTAACAAGTGGTTTTTAGAATTTTATGCCTATTTTGATGTCGTAGGGTCCTCCGATTCTGTGTTAGCTGAGGGGAGTAGCACTAATTTGACAAGTGGTCTTGTCGTCGTCGACGACTCGTACCCGGTTATCGGAACCAGTATGTAAATTCACTACTCTCCCAAGTCTCCAATCCTCCCTGATGACCACCATATCTCCAAGCTTAACATTTGATTTGGGATGTTTCCATTTTGTCCGTTTCTGTAATTCCGAAAGATATTCTGTTTTCCATCTTTTGCAGAATTTCTGATGCAAGGCCTTCAGTTTTTCCCAACGATTAACTACCGATGCTAGATTTTCGTTTATTTCTAATTCGGGTGGGACTAATAGATGGCCGCCTACTAGAAAGTGTCCCGGTGTAAGGGGTTCTATATCCGATGGTTCATTTGAGGCCGGGCTAAGAGGACGCGAGTTAAGACAGGATTCAATACGACATAGAAGTGTGTTGAACTCCTCGATTGTGAATCTCCCACTAGATGCTACCTTTTTAAAATTATTTTTGAAGCTTTTCACACCAGCTTCACAGAGTCCGCCCATGTGTGGAGCTCCAGCTCGTATGAAATGCCATGTTAACTCCTGACGAGCCTGAGCTCGAGATTCTGACAGAAATGCTTTAAACTCTGCTTTGAGCGCACGAGATGCACCTACAAAGTTGGTTCCGTTGTCTGAGTAAAAGGTTTTTGGGCAACCTCGTCTAGCTACGAACCTTGAAAAAGGTGCTAGAAACGAAGGAGTGCTCAAGTCAGTAGTGGCCTCTGTGGAATCTTCCACCAGCTACTAATTATTAAAATTGTACATACTTGCTACCGGTGTTTTAGAATGAATCCTCGCTCGACACATCAGTTTATGGGGAGTTTGCTACAGGATAGGGTAACGAAATCGCGAGCTTTTGAAAACGTTGGTATTGACTTCCTTGGTCCAATAACAATTCATCATAAATTGAGAGGTTCAAAATGCGTGCAATTTTATTTGTTTCGCTAGTAAAGAAGGTTTATTGCGAGTAGAGGAAGTTGTAGTATATCAGAGCATGTCACTAACAACAACAAAGCCACACGCCGACTTCTAAATGTTTGGCTGTGGAATGTAAACATTTTGCAGAGTCAACGTATTCATAATTACGTTCACTTTCTCACGAGCCCCAAATATATAAGCGGCACTAGCTATAGAGTTTCATATCGCCTTACATACGCTAGCACCATATGTGTGAATGTGCGCGACTGCATTGCTAGCAGCCCCACGCTTAGTACATGTGTGCGTGCGTATGTAACAGCAATAGGCATAATCTAAATTGTTTGAAAAAATTCTTGTCCTTCATAGGAATGGAAAGAGAACCCACAATTGAAGATCTTTTGTATCCTTCCACTTTCGTAGAAGAATTGTGTAAATTTATAAGAAAAATGGGCGGTAAAAGCATTTATGACTAAATAAAAATAAAGATTTAAACAAGAAAAATTTGGTATTGAATTTTTTAAAAAACAAAAAAAAAAATATAAAAGAAAAAAAAAGAAGAGTACGTAAAAAGACCATTTCCATTTATCTATCTAACTCCTGATATGGGCGGAAAAACTTCTAAAGTGGATACCCCAAATGCGAATGTAGTCAATAGCATTAAAATTATTGACCATTCTGAAGCTTTAGAATTCATAAAAATCCTGCTTCTGATTGTGACGATCTGCACTTGTATCAGTTTGTTCCTCAAGATATATTCAGCCCACAATAAATTTTTAAAAAAGAAATACCAGAGTCGAGCAGACGATCTGAACAAAGTTTAAGTAATAAATAAAAATTTTAACATAAATGGAAAAGTGGGACGATATTTTGAAGGAGCTTTCTGACGAAAAAACAAATGCAGAAAAGTCATATAAATGTATTTGTAAAAATACAAAAATTAAAATTGAAACGATAAAGAAACATTTGAATATCATTTTATTGTCATTGAATAATAGTGGAAAAATAATAAAAAGAACTAATTTATCAAAACCTCATGAAAAAGAAGCATAAATAAAACTAAAATTAAAAAATAATGTAAAGGGTGAGTCGGGTGAGTCAGGTGAAGTTATAACAGCGAAACTCCTGAACATCCAACAGCGCAGTAAGACTGCTAATCAATATACTGCAGAGATTGAAAAATTGACAAAATCACTAGAGGGAGCATACATATCTGATGGCTTAACAACAGTAAAAGCTATGTGTAAAAATTGTTCCAATGATAAGGTGAAAACAATTACGCAAGCTGGAACGTTCACTTCGATGAACGAAGCTATATCCAAATTCACCAACAGCTGCACAGAAATAACGGGAAACCCTAATTCATTGTTGCACATACGCCAACAAAATTATTTTCGCGGTAATTTCCGCAGAAGTTACCTAAATAACTCTTACAGAGGTAACCAAAGGCGTACATTTCCAGCACGTTTCAATAATTTTAATAATAACAATAATAATAATAGAAATAACAATCAAAGATCCGGAAGAAATTTCGGAAATCAATCACGCGGTCCTAATCGCAATAATCCTAGAAATGTCAGAAATGTAAACCAACAGGAAAACCAGCAAACTCCACCTCAATAAATAAAAGACTATATGTCTTCAATCTGCACCTTAATACCTATATATCCTCAAGAACAACTCTAAATAACTCTATTTCAACCCTCCTGATTGATACAGGAGCGGACATATCAATTATAAAAAAGGGTCAAATTGACAATAATGTCAACATTAATTATTCTCAAAAAACTGATCTAAAGGGCATTGGTTATGGTTTAACAAGCACTATTGGCACGGTTACCGCAGCCTTAAAGGATGATCACCTATTAATTAAACACAAATTTCATATAGTGGAAGATACATTTCCAATCCCATGTGACGGAATTTTGGGACTTGATTTTATTAAAAAATATAATTGCATTTTAGATTACAATAAAAAAGGGGACAGCCTAATACTACGTCTGTATGAATACCCAGAAAACATAATAATCCAAATGACAAATAACCCAACCGTAAATTGCATAACAATCCCAGCAAGAACGGAAGTAATCCGACAAGTTCATATTCAAAATGGCAATTCTGAATTATTGATACCTCATCAAAAATTATTCGAAGGTATTTTTATAGCAAACACCTTAGTAAATTCAAAGCAAACCTTTATTAGAGTCATAAATACAACAGATAAAAACGCAACTATTCAAAACTTCAAAATTAACACAGAGAATCTAGATGATTACACAGTAGTATAAAATAAACCGGAAACAGTAGAAAATACTAAAGAAAAATTAAAAAGATTAAATAAAAACTTTCCAAAATTTGTTACTGAACAACTTAATGAAATATGCGCAGAATTTATTGACATATTTTTACTAGAATCAGAACCCATTACCACTAATAATTTTTACAAGCAAAAATTACGTATGAAAGATAATAATCCAGTCTATGTAAAAAATTACAGAATTCCACAAGCTTATAAAAGCGAAATTAGTAAACACGTCAATAAATTAATTGAAGATGACATTATAGAGCCGTCTATGTCAGAATACAATAGCCCCATTCTTCTTGTACCCAAAAAACCTCTACCAGGCAAAAATGATAAAAGATGGAGATTAGTAGTCGATTACCGGCAGGTAAACAAAAAGTTAACGGCAGATAAATTCCCATTGCCAAGAATTGATGATATATTAGATCAATTGGGTAGAGCTAAATATTTTTCATGCTTAGACTTGATGTCTGGCTTTCATCAAATTGAGTTACATAAAGACTCTAGGGACATAACATCGTTTACGGCAGACGATGGCACGTATCGTTTCAAAAGATTGCCATATGGTTTAAAAGTGGCCCCAAACTCGTTTCAAAGAATGATGTCTCTTGCATTTGCAGGCCTTTAGCCTTCCCAAGCTTTTCTATATATGGATGACCTGGTGGTATTAGGATGTTCCGAAAAACACATGATTAGGAATTTGAGAGATGTATTTTCAACTTGTAGAAAATATAATTTAAAATTACATCCGGATAAATGTTTATTTTTTAACCAAGAAGTTACTTATCTTGGCCACAAGTGCACAAATAAAGGCATTTTGCTGGATCCTAATAAATTTGAAGTTGTTTTAAATTATCCAACCCCAAAAAATGGAGATGAAGTTAAAAGATTTGTAGCATTTTGTAACTTTTACCGGAGATTTGTTCCAAATTTTGCGGAACATTCCAGAATTTTAACAAGATTATGTAAGAAGAACGTTTCCTTCGATTGGACGGAAGAATGTCAAAAAGCTTTTGTCTACTTGAAGGAGGCATTAAAGAATTTTGTATAACAACAGATGGATTCGCCTGCGGCGCAGTTCTTTGTCAAGAATATGAAGGCAAACAATTACCAATTGCCTATGCGTCAAGAGCATTCACGAAAGGTGTAAGCAATAAAGCAACAATTGAAAAAGAATTGGCGGCAATCCATAGGGCAATCACTTATTTCAGACCATACGTTTATGGTAGAAAATTTTTAGTTAAAACAGACCATCGCCCCTTAACATATTTATTTTCGATGAAAAACCCTTCATCAAAATTAACTAGAGTTCGACTGGAATTAGAGGAATATGACTTTGAGGTGGATTACATAGCTGGAAAAGAAAACTATGTCGCGGATGCGCTTTCACGCATCAATATAAATGATTTAAAGGAAATGTCAATAAAAGCAAGTCAAATAATAAGGGTTGCGACTAGATCAGAAACTAATAAAAATTCCAATAATAAAAATTCCAATAATAAAAACATCAAAGAAAAACGTTACGAAGAGAACATTAAAATATATGAAGCGCTTAATAAATATGAAGTAAAAAAGCTAGCTCAGCTCGTTTTCGACCCCCCGAAACTGCAGTTCAAAAAGGGAAAGAAAATTTGTAGCAAAATATACATTAATGATTTAATTGTTGAGGCGAAGATTGATTCAGGTCAATCCTTTGCCAGGCTTTCAAATGAAGCCGGCAATTCATCTATTGATGATAATTCAATTGTTGAGGCGAAGATTGATTTAGTTCAATTCTTTGCCAGGCTGATGAAAGAGGCCGACAATTTGAAAATAAATAAAATACAGTTGTCCTTAGGAGACAAATTGTTTAAAAATAATTATACTCGAGTAGATAAATTTAAAGAAGTTGGTACCAAGGTTCTCAAAAACTTAACTATTGCATTAACTCCGGAGGTTGTGCACGTGACAGATAAGGAAGTAATTAAAAAGTTATTACAAAAATATCACGATGATCCTGGTAATGGTGGCCGCCCAGGAATCAATCGAACGACAAACAAAATAAAACAGAAATATTATTAAGACTCCGCTGGCTGGGCCATGTTATGCGAATGGACAAAGAAGCTCCAGCACAGAAGGTTTTCCTATCGTCGCCTGAATTCGGCAGCAGAGGAAGGGGGAGGCCTCGACTGAGATGGAAACAACAGGTGGAGGATGACTTGAACTCCCTTGGGGTTTCCAATTGGCGTCGGTTATCGCTAAAAAGGAATGACTGGCGTGCTTTGATACGAAACGGCCAAAATCGCTTAGGCGGTTAAGCGCCAATAAATGATGATGATGATGGAATTAAACTATAATTATCTTTATTATCGATATTTACTACTCTATAGGGGATTAAAGTATAATTATTTTTACTGTCAATATTTACTACTACATAGGGCCCTTTGTATCTACTATCTAACTTATTACCTGGTTCATTCTTAACTAAAACTAAATCTCCTAAATTTATTTTATTATTTATTAACACCTTCTCATTTTTAATAGGGACTTATCAAAGTATTTTGATAGATAACAAAAATAATATTACGTATAAAAATTATAGAGATGGGTGAGAGATGTTCAAAAATTTAGTAATCAAATGTAGGAAAGGTGGTCTCAAGAGTATTTAGGAGAACTGCTAAAAAGATATAAGTGGCAGTATCCAAAAACAAATATAAAACCGGGGAGCTTAGTGTTATTTAAAGGAGATAATGTCCCACCTCTTAATTGGAAAAGAGGTAGAGTAATTGAAGTCAAATTAGGTTCAGATAACTTAGTCACAATGTTAACTATTAAGACGGCTCTGGGGATAACTCAGAGGGCCGTGCAAACTTTATGTCCCTTTCCTGAAGATTTATTTCAAAGGGATTAAAATTAGTTTAACTCTAGCATGAAGAAGTCAAATGTTATATGTGCAAACTTAGCACGAATTAAAGAAAATAAATTAAGTAAACTTTTGAAAGTTAGTATACAAAGGCAAAAATAAAATGTTAAGCAAAATTCGAATTTTATTTATCATTAAGTTTAGTAATGATTTAACTTATTCCTCTCATATCTTGCATTTCCGATGTAAAAGTTATATATTTTAAGGAATCGTCAGGTATTTGTTGGAATTGCGGAAACTGTTGGGTTAACAAGAGCTTCGTGGAACATCATTATTCATATGGACCTAAAACCTTATCAACAAATCAAGATTGAAAGATTGAACCTCCCACCAGTTTCAGCAGCAGCAAAGGACGGCCTGGATATAGAAAACAGTGATGAATCATAATTATTTTTTGCAACTGAAATCCAAATTTATTTGCGCAAACTAAACTTAACGATAAATTAATAGCGGGAAGTAACTCACGGCGGGGAAGATTCAAGCGGGCATCGCTTGAGTTTGTTGGAAGCCCATACCATACAACTTTTGGAAGCATGGATGCGGAACATGCAAATATTCGTGCGAGCAAGTTAAGACAACACATGCTATAACTAAGACAAAATTGAGACTCTTAACTAGGCGAAGATTGCCACAATCGTCAGTAAAAGTTCCTAAAATGACAAATTGAATTCAACCAATGATTCATTGAACAAAAGCGATGTATAGGCAAGGTATACTCTGAAGAAACATAAATAATTAAAACTGTTTACCTTAATCAAGTATCAGCCAGCACTATTGAGAGGTCGTATGTGGCTAACTACATCAATTGAAACAGCAATTAAAATCAAGTAAAACTAATTTATCCGAAAAGCTGATATTATTCGTGCCAGCTACTTCTACACATCGAACAACGCATGAGAATGACACACACAACAAAAATCTATAATGAAATTAAAGGTACTTCTAGAATTGATTATGACACATGCACTATCAGTAGCCAGAAGACCAACACCAACACGCAGCAGTACAACACATCGTAGCCTTGTTAAGGCATGTAGTATGCACTATCCACTTAGTAAAAAGGATTTTTTACAATCGCGTCGTCATGCTTATTGAATATATCATCGCATAACTTAACCAAAACAGTTAGAGTGCGTTTGAAGTATTCGCTAAATATGCTAGATTAAGGTCATACCTTCATGTTGAGTGAACATAAAAATGATGATTTACGACTGATTGCTGCAACTACTGCATCACCACAAACCATGCTATCAACAACACAAACAAAAACAAACAAGCACACACCAGGAGGTGAATTGAGTGACTGAACCTGCGTCCGAAGACAAAATTAATCGAGATGGATGAAAAATATGATGGCAATGTTAAGGAAGTGATCCAGTTGCTGACACAATAAGACCAAATTTAGCTTGAAACCCACAGTTTTTCAAAAGGGGGAGAATGTAGAATCTTCCACCATAGTTATTTTAAGTACATATAAGTACAAATAGAAAAACTAAAAGATAAATTCTGTATAAGTGCTTATCTCTTGGATGTATATTTATGTACATACTGGACGAACTGCGTTCGTTCAGATAGGAATAAGGTTAGATAAATTTTCTATAAATAAAGGTCTCCGTACAACGGAGCGGCAATGTCCTTTCGATATTAATCGAGTGTTCATTTATAAAACAAATAAGGTAAATAGACTAACAGCCTCTAGATGTAAAACATACAAACAGACAAACGTAACCCTTGGAGGTGCGACACCCGCGCCCACTATAACTTTTTATGTCAAATGGCCCTGCAAAATCTACCCCTGTGAAATATTGCGCAACATTAGTTGATTTTCACCGTGAATGAATCTTCATGGACAAACTGGACAAACAAACGGGAAAACCTACAATTGTATGGCAAGATAACTGGATGGCGTTTGGAATACGCCAGGTCGCTAGATGCACCAAGACGCCCGCCCGTTCTCACAACTTCGCCTTTATCGAGGAATGGGTTTAATGGAAGTATTTCGCTTTTTGGCTCAAGTGGTTCTTTAGCATTCAATTTCCCTATTTCTGCTCCGTCGTGTTGCTTCTGATCGACTGACGAGTCGTCGTATATTTAATTTCATCTGATGAAATTAAGCAAGAGTCCGGCTGGCTAGAAATCTTAACACATATGAGATTACCCTCAAAGATCGCGGTAGACCTGAAAACCTATCCAGAATGTCACTAATGTTGTCCGTAGTTGTTGCTGCATGAACATGCACTCCCTTTTCCTCGACGTTTGGTGTGAAATCCGTATATCCGCCAATATTCCTAATTTTCTTGGAGCCAAGAAGCTCCCTGCCACCACAGCGTGTTGTTGACTAAATCCTGATACACCTCTGCTTGCTAAGTCTGCGGGATTTGTACCTGAGTCCACATGAGACCAGTTGTTATTTCCAACCTTGGCGATGATTTTTGTTATCCGATGGGCGACAAAGGTTGGCCATGAGTATGGTGGTTTACGAATCCACGCCAAAACAATGGTGGAATCAGCCCAAACATGAAAGTTTAGGTGGCTTAAATCGAGGTTACTTATGATTGATTCGACGATTTCCGCAAGTAGTACTGCCCCACACATAACCAGTCGGGGAAGAGAGATTGTTTTGACTGTAGCAACTTTGGTTTTCGCTAAAAGTAAGTTGACAAGTATTTTGTCAACGCTTTTCACGCGTAGGTAGACTGCTACTGCGTATGCCTTTTCGGAGGAATCGCAAAATCCGTGAATTTCTACATTTCCTGTTGGAGAAAATGATACCCACCGAGGTATCCGTATTTTATCTAATTCTTTGTAACTTGTGGTAAAGTTTTGCCACTTATCTAATGTTGAAGAGGATACGGTTTCATCCCAACCAGTATCCCAGTAGCCACCCTAATGGATCGAATAGTTTTGCGTAGTGTTGGGCAGTATCGATTCCAAAAGTACTCACTACTCGATGCTGAAAAGTATCGACAGTACCCGATTCTTAAAAGTATCGATACTGACTATTTCTACTACTACTATTACTTTAATAAGGGTCGTCCATATCATTTTTACAACTAAAAAATTAATTGTCCTGAAACATTTTTTTTTATAAACTGGATGCAATATAAATCGACACGTATTTTTTTATTTTCGCATATTATGCGAAATTTGCGAGTAATAATTTTTTAAAGTTTTGATATACGAAAAAATACGACAATTTTAAGGTCCTTCAAATCATTGTAGTTTCTAAACGAATTCTTATAAAAAAGTGAAACTTTCAGGTTATGTTAATAATAGTTTGTACTCTTTAAGTACACAGAAATAAATTTTTTTTTTTTATACAATTTTTTTGTTTTTTTTTTTAGTTTTTATACATAAATATATATAACTAAAAATGGGACTCTTTAAATTTGTTGATTTTAAAACTAAATAAGCTCTACAGTTTGAAGAATATCTCCTAAAAATTTCAGAGTGGTAGGTTAAGTGGTTTCTGTCCACCAGCCAATTCCTTATTGTCATTTCAGCTCTTTGCTCATATAAAATGCACCTAAGAACAGTAGCATACAATTTGTTTGTGTTTTTTGTAAAACATTTTGTATGAGTTGATATTTTATTTTTTTATATTAAAATTAAACATCTCAAACTGTATAACAAGTTTGAGTTTAACGTAAAAACACATGTTGCTTTTTTATAACGAAAGCCCAAGCAAGAAAAAATTTTAACGTTTTTGAAAAATATTTTGTAACAGTGTGAAACAGTCGTCGATATATTTTTACACGTATTTTTTAAGTATTTATGTACATACATACATGAATAAAAAACACTAGGCAAAACTTTTATAAGGTTAAAATAAAAAAAAATCTGTATTTGTGTATTTAACCAAGTGTTAAACTGAAGATTGGGATGGAGTGAAGTGGAATTAAGATACTTATAAAAAATTTAACTTACAAAAAGAAAAATGCGCCAGTTTAGTACAAAATGTGAAAAAAGTTGATCGTGTTTTTTCGTGCGTATTTTTTGTTGTGGTTTTTGGATACAGTATGGCAAGTGCAAAGGAAAACTTAGATGGAAAAGTATACATTTTTTTCACTTTCTGCAGAGTGCACAAAAGTAAGCGCGTGCAAAATCCACGCCCAACTTTGAGCTGCTAGTCATTACTATTACAAACTATGTTATTGTTATGCGTATCAGTGAGCGATTTTATAAAAGTCTAATATGTATGCATAAACAAAAATTCTAAAATGAAGTACATAATTATAATTTTTTCTTGCTTGGGGGTTCGTTAGAAAAAATCAGCATGTATTTTTACGTTGAACTCAAACTTGTTATTGAGTTTGAGATGTTTAATTTTAATATTTGTTAAAGCAGATGATAAAAAATAAGTAATGTTACCTGAAATGTGAATTAAAATGAAATGTAAATTAAAATGAAATGTAATTATTATACTTACCTGAATACTTAAAATAGAATTACCTTATACTTACCTTATATTTTTTTATTACTTACCTCATACTTACCTTATAATTAATTTACACTTACCTTATTTTCCCTTTTTAATGACTTCAACTTACAAATTTACTTACCTTAACTTTTTAGCACTATCCTAATGTAAGTAAATGCATGATTACAGTCTGTATTCTAATGTACCTATGTGCATACGGTGTGTGTATACCTACTAGCAAGCGCGGCTTGTCCACGCTCTCTTGTACACATACACACATACGTAGGCTCATAGGTACAGGCGAAGAACTTACCGCTTATTGGAATTGGAAGTTGACAAACTGTAAATTAGATGTAAGAAAAAATGATAAAAAGAAGAAGTTGAAGATTAAATGTTACAGTCTATGAGTAATCGAAAAGCGGCGTGTATTCTTTTAATCGACAGGCAAATCGTTCAAGTTTTTTAGTTTGTGCTCCCATAAAAAATAATCACCTAGTGTAGTGAAATTTATATTTGCTAAAAAACATTAGCAATTTTTCATGGCGCCCGAGCAGGGACTAAGTGCAAATTAAAAAATTAAAACAATTAAATACATTATTAAAAAACTGAAAAGTGCAAGTGAGTGCTTAAATAAAGAACTAAATAAAAACCTAAAGGTTAACTTTCAAACAAAGTTTTGAAAAAAGATTTAGTTCGAAAACAATTTTAAATAAAATCAAATAAATATTTATGATATAAATATATCAAAAAAAAAAAAAAAAAAAAACCAACAACAAAACAATTAAAACATTTAATAATTAATTGCCTGTCGCGGTCGTGTGTGCAAAAACAAAATGCATACCTACTTAACTTCAGTGTAGTGCAGTGGCTGCAATAAACAAAAATATAAAGAAGCTTGTAAAAAAGAGCAAAATAAAGTGTGAACGAAATTATAAAAGGTTTAAGAAGCTTATACATACATACTTACCAAGTTTTTAAAAGTTAAAAAGTTCCACATACATACTTACCTTAATTAAAATCTAGGTTAAAATACTTACCTTTGAAAAAATATTATTTACCTAAAAGTTAAAAAATATTAAATAAACAATTAAATTTTAAAATAGTGGTGAAATTCACATATTCAAAAGGTGATTCGAAAATTACAAAAATACAAAGTTTCTTTTTTAATAGTGCAAATAGCAACAACTTACCTGCGCTCATATTCGCCACAAGGTTCGTTACAGTGACGCACAAAAATATAGTAGTGAAACCTAAAAATAAAATTAATTAAAACAGTAAATGGTACTTACCTAGTATTCAAAGAGAAATTTTAAGAGGTTTTACTTACCCACAAGTGCGTTATTCAAAGTTTGATACTTACTTGCAAAAGGCGCTAAGTAAAAAAAAAAATTTTTTTTCAAATTTGAATGAAAGCTATTTGCGCTATAAACTGTGCTGCACACACATACGCATACACAATAATACTGCTGCTGATTATCCAGTGCCATTTGTGCTCAATACTGCGGTTGTCATAAAAAAAAAGGCCAGTTAAGTTTCCTCCAGGAATGCGGTGCAGTTGCCCATTGTGCAAAAGGGAAGTTGAAGCTGGAAACGAACCAGTCCATGAACAACAGGTATTGAGTGCTAACAATTAAAAGCTGTTGAGGTTGTTGTTATTGTTAAATTGCTGCAAAGATCACCCAACAAGCTTAAATTTTTGGCATCTCTTGTATTCACTTTGAAATTAAATTGTTTATATACAAATTTCGTGAAACAAGATTTCGGGATTGTTTAGTGAAGAACTACTACCTCGTACAATTTCCGACAAGGCTCCGATTACCATTCTGTCAAATATTTTTCGAAAGCTATACAGCTTTAAGTGTTTGGTTAAATCGTGGACCATATTTTGCTCACGGTTAGGCCCTTAAAAACTTTCGACATTGCGTCTAGTTTTCCTAAGTAAGGGATTATAAGATTCTACCTCTTGATTTGCACCATATTTTCGATAGTTTAGTGAAGTTTCAGCAATTTTTTTTTTTCGTTTTCGTATTATTAAGTTGAAAACTTCCAAACTATAATTTTGTACAAAGTTACTGTGCATAGCGAATCAAGATGAGTAAAAGTGAGAATCAGGTGGAAGACGCCACATCTTTAAAAAGACATAGGACAATTTTAAAAAGAAGCATAGCTAGAATAAAAACGGGGATTCTCGATAATTCAATTTCATCAGATCCGTCGGAAGTTGAGTGTCGACTCGAAATGCTGAACAGTTACAGCGAAAAGCTTCTGGCGTGTCAGTCTGAAATAGAAGAGATCGATGAAGATGATGACACTCGTGATAGCCTGGAAGATTTAATTGTTGGAACCAAGGCTATGTTAAAGTCCATATTGTCAGAGAGCAACAAATCAAAAGCTCTTGACAGCTCCTTCACAGCTCAAGACTTCCGAAAATGTCGCTGCCCAAGTTTCGAGGGCAGTATTCAGAGTTTAAAAATTTTATGAGTTTGTTTGAGAGCCTCGTTCATAACAACCCTGCGCTTCCAGACATTGAAAAATTTACACATTTAGTGTCGTGTTTGTCTGGTGAAGCTTTAGGAACGGTGAAGGCCTTCCAAATGACGGAAGAAAATTATCCAAAGGCACTGGCAAGCCTGAAAAGGGTATATGACAATAAATGTCTGATATTTTCGAATACAGTTGCGAAACTGTTTGAGTTGCCGAAAATCCAAAGGCCATCGTCGCTTTCGCTGCGGTCCATGATCGATACCGTGTCAGCTGTTTATGACTCCCTGTTGTCTTTGGGTGACGATAAAAACATTTCAAATGCGATGTTAATTCACTTAGTCATGTCGAAGGTTGATCCCATTACGCGGTCAAAATGGGAGGAGCAACTTGACTACGACAAGCTTCCGCTGTGGAGTGAGTGTGAAGCGGCTCTCAATAAGAGATACCAGCACCTCTCGTCTGAAGAAGCGTCGACATCGTCAAAATCGCATGACACCCAAAGACAAAGCAACAAGAATGCTGAAAAGCCAAAATCGTCCTTTGTGGCTGCGAAAGCTAAACCAACGACGTGTTTTCACTGCAACTCCAAAGACCACTTTTTGACCACCTGCCCTAAATTTAAAACTCTCTCTCCTCAGCAGAGATTCGATTTCGCGAAATCGGTCCCATTGTGCATAAATTGCTTACGCAAGGGACATACGGTTTCTAAGTGCAAATTAGAACGGTGTCGAGTTTGTAACCGGTCACACCACACCATGTTACATCAATACCCAATATCGTTCGAAACAACACCACAACCTTCGACCTCACAAGCTATGCACACAGTGAGCGTGCCTGATCGCGTTATGTTAGCGACAGCAGTGGTCAAGGTAAAAACTTGCTCCGGTGATTTTGTGTCAGCTCGTGCTTTACTTGGTTCCGGGTCTCAAGTTAATTTCATGACTGAAGAGCTGGCACAAAAGCTGCGAATTCGGCGAGAGAAGGCGACATTAAATGTCATCGGGATTGGCAATGCCAGCCAAAAGGTTAGGTCAAAAGTGAGTGCAGTCATAAAATCCCGAGTTAACAATTTTGAGTTTCTCGCAGATTTTTGGGTAATGGGAGCGATTTCGGCAAATCACCCAGATCGGTCTGTTAACACCACAGGTTGGAAAATTCCAGCTAATATTGAATTAGCTGATCCTGGTTTCCATAAGTCCTCAAAAGTCGATCTTTTGTTGGGAGCCGAGACATTTTTCGATCTTTTGTCGGTTGGTCAAATTAAAACCGATCCAAGGTTTCCAACACTTCAAAAAACACTTTTGGGTTGGGTTATTTCAGGCAGATACGTCTCCCACCAAAGTGAACATTCCGAAGCTAGCAGTGCTTTATGCAAAGCCGAAGCTGATTCCGAAGCAATTGATGAAATTGTCCAAAGATTCTGGGCAATGGAAGAAATCTCTTCGGAATCACAGGCTACAAAGTACACTGCCGAGCAAATGGAATGCGAAGACTACTTCGTTAAGACTACTGAAGTCTTACCGTCGGGACGGCTTCAAGTAAGATTGCCGTTCAAAACTGACCAAAATGCATTGGGTCAGTCATTTGAAACCGCAGCTCGGCGGTTTCAGGCGCTGGAGAGACGTACGTTGAAAGATCCAGAACTTGGTCAAATGTATCTGGACTTCATGGATGAGTACTTGGTATTGGGCCACATGAGCCCCACTAATAACAAAATCCCGAGTGAAGCCCACTATTTCATTCCGCATCAGTGTGTCTTAAGACCACAAGGTACGTCGACGAAACTCCGCGTTGTTTTCGACGCGTCGAGTAAGACGTCTACACAAATTGCGTTGAATGACATTTTGATGGTTGGACCGACCATTCAAGAAGAACTTTTTTCGACGCTACTTCGCTTTCGTATGCATAAGTATGCTATTACAGCGGACATCACTAAGATGTACCGCCAAGTTCTCGTAAATGAAAATGATAGAAATTTTCAATTAATAGTGTGGAGAAAGCATCCATCCGAGCCTCTGCAAATTTTTCGTTTAAACACCGTAACGTATGGCACTGCGCCAGCTCCATTTCTCGCAACACGGTGTTTGGAGATGCTAAGTGATGTGAATGCACAAGAATATCCACTCGGTGCCAAAGTAATAAGTACCGATTTTTACGTTGATGATCTGTTAACCGGATCTGAAGATTTTGAATCCCTCGACAGAATTCGCTGTGAGGTGATTGACGTCTTAAAGTCGGCAGGATTCCAGCTTGCTAAGTGGTTTTCTAACCACCCGAGTTTTTTCGACAGTCAGAGTCTGGAAAAATCGTTAAGTTTCAACGATTCAGACTCCATTAAAACGCTAGGAATCCACTGGTCGCCAAAAGACGACTTATTTCGGTTTAAACTGGATGATACATTTGATGAGTTACGAGCTACAAAACGAAATATTTTATCGGTATCTGCCCGACTCTTTGATCCTCTTGGTTTGCTGGCCCCACTAGTGACCACAGCTAAAATCTTATTGCAAGAGCTGTGGATTAAGAAACTAGATTGGGATGAGTCGATTCCGTTGTATCTCAACAGCAGTTGGCAGAATTTCAAAGCGAATTTATTGCAATTGCCTTCAATCAGCATTCCTCGGTTTGTTTTTACTGAGTCGAGTGCCAATTGTCAAATACATGGCTTCGCCGACGCCTCAATAAGAGCGTATGGTTGTTGTATTTACATTCGAAGCCAATTCGCTAATGAAGTTAAATGCATTCTGCTAACTGCAAAATCCAGGGTTGCTCCGCTGAAGACTAAGTCTCTTCCTCGTTTAGAGCTCCTGGCAGCGCATCTTTTGGCCAAGTTATGGTCACGTATTGCGCCGATGTTGAGTCGACCCATTGACAGCACAACATTCTGGACAGACTCCGAAATAGTTTTGCATTGGATAAAAACACATCCATCAACTTTGCAAACATTCGTTGCTAATAGAGTGTCCGAGATTCAAGAGTTGACTCAAAGTGCTTCGTGGCGACATGTGCCAACTAAACAAAATCCTGCGGATCAAGTGTCTCGGGGTTGTAGCGTGGATGAAATACAGTATTCAATATGGTTTTCTGGCCCACAGTTCCTCTTAGAAGACCCCGCAAGTTGGCCTATAAATACCCATTTCGAATTAACGCCTGAAGAACAAGCACTGGAAAAGAAGAAAAACGCCAGCGCCTTAGTAGCTGCGAGTGACGAACGTAATCCACTCGTAATTGTGATTGAAAAATATTCCTCTCACAAAAAATTATTACGAGTTTTTGCCTATATTCTGCGATGGGTTTTAAAGGTGAGAAACCGATCCAAAATTGTTCAAATAATCCAATTTGATGAATATAGCCAAGAAATAACCAAATTGTCAAAAAATCTTCCACTACCGTCGAGCTTGCAAAAATTGAATCCATTTTTGCATGAGTATTCAGAAAAGTCCTTGTCGTTGAAATTGTTACGAGTAGGCGGTCGTTTATTAAATGCGCCTATCCCGTACGATGCCAAATTTCCTCTATTATTGAGTAAAAATTCGCAGTTCGTCAAATCGTATATACGGTTCCTACATTTGTGCAACCATCATGCAGGTGCCAAAGCATTGGTTGCAATTTTGCGAGAAAAAATTTGGCTAGTTAACGCTCGAGAGGCATGTAGTCGAACCGTGCGAAACTGCATACATTGCTTTCATTATAAACCAAAATTAAAAAGCCAAATTATGGGCAGTTTACCAGCCGACAGGCTGCGTGCCCTACGACCTTTCATGGTTTGTGGAGTAGATTTTTGCGGTCCAATTTACGTCACACAAAAGATACGGGGTCGCCCCCCGGTAAAAATGTACATTGCGGTCTTTGTGTGTTTTACCTAAAAAGCTGTCCATTTAGAACTTGTGTCTGATTTAAGTTCTGATATATTTATTCTCGCCCTTAAAAGGTTCGTTGGACGCCGGGGAATACCAGCGACGATTCACTGCGACAACGCGACGAATTTCGTAGGAGCCGATCGCAAGCTCAAGGAACTGAGGGAAGCATTTCTCAGTCAGAAGGAGGCGATACTCCACCACGCAGCAGACGAAGGGTTCAGGTTCGTCTTTATACCTCCCAGGGCTCCCCACTTCGGCGGGTTATGGGAGGCGGCAGTGAAGTCGGCGAAGCACCTGCTCGTGCGAGCCGTCGGCAACGCGAGTCTCACCGCCGAAGAAACAGGAACGCTGCTCGTCGAGGTAGAGGCCGTACTCAACTCACGTCCAATCGCTCCACTCAGCCAGGATCCGAACGACGGCGAGGCTCTAACTCCGGCGCACCTGCTAATCGGTTGCCGGCTGAGGGAAATGCCCGAGGAAGCGGAGCTCCCGGAACCCAGCACGCGCTACTCCGACAGATGGCAGCATGTCTGCTCACTCAAGCGTCGGTTTTGGCGAACGTGGTCCAGGAGCTACCTGCTGAGTCTGCAGGAGCGCAACAAGTGGCAGCACCCACAACCCAACGTAGAGGTAGGAGAGCTCGTCGTCGTTCACGAAGACAACGCCCCACCCCAGCAATGGGTCCTAGGCCGAGTGACAGGCACGATAGCCGGCCAGGACGGAAAGGTGAGAGTGGCCGACATCCAAACAAAAACTGGAACAATTAGGCGTCCAATCCATAAGCTTGCCGTGTTACCCATAGCAGATGGTTGAAGAATCCAGATTCCTTCAAGGTGGCCGGTGTTAAAGCAGATGATAAAAAATAAGTAATGTTACCTGAAATGTGAATTAAAATGAAATGTAAATTAAAATGAAATGTAATTATTATACTTACCTGAATACTTAAAATAGAATTACCTTATACTTACCTTATATTTTTTTATTACTTACCTCATACTTACCTTATAATTAATTTACACTTACCTTATTTTCCCTTTTTAATGACTTCAACTTACAAATTTACTTACCTTAACTTTTTAGCACCATCCTAATGTAAGTAAATGCATGATTACAGTCTGTATTCTAATGTACCTATGTGCATACGGTGTGTGTATACCTACTAGCAAGCGCGGCTTGTCCACGCTCTCTTGTACACATACACACATACGTAGGCTCATAGGTACAGGCGAAGAACTTACCGCTTATTGGAATTGGAAGTTGACAAACTGTAAATTAGATGTAAGAAAAAATGATAAAAAGAAGAAGTTGAAGATTAAATGTTACAGTCTATGAGTAATCGAAAAGCGGCGTGTATTCTTTTAATCGACAGGCAAATCGTTCAAGTTTTTTAGTTTGTGCTCCCATAAAAAAATAATCACCTAGTGTAGTGAAATTTATATTTGCTAAAAAACATTAGCAATTTTTCAATATTAAAAAAAAATATCAACTCATACAAAATGTTTCACAAAAAACACAAGCAAATTGTATGCTACTGTTTTTAGGTGCATTTTATATGAGCAAAGAGCTGAAATTACTATAAAGAATTGGCTGGTGTACGGAAACCACTTAATCTACCACTCTGAAATTTTTAGGAGATATTCTTCAAACTGTAGAGCTTATTTAGTTTTAAAATCGACAAATTTAAAGAGTCCCATTTTTAGTTATATATATTTATGTATAAAAACTAAAAATATTGTATGAAAAAAAAATATTTTATTTTTATTTTTGTGTACTTAAAGAGTACAAACTATTATTAACAAAACTTGTAAGTTTCACTTTTTTATACGAATTCGTTTAGAAACTACAATGATTTGAAGGAACTTAAAATTGTCGTATTTAGTACCCGATTCTTTGAAAGTACCCGATGCTTAAAAGTATCGATACCAAAGTAGTAAATACTCAAAAGTACTCGATACTGCCCAATACTAGTTTTGCGATAGCAGACAGTATCACCCTTTTTGTGGTCTTGGTTTCGCCCTCTTTTGGTTTTGTCGTAAAATAAAATTGATGGGAATTGGCATTCCACCGGATACCTAAAGTTTTACGCTGCTAGAATCTTCGAATTCTAGAAAATCTTCGCTCAACAAGTGAGCTTTTAGAATGCCCTGCAATATTTTGTTGCTATTCGCGGTCCATTTTCGTAGTGGAAACCCAGCCGATTTTAAAACTCCCGAAATTTCATCCCTTGCTCTGATCACAGAGTCAATAGTGTGCCCACCCGAGAGAACGTCGTCGACATACATATTTTTCCGCAAAATATTCGAGGCTATTGGATGAGAACTCTCAGAAGTTGAAGTAATGTCCTTACTGTCAGGTAAGGAGCACAATTTATACCGAAAGTAACCGTTTCAAGCTCATATAAACTGATCGGATCAGTTGGGTTTGAGCGGAAGACTATTCGTTGGTACTTTGTTTGATGGGCATCTACTCGGATTTGCCTATACATCTTCTCAATATCGCTATTGAAGACATATCCAAAAAGTCTCCAGCGGAGAATTACGGTGGGCAAATCTGCCTGAACAATATCATTCAAACTTGGAGGTGGATGAAGACGCATAAAAAACTACCCTAACTTTCGTTGAGATACTTTCCTCCTTGTTGTTGTTGTTGTTGTAGCGAGGTGTAGCTCTGCCTAAATGTCAGACAGGGTCATCCCGGGTGTATTGCTCTTGGCCGGGTCGATATAAGAAAACCGCCCGGGTCGTTTTGGCACGGTGGGTACAGCACAAGTACTGGTACCGTTCTCGTAGAACCGGCAATACAAGAAACTAGCCGTGTAGGCCTCCTTAATAATCGCATGGTGAGGTAAATAGTAATTGTCGACCGCATCGGCCGACTGAATTTCTTTTATTTTGGTCATATGACCCATGAATTCATACTCCATTATCACCCTGTTGTACCCCTTTGCAACTCTGGATTTTTCAAAAGTCTTGTCTCATTCTTGTAGAATTGGGAGCACGCTATCCTTAACGATGGACCCAGGTTCAGCTCAGTGGGGAATTCTGTTTTAAATGGAAGTGATATGATGTAGCTTCCGTCAGAGCCCCGCCGAGTTGTCTGCTTGTAAAGTTCCTCACAGTGGGATTCTTCCGTTGTAGGGGCTTTAGCTTTAGGCAAATCTTCGAGTTCCCAAAAAGTGCTTAGCTGCTTGTCTAAAGCAACTTCATTAAAAAAGAAGACTCGATTGTTTGGCTGCGTCAGCTTGACCAGTCAATATTCAACCAAACACAGTTTCCTGGGCCAAAAGGGTATTCAGAATATTCTTCTTAATACCGCTCAAGATAATTTGCGGATATACGTCTCCTCCTAGAACAAGATCGACTTGCTCGTTGACAAAGAACCTTTTATCCGCCAAAACCAGATCAGGGAATGCTTGCTGGGTTAGCGAACTTACATAGCAAGTTGGCAAATTGCCTGTTAAGTGTGGTAAAACTAAAACCACAGCATCAATAGAAATAAGTGGGTCAACTGGTGATGGTAATTGTATAGCACAAGCCTCTTTCTGCGCAGGTGAATTATTAATGCCCGAAACTTGAGGATGTATTTTCCTAGTGCGCAAGTTTATTCTGCGTCTAAGTCTATCAGTAATAAAAGAACATTCAGAGCCAGAATCTATAAGAGCTCTGGCTGAAAAATCAACACCATTATAATGAATGGTTACACGAGCCGTCCCTAATAATACACCTTTACTTGTATTCGCAAAATTCGATTTTAAGTTTACCGATTGATTTGCCTTTCCTTGTTTTGCAGACTCAATTTCCGATTGAGCCTGTACAGACGTGCATGGCGATTCATCGGTGGCTTTATTCACCTTTGTTTCCGGATTCGCTGTCTGCAAATGTAAAAGGGTGTGATGTCTAGCATGGCATGTGATGCAGTTATAAGGACTAGTGCATCTAGACACTGTATGACCCATCATGAGGCAGTTAAGGCAACAACCATTCTTTTTAACAAAGGCAACTCTATCGGATGGTGCTAAGTTTTTAAATTTAGGACACGCGTGTAGTTAATGGTCGGTACTTTGGCACATTTTGCATGCTAACTTGGAATGTACCAAGCTTCTTTTGCGGTGGTTCCTCTTAAACCCGAAACCGATTCTAAAGTTTGGAACCGATTTGACAGAAATATATATAAAGAGTTCAGTGGAAGTAGAGGAATGAAAATTAACACTCGCAAAAAGCGAGCGCGTTACAATAAAAACTCCGAAAATCTAACTTAAATATTTGTAACTTTAAAATACTTTAAAGATTAATAAAAACTGTGAATTGATTGTTTAAAAGTAACCGCGAGTGTTTTTACTACCACAAATGGGGGCTCGTCCGGGATGGATGTACGGGAGTTAAGTGAAAACGCGTGCAAAATTTTCTAGAATATTTCAATAGAAAACACTAGAAAACTCCTAGAAGTTGGTGTGTAAAGTGTTACTATTATTATTAATATTGATGATAGCTAAGCTTAAAAACTATAGCTAACAAAAAGTATATATTGCGCTGGCTAAGGCCTTCGGCTATGGTGTGTAAAGTGTACTTGCAAAAGGTACTCGCATTCAGCGTCATGTTTGGGTGCTCCGTCGGACTGCGCTGCAGCGTCGAGAAAAGTAACAGTTACGCGAATTGAATTTAGCGTTCGCAAAGACGAGTCAAAAAGGGGAAACACAAACTGTTCTCAAAAGAAACGAGCCGAAGGCAAGTGTTCTCAAAATGAGATAAACTGTGTGTAACCAAAAGAGTGCAATGACAGATATATGCAAGAGCAATTATAAATAACGAAAAGAGACAGTAATGAATACAAAAGTGCAGTGATAGATATATGCAAGAGCAATTATATGTGTGAGCATACATATGTATGTATGCATTTTGCTTCAAAGTAAGCGAGACAAGAAAAGTATAACTATCTATGAAAGCGAAAATATTAAAAACAACATGACAATAAATAATCAACAGCGAGATAATAAATGAGCAAACCAACTATCGTGACAGCAGAGGCAAAATCAAGGAAGACAGCGGGCAGCAGAGAAGCGGCGTAGAGTAGATATGTAAGTAGTATGTAAGTAATTCTTTCTTTCTTGCTCATGATTGTGAAAACGTAAAAATCAATATTATTTTAACATTCCTGTACGTATTCGAAATCGAATTTTCATTCCTTTTTCGCGAGTCAGGCAATAATGTTAAAGAAGGTATCATATATTTTTCGCGTGTTTGTATGTATTTCGGATTTGTTTACTTTGAATTGTTCATGTGCGTTTGCATAAACTAGAAGGCTGAGTTTATGCAAAGAAAGTAGATTGCATTTTGTTTTTCGTATTTAGAGCCGCGTAAATAAAGTAAGGAATTTGCAAGATGGATACAGAGACCATAAAGGCAATGACCGTGGAAATGTTAAAGGATGAGCTAAGGGAGCTTAACCTGAGTGTTTCTGGGAGGAAAAAGGAATTGCAGTTGCGGTTGCTACAGCATTTAGTGTTTGAGGGTGAAGAAAGAGAAGAGAATACGGAATTCGAAAACGAGTCTACAAACTCAGTATATGGCGATACAATTAACAATTTAAATGGGCAAAGGGCGATGTTTACACTGCGTGATATAGAGGATAGCATCTCGTCATTTTTAGGTGACGGTACACGTGGAGTTGATCAGTGGGTGACGGAGTTCGAGGAAGCTGACACCGTAGGTTGGAATGGCCTACAAAGGTATGTGTATGCGAAGCAGTTGCTTAAAGGTGCTGCAAGGTCATTTGCTCGAGGTTTGACAGGAAAGGGAGATTGGGAGGGGTTAAAACAAGCCCTTGTAGAAGAGTTCGGGGAAAGGTTATGCGCCTCAGAGGTCCACCGTGCGCTTAGAAATAGGAGAAACCAGACGAGTATTTGTATGCACTCATAGAGATAAGGAAACCAATCCACCTCGATGAAAAAAGCGTTGTAGAATATTTCATAGAGAGCGTGCCAGATACGCGGTTAAACAAATCGATGCTATATCAAGCGAAGATCCTCAGTGAGCTCAAAAAACAAATACGGATATGAGAAGATAAGGGGTTTCCAAACGTCGTCAAACAGAGTGGGTATGCCTCAGGCTGGGTCGGAGAAAAGTATGGGCGGAAAAGGGTACCAAAATAAAAAATGTTTTAAATGTGAAAAGGAAGGACATTTGGCTAGGGAATGTCAAAGTGCAGAGCCCAGAAAGGTGACGTATTTTAAGTGCAAACAAAATGGCCATTATGCCTAAGATTGCAAGGCAGGTACAGGAAGCAACACGGTTAAAGATGAGCGGGCAAATACGTTAGGACAACAGGACGAGAGTAAGTCGAGAAGTAACCTTATATTTATCGACGTAACAATGAATGGATTTACTTTTAGTACGTTGGTAGATACGGGCTGTGATTCATGCATCATGAGGTACGATACGCTTATGATGTTGGGAGATATTAGGCTGAGTAAGGAAAAACGTCAATTGTTCGGGATAGGAAAGGGGCAACTCACGACATTGGGAAGCTTCGAGGCCGAAATCGAAATTGACGGAATGAAATTGAAATTAACGTTCCACGTGGTGAGGGAGCGCGAAATGCCGTATGCCGCTATAATAGGAAGCGATGTGCTTAAAGATGTAGAGTTGGTCTTTAGAAAAGGGGAAGTCCAGTTTCGGAAGCCGAGTGCGGAAGGTATGACTGAAGGTTAAAGTGGGAACCATGGAGTGATTGGGCCTGGTTCTCGAGGCAGTATACCGGGAGTGGTTGAGCCAAAACGTAGTCAGGTTAGTACACTAGAAATTCCACGGGGTGGATTCGCAGAGGCTGGCCGAGTAGCCGGGATTAATGAGGGCATAGGAGATGGTGCCGTAGGAAGGGAATCAAATTGCTGCAAGGAAAAGCTGAGGGATAGCCCAGGATCAGGGTTCGAACGAAGGTAATAGCAAAGGGAAGAATGTGATCTGTTTAGTGAATTTGCAGCTTTGTGTTTGGCTGAAAGAGAGGAGCCGAAGAGTGAGGTAGGCGATATAGACGTATCGCATCGAGAGAGACAAAAGGCGGAAGAGGTAAGGAAGTTATTTAGGGCCTATGTACCAGGGAAACAAGCGAGCGTACCAGTGCAGATGAAGCTGGTTTTATATATAGATAAACAAGTAAAAGATGTGCTCAAAGAGGGAATTATACAGAGCAGTACTTCGGAATATGCGTCGCCGGTGGTGCTGACGAAAAAAAAGATGGGACAAAAAGATTTTGTTGCGATTTCGCAAATTAAATGGGAAGATTGTGAGGGATAACTTTCCGATGACGTTAATCGACGAGGTGTTAGACAAGTTGCATGGTGCAAAAGTCTTCTCCAGACTCGATTTAAGAAATGGATTTTACCATGTGCCAATAGAGCCGAGTTCACGAAAATATACCGCGTTCGTAACTAATAGGGGTCAATTGGAATTTTTTTTCGTTCCATTTGGGATCTCCAACTCGCCGGCTGTTTTCTGCAGATTTATCCGTGCAGTGTTCCAGGATATGTTGCAAATAATTAAGTTGGCACATGATCAAAACCATTTCGCGTGTAAGAAGACGCTGGAGTTAGTTGAGAGAAACTATTACGTACCCAATTTGAGTGAGAAGGTAACAAAACTTGTTACAAAAGTAGTAAAAGGATGTGTCGAATGTATAATAATCGATGCGAAAAGGGGCAAGAAAGAGGGGTTTCTAACTCCTATCGTTAAAGCGTGTGAACCATTAGGGACGTATCACGTAGACCATGTGGGGCCGTTAAACGAAACAAAGAAAAAGTATAATCATATCCTAGTGGTAGTGGATGGGTTTTCGAAGTTTACGTGGCTATAACCGACCAAATCTACGGTGGTCGAAGAAGTTAAAGATAGACTAGGAAAACAGGCGTCAATATTCTGAAACCCGAAGCGCATAATTAGTGATATAGGAGCAGCGTTTACCTCAAACCATTTTAAGGATTATTGCAACAGGGAAAATATACAACATTTGCAAATCGCAACAGGAGTACCTCAAGGAAATGGGCAAGTGGAACGTATTCACAAAACGGTCATTCCAATAATATCGAAGAAGTGTCAAAGCAGCCCCACCCAGTGGTACAACCATGTGGCTAAGTGCAACATGTGCTGAACAACACTACACCACGCAGTACCAAAGCAACGCCTTTCAAAATACTTACCGGATTAGACATGCGGGTTAATGATTATCCGGATCTGCGTCAAATATTAAACGATTTAATAGTAGAGGATCTAGATGAAGAAAGGGACTTAGTAAGGGAAGAAGACCAGGAGAATATAAGCAAACTACAAAAGGAGAACTGTAAAACTTTCAATAAAAACAGAAAAATAGAAGCGACATATAAAATCAATGATTTAGTGGCTATTAAGGAAACTCAATTCGGCACTGGCATGAAGTTGAGACCAAAATATCTAGGGCCGTATAGAGTAACCGCCAAGTTGAACCACGGAAGATATGAGGTAGAGAAGATCGGCAACCAAGAGGGACCGTTGAAAACAACAACCATAGCCGAAAACATGAAGCCGTGGTCCTAGTTATTCAGGGTCGAATAACCTGTCAGGACGGCCGATGGTAGGATACGATTTAGGTTAAGATAAGTACCAGTATGGCCTGCAAGCTAGCAGTATATCTGGCAACCCGTACAATGGTTTAACTAAGGTTTAATCGTTAACAACCCAAAAAAATGAACGAAGCGTCGGGCGTTCGAAAAAACAAAGAGTTCAGTGGAAGTAGAGGAATGAAAATTTAAACTCACAAAAAGCGAGCGCGTTACAATAAAAACTCCGAAAATCTAACTTAAATATTTGTAACTTTAAAATACTTTAAAGATTAATAAAAACTGTGAATTGATTGTTTAAAAGTAACCGCGACTGTTTTTATTACCACATATATATTACATTTTATATGTCTATGCACTGCCTTGTATGGAAAATTTGATAGCGTATTAATATAATATATAGTAACACGGCGCAGCATAGAAAATTCTTTCATAGGTTTCACACCAAGTCCTAAAATTCGCAAATCTTTCATATAAGTTAGCATTGAAATTAAAGAAATGTTCTATATGGAAGTATAAATATATGCATAAATGGACACTGAGAAGGGTTTACCTTCAAGCTGGGTAGTGGCCTAAGGTGCTAGACCTTCTAGCATACAAGTCACTACAGTGTTGTGAGTTCGACTCTCACAATGCCGGGAAGAAAAGTCCTTGAAGAGATGTAACTCCAGTATCATCGAAACATATGTCGGCTTGTCTGGTTCCTGCAGCGTGTAGGTAATTTTTTTCAAAAAAAACACATTTTCATACAATCCCGAAAATTGCTTGTAAATACCGTCGGTATTTACAGCAATAGACTACAAGTCAAAAAAGCAACAAAGAGTTTAAATGTTATAAATGGAAAAATATTCGTGCTTAATTAAGCATAGAAAATTCTTTCATAGGTTTCACACCAAGTCCTAAAATTCGCAAATCTTTCATATAAGTTAGCATTGAAATTAAAGAAATGTTCTATATGGAAGTATAAATATATGCATAAATGGACACTGAGAAGGGTTTAACTTCAAGCTGGGTAGTGCCCTAAGGTGCTAGATCTTCTAGCATACAAGTCACTACAGTGTTGTGAGTTCGACTCTCACAATGCCGGGAAGAAAAGTCCTTGAAGAGATGTAACTCCAGTATCATCGAAACATATGTCGGCTTGTCTGGTTCCTGCAGCGCGTAGGTAAATTTTTCTCAAAAAAAATAAATTTGGTTTCTTTATCACATATTTGTGACTTATCATATATTTGTGGCTTTTGTTTTTTATTTCATGTGGTTTTATAAAAAAATGTGTGCTCACGCTAATTACAGCCATTTTGGCTCCTTAAACATGATATAGAAATTATACATTTTTTTCAACGTTTTATATACTGAACCAAAAACGTACATGTTTTTTACGAACAAAGTTTCATAAAAGTTCACGCTGATTTTTTCTTAGAATCTAAGAAACATTACATATAATTTAAAAAAAGTTTCTTATTATATATTAAAAAATACCTTAAATTTTATAAATGTCAGAACTTCGTTCTTAAAATATAAGAACTAACATTCATTAATTGTTTTAGAATTTGTTAAGAATTTGTTCTTAAATTTTAAGAAATTACGTACGTATAAAAGTGTCCATACAATCTAAGAATATTTTTCTTAAAATTTAAGAACTTTTTCAAGAAATGTAAGAACTTTTCTTTTATTGTTCAATCAAACGTTGACAAAGCTAGACGTGCGTGACAAATAAAATTGTAATTTAAAAAGCAATAATAAAAATTCGAGAAACATAAGCAAAAATATACCAAATAATTGAAAAAAAAAAAAAAAACTCAACCGGTGGAAAGGCCTAGCATAAGCAACTTGCAACAAAGGCAGCTCGTAAATCGGCTCCCTCCACCTCCACATTGCTTTGCGAGAAATTAGCCGTTATCAGAAGTCAACTGAATTGCCCATCCGTTCCAGCGTTTAGTTCGTGAAATCGCTTAAGATTTCAAAACTGATTTACTTTTCCAATCTGCTGCTATTGGTGCTTTGCAAGAACCAACTTGTGCGCTATTCATGCAAAACGTTTACCTAACACGTCCGGGAAGATCGCGGTTAAGTTTATGTATATTATTTTATCAATAATCATTATATTATCTTAAATTCTACTTTTTGTAAATAATAAATAAAAGTTATAATAAAATTGCATTTTAGTAAATTTTAATTTTTTGAAGTTTTAGGAATAAGTTCGTCAAATTTAAGAACAGATTCATATGTTCTACGAATGAGTTCGTATAATTTATGAATGGATTACATATTCTACGAATCGGTTCGTACAATTTAAGAATTTGAACATACATTCTAAGAATGAGTTCGTATAATTTAAGAATGGATCGACATTTCTATTCTAAGAATGAGTTCGCACATTCTAAGAATGGGTTCATTGATTCGAAGAATTATTGTACAAATTTTGTTTGACATAAATATCTACGAATTTTTGTTCTTAAATTCTATGAAAACTTTCTTTGGAGAGCTTTTACTGAAAAAAATTCTTAAAATATACGTACTTTTTCGTAGAAAATATGTACTTTTTTGGTTCAGTGTATCGGGAATAAAGTGAAATACAATTACATATATCTACTATTTCCTTTGAATTATCTGCAAAATGACAATCTTTCTTATGTAAACCATTCAGTGAATATATAAATGGCTCGGATAAACAGGGTCGCAATTCATTTAGCATGAAATAAAAAAATATTTGATGCTCATTATCAATAAAGTTGTTATATTTTTTTAAAAAGTTTTCTAAATATTTCTCATCAATACTAAATTATAAATTTTGACATATAGTAGTAGAAGTGTGTGAAACTTGTGGTTTGTAGACCTATAAACCGCAAAATGTATACCGATAGACACTTTCATACATACTTATATATATATATATATATATATACTTTGAGAATTATAGAACTAGATGAATATAAATTAGACCCCTTTTCAGGGAAAAAATTTAGTGCATTTTGTGAAGTGACTCTTGTTTCACGCGCGGACAAAAAAATAGTATACTGTTTAAACAAAAACAACACCAACCACCCAGTAAACGGTAATATATTGAAAAATAATTAAGTGAATTTTGTCCCTCGTGAAGGGTGGACACCTTGCCCCGGTACGAGGGCTTAAGTCGATAGCCACAGGGCTACGCTGCCCTTGTGATCATAGCGCCGCCGGTACTACATCACGAGAGAAGCCAAGCCTCTCTGGCGCGACGACTAAGATCTTCCCCCTCCCAATCCAGGGTGTTATGCGACCACGTGCCCATTGGACGTTTGCAGCCGGGAGGCAAATCGTGGCTGTAATCGAACGGAGCCTCTCTGATACCGGGCCGCCTCGGAGAGTAACTATGGCCTTACCGCGGTATGGGGCTCTGCCGCGGCGGACGACACATTCCCCTTACTCTTCCCTTGACCCTAAACTGGCCTTGCCCAGCGAGGGGTCGTACGAACAAGATGATAAATAGTAACAATATCCCTAAAACTTAAGATACAACAATGTATACTGCACAGCAGAGGAGGAAAATGCTGGAGCAAGCGAGAACGCAACGTCGGAGGACAAACTCCATTTCTTTATCAGCCGAGAGTACGACAGCGATGGCAACTACGGGTCGATTAGCTCTGGATAACAAGGGGGCAATCCGCAAAGTAAGTACCGGCACAAACACAGTCAAGCCAACAACGGCTGATGCTAAAGCCCTAGTAAGTGCCGGCACCGAAACCAAATCTTTCACGTCTGTGGCAGTGGTCTCACGACCTGGCCCCAGAGAACCAAATAAGGGAACGACCGCGATGGCAACTACGGGTCGAAATTTACCCCAAAAGACATCTCCCAGTCGCTCTGAGTACTTGGATAAAAGAGCGGCGGCGAGGATTCTGAAGAAATACGAGGGTATTTCACAAGAGACGCTATCGCCGAATGCTAGAAAGACGGTGGAGATGGCTGAAGCTATCTTACCGAACTTCCAAAGCGATTACGCGCCAAAGAAAGTTAATGGAAATCCCTTCAAACGCCAGAGATCGGACGTGGATTTAAAACCTCACCCGAAGCGGCAGCAACACGCCCCCGTAGTGGGTAAACTCAGCTTTGCTGAAGTGACTAAGGATAGGATCCTCATAGGCGTCATTGACCGAGGTAACGAAAGCTGGGCCATCCCTAGGGACCAGTGGCGGTACGTCCGGAACGCTATCGGTAATGCCCTTCTCGACATTATGGATGAGTCTCCGGGTGCCACGCCGATGGGTTCTGATGCGGGATGGCACCAGGGCCGAATCAAGGTATTCGCTTGCGAGGATGCAAAAACTGTTGTACTGTACAAGGCAGCAGCTGCAAGACTGGGTGAGATCTACCAAGGGGCAAGAATCGAGGTTGTCGACTGGAAGGACATCCCGGCTCGGCCAAGGGCAAGAGCGTGGATTCCTGCTATCCCTGCTGAACCTGAGAGAATTCTCAGGATGCTGAGGATCATCGTCTCTCCCGACGCAGGACTGGGGTGTCAATCTGGTCGAGGATGCGGTAGGGCCTGACAGGCAAGTGGTCTTCACCTTGACTAAGGAAGCACTCGAGCCCCTTAAACGGTGCAATAGACGAGTGCACTACGGCATGGGTCAGATCGTGATCCACGTATACCGCGGGGATGCACAGCGCGCTGCTATTTCGGCTGCACCGGAGGACTCGGCATCGCAGTGCCGGTAGAGGAGTCGGAGATGTCCGACTCGGAAAGTATGGTATCTGCCACGTCAAATGGCGAAGGAGCAGTGAACAGCTCGGAGATGGGAGACAGCCTGCTAGACGGGGAAGACCTCAACGTCACAGTGATAGTAGCTAGTCCTGAGCGCACCAATGTCGATACTGCCACAGTTAGTAGGATCTCTGCCACGCCAAATCGTGGTCTGAACAAATCGTCGTTGAAAGATAAGCCTCCAGACGAGGTGGAACTCGACGATACGGCGGTGGCAGGGAAGTCTGAGCGCTCTCATGTTCGTGGTGATTCAGATAAACCTGCACAAATCTAAAGCAGCCTCGGCTGCTTTAATCAGTCGTCTCTCTAAAGGCGACATAGATGTGGTCCTCATCCAAGAAACCTGGGTCAATAGCTCAAGGATTTGCGGTTTGGGGACTAAGGGTTTTAAGTAATCCAAGCCAGCGAGGGGGGCAGGGTTAGAGCCTGTATTTTGGTTAAGTCTGAGCTGAATGCCTTTCTCTTGCTCAACTATACCAATGGTGACGTTACAGCTGCCAGTTTAACAGTCGACAGTACCAGTCTAACGATGGCGTCGGTCTATATGCCCTACGACGCCGAAGAACCTCCGCCAAAGAAGGAGGTAAAAGACCTGGTGGCAAATTTTTCCATGGGTCATCTTATTATCGGAACTGACGCCAATGCTCATCACGTCCAGTGCGGAAGCTCCGATATCAATGCTAGAGGAGAGTCGTTGTTTGACTATTTGTTAACAACTAACCTGGTAGTTTGCAACGTGGGTAACGAACCTACGTTTATTCCTATAACCCGCAGGGAGGTCATAGATCTCACTATATGCAGCGAAGGCGCTTATGAGTGGGTCAGAAAATGGCGTATTCTCGATGAACATTCATTCTCCGACCACCGGTACGAAGAATTAGTTCTAGACTTTTCTGTTGAGCAGCCGGTTATGAAACGCAACCAACGTAACACTAACTGGCAGCTACACAATGAAATACTATCTAGGGACCTACCAGCACTGCCCCCACAAGTCCCCTCATCAGTAGGGGAGTTGGAGGATCTGGTAAAGACCTTTGCAACGGCGCTCTCGAATGCCCTAGAGCAGGCTTGCCCAGTGCCAAAACCACGCGGTAAACATAAGCGCATTGGTGGCCCTACGACCTGGACTCGCTCCGCAAATCATGTAGGACACAATTTTATAAGGCCAAGAGCCTTGGCACGGAGACTCAATGGCTCGAATATAGAGTTAAACTTAGGGCCTACAAAAAAGCTCTGAGGCAGGCGAAGAGGGTATTGTTTACGCGGCATAAGCTATGTTTATTTCGTTCATTTCATATCTTCTGCATTACATACCAATGTAATTCGCAGATAGTTTATGGAATTTTCGGAATACATAGTTTATAGCCGCTTCAACAAATCGTGGTTTTAGCACTGTGCTAGCCTCCTATGCATACTTTTGGAAGGGACCAGTCCCTATATAAATAAAATGTCGGTAAAGTGAGCAGTCATCCAGATGCCTGTCTCAGAGCCTAGTGCTGAGTGTCATTCAGCTTTTGCTGCTATCTGCAAACTCGTTATTGCTAACGCTCACCCCCATTTAGTAACAACAATAAAATTAAATTTACAGTCCACTTATAATTAAAAATTAAAAATAAAATAAAAAAATTAATAATTAAAAAAATACCGGCGGCGGAGGGATTCGAACCCTGACCCGCCGGAGTGTGAGTTGGGTACGTCAACCACTGTGCCACAGCTCATACTCCTTAGCCAATAACTAAATACATATAATAATAAACTACTCTCCGCCCACCATTTAACTTCAGCTTAGACATGGTCCTTCGAGCCGGATCAAACCAGCACCTATGGCTCTTTACTAGACGACTAAGCCGTCTAGGGCGGGGAGTATGTTTACGCGGCATAAGCTATGTTTATTTCGTTCATTTCATATCTTCTGCATTACATACCAATGTAATTCGCAGATAGTTTATGGAATTTTCGGAATACATAGTTTATAGCCGCTTCAACGAATCGTGGTTTTAGCACTGTGCTAGCCTCCTATGCATACTTTTGGAAGGGACCAGTCCCTATATAAATAAAATGTGGGTAAAGTGAGCAGTCATCCAGATGCCTGTCTCAGAGCCTAGTGCTGAGTGTCATTCAGCTTTTGCTGCTATCTGCAAACTCGTTAGTGCTAACGCTCACCCTCATTTAGTAACAACAATAAAATTAAATTTACAGTCCACTTATAATTAAAAATTAAAAATAAAATAAAAAAATTAATAATTAAAAAAATACCGGCGGCGGCGGGATTCGAACCCTGACCGCCGGAGTGTGAGTTGGGTACGTCAACGACTGTGCCACAGCTCATACTCCTTAGCCAATAACTAAATACATATAATAATAAACTACTCTCCGCCCACCATTTAACTTCAGCTTAGACAGGTATCGTGGTGAAATTTCTGCACTGGGGTCGAAAATGTCGACGATACAGCGAGACTTAAACGAGTGCTCTCAAAAACTCAAACAGCCACAAGCTATTTGCGCAAACCTGACGGATCCTGGACCAGAACGGAGGAGGAAACCCTAGAGCTGCTATTAAATACGCACTTCCCAGGGAACTTGCATGAGGAACCCTTAGCACCTACAACAAACCTGGCTGTATACATACCCAACACGGAGGAAAAGGTTAGGTGGGCGGTTAAAAGCTTCGAACAGTTCAAGGCTGCCGGGCCGGACGGGATTATCCCCGCGCAACTTATAAACACGTTGGAGACATCAGCTAAATGGCTGGTATTTCTCTTCACAGCCTGCCTGGCTCTCAACCACATTCCGGGCTCCTGGAGAAGCGCGACGGTAGTGTTTATCCCTAAGGCTGGGAAGGCGTCTCATAACGAGCCCAAGGACTATAGGCCGATCAAAACCTTCGAGAGGATAATAAATTACTCTCCTCTACTATTGATAGCAACCTTATCTGTGGCTATCAGCATGCATACACCAAAGGGAAATCTACAGAAACTGCGCTTCACAGCCTAGTTTCTGTTATTGAAAAATCGCTGTATGAAAAGAAGTACTGTCTTTTGGCCTTTTTAGATATTGAAGGAGCCTTCAACAACATAAGCCCTGATGCTACAAATACCGCTTTAACAAGTAAGGGCAGGTCTCTTATTGGACTTATTGATCAACTACTAAGGGGTAGACGAATAGTTTCATCACTGGGCTCGGTTGACTTATCACGCTATGTTAGGCTTTCCTCATGGTGCTCGCGCTGCGGACTGAGCATCAACCCGGGAAAAGTAGAACTGGTCCTTTTCACCAACCGCTATAAGATCCCACCGTTAATACTGAAAGACGGGCGCCTGAACTTGGCTGACAAAGCCGGGCATAGGGACATTGAGGGAAATTGTAGGGCAGACGAACTTGCGAGGCAGGGCACGACCAAGCAGGTTCTTCGGGATAAAGAGCCCTCAGTTCTAAACCTTTTCCATTCCTGCTGTAATGGTTCGGGGATTGGGTCATCCCAATCTAAACCGCCAACCCACAGTTTTTGGCACATAGCTTTTCCAGTTACCGTTATGGGGGCTAACAAGCCTGGAGGATCATAAATTTTTCCGATATCTGATAACTGTTGGCGTTTGGTGATTTGTTTCGGCGACGGACCTAAGCTAACCTTATATGTCAGAGAATCGGAATCCACTAACCAATAAATACCAAGAGCTTTCGTTTCGCGGTCCAGATTCAAGTTAGCGCAAATATTTTTCTGTTGGTCATCTTCACTTAGACACTGCATGAAGTCCGCAGAATTAGAACTCCACTTACGCAAGACGAACCCACCTTTTTCAAGGAGCTGTCGTAGTTGGTGTTGTATTTCCAGAGCACTTTCGACAGTGTCAGCTCCATGCAGGCAATCATCTACATAAAACGATTCCTTAAGGATTCTCGATGCTTCCGGATAATTTTGTTTTTCATCCTCCGCTAACGTTCGCAGTACTTTAATTGCGAGGTAGGGTGAACAATTCAACCCATAGGTGACAGTTAAAAGCCGATATGCTGCTGGCTCACCTTGGTCATCTCTCCATATAATACGCTGCATATCAGCGTCCTCTCGACTGACCAGAATCTGGCGATAGCACTTCTCCATGTCGGCCATGAACCCAATGCGATGGAGACGCCATCGAATAATTATTTGACTTAAATCGCTTTGCAGCTTTGGCCCGACATGGAGACAATCATTTAAAGATATGCCTTCTGCAGTTTTGCGGGACGCGTTAAAGACGGTACGTAGTTTGGTTGTGGAACTTGATTCCTTGTACACACCATGATGTGGGATATAGCAAACAGCTGCCGGCTCCTCGAGTTCAACTACTTTCTCCATGTGCCCCAAAGATATGTACTCCGCCATGAAGCTCGTATATAGGTGCTCCAGCTGGGGGTTATTTCGAAGCCTAGCTTCTTGCGCCTTGAAAAGGTTGATGGCGTCACCTTTTGATCTTGATAATTTCGTAAGATCACAGCCGTCTTTGAATGGGTAACGAATGAGATACCGTCCTAAACTGGTTCGCTGAACAGTGGAACTAAACAATGCTTCGCAGTCTAGTTCGTCTTGCGTCATATTAGTTGGGGGTAATATATCGTCATATTCATGGAATTTCCACAGTTGCTGAACTAAGGTGCTTAAATTCTCGGAGTCTGTTGTGGTACAAAGGGCTGTACATAGTTGAGGAGCGGCAGAGCTTGGTATGCGACCGCAAATGACCCAACCTAGATGCGTATTTTGAGCTATGGAGAACCCACATGAACTGTGCTTGACCCCACTCTTCATTAAGAGACCATAGAGGTCAGCGCCGATGATGACGTCAACTGAGCCAGGTTCGAAGAAATTAGGATCGGCGAGTGTAAGGTCTAAAAATTCGACGTAGGGCTTTGGGTCGACTCGCGTCAAGGGTACAAGATTTCCTTACCTTGGCAAGATGAGTGCCGAGCAGTTGACGCTAAAAGAGGAATCTATAGGTGAGCGTAAACTGAATGAGACTAGACCCCTTGATTCACCTACGCTACGACCGCCAATGCCAGTGATAGGGATATGTACCCAATTCCTTCGAAGTCTTAATTGTTGAACGGCATATTCGCTTATAAAGGATGCCTGCGTTCCGTTGTCGAGTAATGCTCGAAGTTGTATGTAATGCCCAGTGTATGACTGAGCTTTAATATAAGCGGTGGCTAGCAGGACAGCGGGAAGACAGGCTTCCTGATTGCTAGGGCTTTGGTTATCGCAGTGGTCTTGATACGTATGAAGTACAGAGACGCTACTACGGTGAGCTGACAAGCTGTCGTGAAGGAGTGTGTGATGCTTCAGCGAGCATCGCAAACAAGTAAATGATGATTGACATTCGTCGGCAGAGTGTTTGGTTTTTAGGCAATTTCTACATAGGCTAAACCTTTTTACTAGTTCCAACTTAGATGCTGGTTCCTTCTTTTTAAATTCAGCGCAATACATTAAAGCGTGCTTACCTGAGCAACATGGGCAGCGGCCTAGATTGGTCTGATGACTACGAATTGAAGTAGGGGCTGTGGACTTGTTGTTATATGATGCGTCCTTACCTTTGTTCTTGTGAGCAGAAGACACTGCTTCAAGTCCCTGAATACGTTTTTCTAAAAACTGCACCAAGGTCTTAAATTCTGGTATAACATTCGGCGACTCTAACGACATCTCCCACTCTTTTACTGTGGCAGAGTCTAACTTTTCAGTTACAAGCAGAACGAGCCAATCGTCTCAGTGGTCTGTAGGTCGTCCGAGTTGCTTGAGTGCGCGAATTGATTCAGTAGCAGTATCCAACAGTTTTCGCATAGCCACGTCTGACTCATAATTGATCGTTGGGAGTTTTGTGAAATTTCGCAGGTATGACTTGACAAGACGACGCTTATTATCATAACGTTGTTGAAGCATATCCCAAGCTATGGAAAAATTCTTTTCCTGAACACTAACACTGCGAATAACGGCATCAGCTTCACCTAATAAACTGCCTTTCAAGTAGTGCATGCGTTGTACATCAGACAAAGTAGTTTCATTAATAACGCATGTAGTGAACATGTCTTTAAATTTAACCATTGGTCAAATAAGCCATCAAATTTGGGCAACACAATCTTCGGTAGTTTGGAGGCAGATGTGGTGTTCGGCCCAGCGCATGTATTGTTAAGCATAGTTGTCGACGAATTGGTCTTACTGTGATCGGCGACATCGTCAATCTTATCATTTATTTCACCTAGGGCCTCACAATAAGCTGACTCTATGCTTTCTAAACGGGTTTCGCTTAAAATCAGATTACTCTTCTCCTCGTCTCCCTCAACTCCTCGGGCTGCAACAATTTCATCGCGGACATCGTTGTAGCGCCTCCAATAGTCCGATAAAAGATTTTTCCTGGCCGCTAGATAACCTTTGGTTCTTTTTTGTTTTGAGAGTTTTATAGTGTTTGCGACAAAGTTGAGGATTAATCTCGCTAGACCTTCCTCCTTATCAGCCGACATAATTGCTAGAAGATTTAAAGTGTTCGTCACTGTAGGTTATAAGCGGTGAATTCAAGCGATTGGCTAGAGAAGGTTCCCCGCAAGGGATGCCAAAAATGTTTGAAGAATGATGGAATGATTAATAGTTTTGGTTAATATTCAACAGGTAGTAGCTTTATTTAATTAATTTACAACGAGAAAAACAAGTTGATGAAAAATGTATACCACGTGATCTACGTCTGCACAGAAGAAGGCCCTTTTTTTCTTTCTGACGTTTCTTACTTCCTTATTCGTTTGTTGTAGTTATGAGCAGGTACGTACGAGGATAGCACCGATAAGCCAATCAGCGGCTGCCAGCTTCATCAAAGTTATTAAGATAGAAAATATTATGCACAAAGCATAGACACCGATGACAAGTGCATTTTCACCACATACTCCTACGCTTATTGGGGTTGCTGTGGGGCTAGGTTGCATTGATCTTTAACAAATGTAATAATATTAAGTGTTGATCTAGGCTCGAAGAGTCGTAATAAATAAAAATAAATAAATAAATATTTTAAAAAAGATCGAGAATGGTGGCAACCCTTTAAACCGACCCATGTATATAATCTAAAAATGAATCAAATTGTCTATATCCCAAATTTTATCCCAATCGGTTAGGTGGCAACCCTAAGTAGCATTCCTGCTTGAAGTAGTTTGGAATGCGGCCGAAAAAACGGAGCCTCTCTGATACCGGGCTGCCTCGGAGAGTAACTATGGCCTTACCGCGGTATGGGGCTCTGCCGCGGCGGACGACTCATTCCCCTTACTCTTCCCTTGACCCTAAGCTGGCCTTACCCGGCGAGGGGTCGTACGAACAAGATGAAAAATTATCTGCCGAGAGATCGACAGCGATGCAACTACGGGTCGATTAGCTCTGCATAATAAGGGGGCAATCCCCAAACTAAACCTTCAGTAAGTGCCGGTACCGAAACCAAGTCTTTCATGTCTGTGGCAGTGGTCTCACGACCTGGCCCCAGAGATCCAAATAAGGGAACGACCGCGATGGCAACTACGGGTCGAAATTCACCCCAAAAGACATCTCCCAGTCGCTCTGAGTACTTGGACAAAAGAGCGGCCGCAAGGATCCTGAAGAAATACGAGGGTATTTCCAAGAGATGCTTTCGCCGAATGCCAGAAAGACGGTGGAGATGGCTGAATCTCTCTTACCGAACTTCCAAAGCAATTATGCGCCAGAGATCGGACGTGGACTTAAAACCTCACCCGAAGCGTACGTCCGGAACGCCATCGGCAATGCCCCTCTTGACATTATGGATGAGTCTCCGGGTACCACGCCGATGGCTTCTGATGCGGGATGGCACCAGGGCCGAGTCAAGGTATTCGCTTGCGAGGATGCAAAAACTGTTGCACTGCACAAGGCAGCAACTGCAAGACAGGGTGAGATCTACAAAGGGGCAAGAATCGAGGTTGTCGACTGGAAGGACATCCGGGCTCGGCCAAGGGCGAGAGCATGGATTCCTGCCATCCCTGCTGAACCTGAGAGAATTCTCAGGATTCTGTGGATCATGAACCCGTCTCTCCCGACGCAGGACTAGAGTGTCAATCTGGTTGAGGGTGCGGTAGGGCCTGATAGGCAAGTGGTCTTCACCTTGAATAAAGAGGCACTTGAGCCCCTTAAATGGTGCAATGGACGAGTGCACTACGGCATGGGTCAGATCGTGATCCACGTATACCGCGACGATGCACAGCGCGCTGCTATTTCGGCTGCACCGGAGGACTCGGACATCGGAGTGCCGGAAGAGGAGTCGGAGATGTCAGACTCGGAAAGTATGGTATCTGCCACGTCAAACGGGAAAGGAGCAGTGAACAGCTCGGAGATGGGAAACAGCCTGCTGGACGGGGAAGACATCAATGTCACAGGGATAGCAGCTAGTCATGAGCGCACCAATGTCGATACTGCCACAGTTAGCCGAGTTTCCGGCACGCCAAATCGTGGTCTGAACAAATCGTCGTTGAAAAATAAGCCTCCAGACGAGGTGGAACTCGACGATACGGCGTTGGCAGGGAAGTCTGAGCGCACTCATGTTGGTGGTGATTCAGATAAACCTGCACAAATCTAAAGCAGCCTCGGCTGCTTTAATCAGTCGTCTTTCTAAAGGCGACGTAGATGTGGTCCTCATCCAAGAACCCTGGGTCAACAGCTCAAGGATTTGCGGTTTGGGGACTAAGGGTTTTAAGCTTATCCGAGCCAGCGAGGGGGCAGGGTTAGAGCCTGTATTTTGGTTAAGTCTGAGCTGAACGCCTTCTCTTGCCCAACTATACCAATGGTGACGTTACAGCTGCCAGTTTAACAGCCGACAGTACCAACCTGACGATGGCGTTGGTCTATATACCCTACGACGCCGAAGAACCTCCTCTACAGAGGGAGCTAAGAGACCTGGTGGCAAATTTTTCCATGGGTCATCTTATTATCGGAACTGACGCTAATGCTCATCACGTCCAGTGCGGAAGCTCCGATAACAATGCTAGAGGAGAGTCGTTGTTTGACTATTTGTTAACAACTAACCTGGTAGTTTGCAACGTGGGTAACGAACCTACGTTTATTCCTATAACCCGCAGGGAGGTCATAGATCTCACTATGTGCAGCGAAGGCGCTTATGAGTGGGTCAGAAAATGGCGTATTCTCGATGAACATTCATTCTCCGACCACCGGTACGAAGAATTAGTTCTAGACTTTTCTGTTGAGCAGCCGGTTATGAAACGCAACCCACGTAACACTAACTGGCAGCTACACAATGAAATACTATCTAGTGACCTACCAGCACTGCCCCACAAGTCCCCTCATCAGTAGGGGAGTTGGAGAATCTGGTAAAGACCTTTGCAACGGCGCTCTCGAATGCCCTAGAGCAGGCTTGCCCAGTGCCAAAACCACGCGGTAAACATAAGCGCATTGGTGGTCCTACGACCTGGACTCGCTCCGCAAATCATGTAGGACACAATTTAATAAGGCCAAGAGCCTTGGCACGGAGACTCAATGGCTCGAATATATATAGAGGCAGGCGAAGAGTGTATCGTGGTGAAATTTCTGCACTGGGGTCGAAAATGTCGACGATACAGCGAGACTTAAACGAGTGCTCTCAAAAACTCAAACAGCCACAAGCTATTTGCGCAAACCTGACGGATCCTGGACCAGAACGGAGGAGGAAACCCTAGAGCTGCTATTAAATACGCACTTCCCAGGGAACTTGCATGAGGAACCCTTAGCACCTACAACAAACCTGGCTGTATACATACCCAACACGGAGGAAAAGGTTAGGTGGGCGGTTAAAAGCTTCGAACAGTTCAAGGCTGCCGGGCCGGACGGGATTATCCCCGCGCAACTTATAAACACGTTGGAGACATCAGCTAAATGGCTGGTATTTCTCTTCACAGCCTGCCTGGCTCTCAACCACATTCCGGGCTCCTGGAGAAGCGCGACGGTAGTGTTTATCCCTAAGGCTGGGAAGGCGTCTCATAACGAGCCCAAGGACTATAGGCCGATCAGTCTCTCATCCTTTGTGCTCAAGACCTTCGAGAGGATAATAAATGACTAACTCTCCTCTACTAGTGATAGCAACCTGATCTGTAGCTATCAGCATCTATACACCAAAGGGAAATCTACAGAAACTGCGCTTCACAGCCTAGTTTCTGTTATTGAAAAATCGCTGTATGAAAAGGAATACTGTCTTGTGGCCTTTTTAGATATTGAAGGAGCCTTCAACAACATAAGCCCTGATGCTATAAATACCGCTTTAACAAGTCTGGGCATAAGCAGGTCTCTTATTAGGAAGGTAGTGGCATATGCAGACGACTTAGCTATAGTATATAGGGGCAAATTCCCACAAACCCTGTGCGACTTGATGCAAGTAGCACTGAGAGAGGTTTCCTCATGGTGCTCGCGCTGCGGACTGAGTATCAACCCGGGAAAAGTGGAACTGGTCCTTTTCACAAACCGCTATAAGATACCACCGATAATACTACCAAAACTGAATAACGTGCACCTGAACTTGGCTGACAAAGCCAAGTTCTTGGGCACAGTTCTGGATAGGAAACTAACCTGGAAGGAGAATGTTCTTCAGCGCCAGAAGAAAGCGTGTATTGAACTCTACACGTGCAAAAGAGCCATTGGAAAGAAATGGGGGCTCAGCCCCAAAATATGCAAATGGATCTACACTGCAATCATTCGACCAATCATGTTCTATGGAGTTGTGGTATGGTGGCCTGCGCTGAGCAAGGCAACAAACCTTAATCTGCTAGGTAAAGTACACAGATCTGGCATGATCTGTATAAGCCGTGCGTTAAGAACAACGCCTAATGAAGCACTCCAGGCCATTCTTTTCATTTTGCCACTCGATCTGGAAGGGCACGGGTAGCAGCAGCATCGGCTCTGCGTCTAAGGGAAACGTCCAGCTGGGGCGCAAGCACTACAGGACACGCCTGTATTTTTGGGATCCTATAGCTTTCTTCCGCTGAGCACAGATCGCTGTGCGACCACCTCAGTCGGAGATAGCGGTTTTAAAATCAACATTCCCAGCAGAGAAGAATGGGAGAGCACGGATCGGAGTCCCGTCACTCATGGCGGCACTTCCATTTATACTGATGGCTCGAAGTTAGACGGCAGAGTTGGGGGAGGGGTTTATTCAAAGTATCTGAACCTTGAGCTCTCCTTCAGACTACCTGATCACTGCAGTGTCTTCCAGGCTGAAGTTTCAGCAATCATGGACGCCGCGGCTTGGATAGGCCAACACACTATCAGACAGGACATTTTTATATTCAGCGACAGCCTGGCGGCCATCAAATCCCTTGGCTCTTACTTGTTCACCTCTGAACTGACGCTCAGCTGTCGTCGATCTCTACAAGAGATGGCCCAACAGAATCGCGTTAACCTCACATGGGTCCCGGGGCATAGGGACATTGAGGGAAATTGTAGGGCAGTCGAACTTGCGAGGCAGAGCACGACCAAGCAGGTTCTTCGCGATAAAGAGCGCTTAGGTATGCCGTTTGCCACATGCAAGCTTATGCTGAAGGAGTACACACTCCGCCAAGCCAACGAAAGATGACTGCAATCTCCAGGATGCCGGATATCCAAAGAAACCTGGCCGAAATGGGATCATAAAAGATCAAGACAAATTTATGCCCTAAAGAGAAGAGAAATCTCCATATTAATAGGCGTATTAACTGGGGCACTGCCTCATTGGTAGGCACGCAGAAAGACTTGGTGTACCCTACCGACGATGCTGTAGGAGTTGTAAGGATGATGAGGAGGAGGAAACGGTGGAGCACCTCATCTGCAACTGCCCGGCTTTAAGTGGCGCCAGAATGCGCTTTTTGGAGTTCCCTTCCTGGTCAGCCTACGCCAGGTCACGGAGCTGGACATAAAGGACCTGATGGCCTTCATCAAGTCAT